>CM029113.1:22349007-22416507 GCA_016859345.1 Istiophorus platypterus | reverse complement strand
GTTAGTTTTTTGGGTTTTGTTTTTTTATTTCTCCTTTTGAATGATCTGTGTCAGGTTTTCTCCATGTTCAGCCAGCTTCCTTCTGCTGAGAAAAATAAACGTACCAGTCATTTGCTTTTGGACTTTTGGCTCAACTGGAATCACAGTTTTGTTTTTTGTTTGGTTTTTTTCCTGGCGAGCACAGAGTCCAGTAACATACGCGGACTGAGATTTCTGTCTGATCACACAGGGACTGCGTTTTTTTGTGTGGTGAAGAAAATCCAATAACTGTGCCATTATTCAGCTTTGTTTTTTTGTTTTTGTTTTTTTTTTTTCTGTCTTGACTGGGTGGTTTAACCTGTACATAGCTGAGCGCTTGCCATCTCAGGCTATTAGATTCTGTTTTTGTTTGTTTGTATGTTTGTTTGGGGAGTTTTTTGTTTGTTTGTTGTTTTGTTTTGTTTTTTTGGTTTTAATTCCAAGATGTGTTTTTCAGGTTCCTGAAAGTCCATCAGAGAGACTCTCATATCTGGAGAAAACTACGATGTGACACCGACTGACCGTAGGAGCGGTTGTTGTTGTTGTTGCTGTTGGGGGGTTTTTTGGTTTTGTTTTCCAGCGTTGTAGCTTATGGTCGACCCTCGCCGAGGGTGGAGGCTTGACCTTTGACCTCCCCCCACCGGAGACATTTTTGAGACATAAAATCACATGGACACTGATTTATTTTTTTTATTTTTTTATTTTTTTTTCAAAACTTGAGTAATCCCCGAACTGTGAATGTGTGCATGTGTGGAAAAAACAAAAACCAAACAAAAATAAACGCATCACCCATGAAACCCGGACCCGACGCAGAGCTGGCTCTTTCTGAAACCTGGATGGCGCCGCTTTTCTGGTTGTTTCTTTTGTTTTTCTCACGGACTTCTTCGCGGAGCGTCACTCGTCATATCAGCCCGTCAAGTCGCCTCGGCTCTCCGTCTCCTACTTCCTGTTCGCCCCTTTTGACAGTGCCATTGTTTCTTTTTTTTTTCTTTTTTTTCCTCGAGGGTTAAAAATGGACGCTCTTGTGGTTGTTTTTTGGGTTTTTTTAGGTTTTAATAACGAATGCACACCGACTGACTGGATCGAGATCCGATCTCTTTATCAGCTCACTGTGGTTTAACTCATTAACACTCTCACCGTGCTACGCTAACGGCCGTGGACAATCGATGACTCCACCGTGTTGGGGTTTGGACAGATAACTTTGCCTAACGACACCTTTAACACACGTGGAATGGAGGCTGTGTTCAAGAGGGCTTTTCGTTTTTTCTTTTGTTTTTCTGTTTTCTTTTTTCGGGGGGGGGTTGGGTGGGGGTGGGGTCTTTTCTTCCATCGAGACTGGAATCAAGCGTACATGTCGGCTATAGATAATTTAAGTTACTCTTGTGTCATGATGTAAACTGTCTAATTTGGAGAAAAAAAAATGTAGCTTACTGAAAAATAAAGATTTAGGCACTGTTGAGGATCCAGTGTCTTTTTTTTTTATTTTGACAGCCGTACTGTTTGTATGTATATGTGTGAATTTACGCACACACACGCGTGTGTGTATGTGTATATATATATATATATATATTTGTGTGTGTGTGTGTGTATATTTATTTATTTATTTATTTATTTATTTATTTATGTATTTGTGGTTGTGTATGTGTGTGTATGTATAATAAGAAAATAACATGCAGCCAAAAGTACTTGGACACCCTGTTCACATACTTTCTCGCTCCGGGCGAAGGGAAACCTTTGTTTCCAGCTTCGTTTTCAACGGTTTGTGTCCGTTCCTTTCCTGTTTCGACATGACATTGCCCCCCAGCACACAAACAGATCCGTAAAGACACGGCTTTTCTGTGTCAATACTCTTAATGAGGCAGCAACATGAGTAACTGATGTATTAGCTGTAAAACATTCAGAAGAAAGAATTTGTGCCACTCTCTTGTGCTGTAGGTCTCATTTTAAGTAGATAAAAATCCCCCCCCCAATACATGTTCAATGTGAAAGTGGAAAAATTACTGCAAAAACTGAAATTTCTCATTTTCAAAAAAGGTATCTAGAACCTCTGCTGTGGTCAGGGGCTTCCCGTTTGCTTTTGTTGTCCCTGAGACGAGTGAAGGACGTGACTGGAGTCCAACCTATGGAGGGCTGAGTTGACCGGATGCCATTTGGGAAGGTAAACACCTGCATATATGAGGCCCTGCGGTTTGCAATTCGATGTCAGGACAGAAACTGAGATGCCAAGCGTCAGTCGTCTGCTTC
Source organism: Istiophorus platypterus (assembly GCA_016859345.1). NCBI lineage: Eukaryota > Metazoa > Chordata > Actinopteri > Istiophoriformes > Istiophoridae > Istiophorus > Istiophorus platypterus. The sequence continues at coordinate 22,414,245 of CM029113.1, read as the reverse complement.
GTAGTTTCCCAAGAAAAGAAAAAATGTATTCAAGAGACGACTGGACTCTGTTATAGATCCCGAATACGTTTCAGCTCTGATCCAGGAGGCTTCTTCATATCGGCAAATCTCAACAACCATTAAAGAAATGTATGGCCCAACACAGGAGGGTCAGCTCCTGAGGACTCACTAGTTTACCTACACCTAGAGGACAAAGGTCACTCATATGGAGTGAATGAAGGGATCTATGTCTAAGTAGAGAAACCAACCCTCAAAAGAGAGGAGGGTCTATGACACCACCTGCCCCCAGAAATGAAGAAGCCTCTTGGATCAGAGGTGAAGCTTCTTCAAGATCTACAACCAAGTCCAGTCGCCCCTTGACTTAATTTACCTTGGAACACAAAGTGGAGAGAAAAGGCTAATAAATGTCAGAAGTACGGAGCCGGCTGTTCCAGGAAATGGAAATAATCAATTATTTAATCTCATAGAAAATGAAGATTTTTTTTTTTTTTGGCTCCAGGTTTTGTTTTGTTTTTTAGGACGCAGGCATCTAAGTACAACTTTGCAAAGCTGAGAAAAAAAGAATTCTAGAAAAATTAAAGTGGGAAGAGAAAGTTTATTATTAAAGATGTTCTTTTTTTTAAAGAGGGAACAGAAAGAGAGAAAGTTGTTCAGATGTTCATCAGAATGCAGAATTTAAACCCCCAGACTGACACATAGACTCATTTGAATTTATATGCATTTGATCTCTTTACATTAATATCTTAGCGTCAGTCAAACAAAACAAACGGAAAAAGAGATTAAAAAAATAAAACATGCCGGCTGAAAAAGGAGAGACCCGAGTCCAGGCGAGAGCTGGTCCTGATGAGACCGGCGGGCCACAAGGTGGCAGCGTGTCCACAGAGGACAGACCAGAGCAGAGCAGGGCAACCCCCCCCCCCCTTTAGCGTCAGCACCGTCAGGGTCAGACGACGGAGACGATGGAAAGAGGATGAAGATCCTCTGCTTCCTGTGTCCATGTGTCACTGCGAGACGTCCACCAGACGTGGGGCCTGATAAAGGTCAAAAAGGCCACAGGGGTCACGTCTCCATAGCCGATAGAGACGTAATGTGTTAAGTAGGGAGCCTGGCTCTTGTTTAGAGCCCCCCCCCCTTCATGCTAAGCTAGGCTAACCAGCATCTGTCAATCTCAATGCCACCGAAGGCCTCAGCATCGTTTTCTTCTTTCGTTCATCGTTCATCTCTCTCTCCTGCTGCCACTCGACATGATGAGAGAAAGATCAGCGCGTCATTCATCTCCTGGATTGTTTCTGAAATGCTGAACATCAGCGTGTGATGTTTCCCCTTTTTTCTCTACGGTTTCTCATGTGAGCGACTGCATCCATACGTTGCACCTCTCCCTGGGGTCAGGGGTCAACTTATTGCCTTTTTTTTTAGACATTTTGATTTACTGTTGATATTTTGTCATGTGTAGCTGATAATTAGATTCGACCTTTGTACCTCTCCTCTTTACCTCATCCCCTCGAGCCGTCGTTTGCATTGAGATGTTTTGCTGTGCATTTTTGACCATTTTAAGATCTGACCAGGAACCAAACTTCTTGTTTTTATTTATCCATTTATTAAAATCATTATTTTTGTGTCATGTAAAGCTTTTAACAGTTTACTCAGACTAAATTTCTTAAACCAAACCAGAGAACCAGAACAAAGTGGACAAAAGTATGCAGACATGGGTGTTCAAATACCTTTGGCCACATAAGTGTACATGTAATGACAACAGCCTGCACCAAAAGAAATGTGAGATTATATTAAAGGATGTGAAAGATAATAAACAGACAGACTAACAGACAGATGGATGGGCAGTTAGGCAGATAGGCAGATAGACAGATAGACAGACACACAGACAGACAGACAGATGGATAGATGGATGGATGGATGGACAGATAGGCAGATAGATAGGCAGATAGACAGGCAGATAGACAGGCAGATCTGGCGCCCTCTGACGGTTATTTTTATCAGTTTTATCAGCAGCAGTTTTGAATTTTCTCCTCATATCAGAGAAACAACAATTTCAAATGAAAAGAAAAAACGAAACTGCTTGAATCCGCATTTAGACTCATGACTGTTGTTTTCAATCTGTCCAGACTCACCTGCGGTGAATTCTACCTGTGAGGAGAATGAATCCAGACACCGTTAACGAGCGTCAGACAGGAAGACGGATGGGTTCCACCTCCAGAATAAAAGCACGGGAGCAGGCCGGTGAGGGGAAGAAGGGGGGAAAAGGGGAAGTTCTGGAGTCTGCGAAGTTATTTCCAAATATTCTACAATCCGAGCATAACATGAAATCAATGTATCTGTCTCCTCCTGGAGGATGGAGACTGGAACCACGATGCCGGAAAGCATCGACCAAAATATAAAGTCAGAGGTAGGAAAAAATGAATCAAAACTTTGCACTTTCTAGGGTAAAAATGACGAGATAATAGATCCAAATATGAGCATCCGGATGTCTCAGAAGTACTTCTCTTTTTTTTTTGCTTAACATGTCACAGTTTTTGACTAATAATATCATAATTTTGACTAATTTTGAGTCTCTATCTAAGACCTTTGGCTTAAAAACTCTTAACTTTGAGTTGAAGCCAAAGCCTGGTGTGTTTATATTTATTTGTAACTGTTTTCTTGTTGTGGGGGGGGGGGGGGGTAATCAATTCATGAAACAGGACTCCTGAGGACTATATGAAATGAATATCTGTTTTCAGGCTGGAATAGAGAGGTGTTTAAACAGTGGTGTGTTTTCTGTTTGTTCAGGGGTTTGGCACATAAGATAAAGGTTAGCTGAACATAAATCAATTTATAACATCGAAACCGTGAAAAAGTAAACCCAAATTTCCACTTTTTAAAGAAAATAACGACACCAAACTAGATCCAAATATCATAAATTTGATACAACAACGTCTCAGTCTTAAAGTCTTAAAAGCAAATTCTGTTATTTTTGCTCAGTAGTGGACGAAGTATAAGTTCTCGGTCGATGTAATATAAGCTCGACTGAGCCAATGGTTTAAGTTGTCGCTTGATCCAAAATGAAACTTCCAAATATCTAAAATCTAAACCTTGAAACGTTTGGAATCTTCTTTGCTGTCGTTTCTCAGAACTTATTTTGAAGGTGACGGGACGGGAAGAAGAAGCGCCATGTTTCGGCCACCTTGACGCTCGGACTGCGCCGCTGCCGCAGACAGCGACGCTCGGAGACGCGCTCCGACTTTGGATTTCTGTTCTGGTGGAGGCTTATTTAAGGAGAAGCCTGGAGAGAGAAAAGACGGGGAAAGAGCCGGGAAACAGAGCTTTAAGTCGGTTTCTGACGGCGGAATGGCGGACCGGGACCCGGTGCCGCTTCCTGCGGAGGTGCGGGCCAAACTGGCCGAGCTGGAGCTGGAGTTGTCGGAGGGTGAGTACTCGGGTCCGCCGCCGCGGAGCTCGGCGGCTCAGCCCGGTTCCGCCGCCGCCGCTACGGCGGGAGCGGGGGTGGGGAGGGAGAGGAGGGGGCGTCGAGTCGCCGGGAGGACGAACCGGCAGAGTTGGAGCCGCGGGGAGGAAAAGTGTCGAGCTCCAACTGCCACAAGTTCAAGTCCGCGTCCGCTCGAATGTGGGACCGATGCGGCGGTTCGGTCCCGCGGCGCGGACGCGGGGAGCGCGGCGCTCGGCCGGCGTGGCGGCTGGAGGAGACTCGGACGGACCCGCGGTCGTGTGAGATACGTTCTTACGGCAGATGTTCGGGCGTTACGGCCAAAATTTGCCATCGAAAGTGTCTCTGTGGGCGAAAGAACCCGCTGAGCTCGGCGCAGAAACGACGTGGACCGCACGAAGTCACCGCTCGGCACCGGGCATCGCAGCGATATCACAGGATAATAATCATCAAAACGCCATGAAGCTCACGATTGACCTTTAAACATCTGCTCTGCACCAAACTCAACTAAACCCTCCGCTGCAGCGATGTCGTGGGGAGGCTGTTGATTATTTTTGTTGACCGGTCCATAAAGTGTTAAAAATAATATTCAACAATGCCCTTTTATAAGTGTCCGCAGCCCCAGTGCTCCAGTTTCCAGAACTCGAGAGACAGAGAGAGAGGATTTTATTTTGGCTTTTATCATGATTTTATCATGATTAATCGATTGTAAAAATTTAATGTTAAAGTGTTAAAAAATAATAATAATAAAACATAACGGTGCCCCAGTGTGTTGTGTCGTCCGGGCCCCAGGGAAACTCAGTTCCCAGTGAGATAAACGGAGAAAAAAAGGGGAAATCCTCATATTTAAGAAGCTGCAACCTGCCAGTATTTGGCCTTTTATTACAACGGCCGTTTCTCCTGTTGACCAACCTGTTCGTTCATTACATGTCAGAGCAGATGACCGCCGCCGTAAAGGGGCGACCGGAGGTCTCCGCCGAGCCCGGAGCTGTCACAGGGGACACCGGAGGGCTTCTCTCCGGGGGCTGGCTGGGGGCTGGCTGGGGGCTGGATGGGGGGGCTGGGGGCTGGGGGGGCTGGATGGGGGCTGGATGGGGCTGGATGGGTGCTGGGGGGCTGGCTGGGGGCTGGATGGGTGCTGGGGGGCTGGATGGGTGCTGGGGGGTGGGGGTGGGGGGGGCTGGATGGGGGGGCTGTCCGCCGACGTCACGCTGAAGCGAAGGGTCCCGTGCGGCCCGGCTCCCGCGTGCAGCTGTTGCCAGACGGCCGGGCGCGTGAATGATTCCCATTATATCCCAGCTTGTTTTCCATAACACCAGCGCGCACGCCGGCTTTTCCTTCGCAACGCGGCCCTCGTATTGATTTTCCCATTAAGACGCGCGCTCGCGCGCGCACACACTCCTCTTCCTCCCCCCCTCGCTCCTCTTCTCTCTCAGATTGATATGTCTCAGTGCTGCAGACTCGCTCTCGGCCCGGAGACTCACCACAGTGTCATATTTCAGCCGCCCGCGAGCGCAGTGTTTCCCCCCGTTTCTCATGCGGCCCGGAGGCTCCGCGGGCTCGGCCATGTATGGAGAAAGGAAGACCGAAGGAGGGGAGGAAAGAAAATGGCACAGGGGGAGGAAGGGAGGAAGGGAAGGGATCCGTTTAACAGCCGGCTGCGAACGCACACATTGCATTTTAATGTTTCCACTGCTGCTACTGCAAAAAGCTGAGAGAGAGGCAGCGATGTGGAGGAGGAGGGGGAGGAGGGGGAGGAGGAAGAGGAGGGGGAGGAGGAAGAGGAGGGGATGGGAAAAAGGTGACACACTTTTTTTCAATGTAAACCGCCGGCTCACAGTTGCTCCAATGTAAACAAGCGCGTCAAAGGGGAAACGGGGTCGGACGGCCCGTTGCATTGTTTACATGCTCAGCTGACGCCGTGGATGCGGAGCCTCTCCTCCGCGCGTCCCGCAGACTTTGACCTAATTTCTCGATTTCCACGCGCCGTCCCCGCCTCCTCCGGAGGGGGGGCGATGGGGATGGGGATGGGACGAAGGCGGCAGAGGAGTATCAGCAGTCAGGTGTGACTACGACGTCCCTGACGTCCCTTGAGCAAGGCACCAGACTCCTCCGTTTACGTCCCCGGTGGCTCAGATGGGGTCTGGGTCGAGATGATGGGTCCTGGGCTGGAGGCGAGAAAAAAACCCGGTGGGCGGGTCCTTTCCGTGGGATGTGGGATGTGAAAGTGCAGGTTCAAATTATCAAAACAGAAACCAACTCATCACGCAAAAACTAAAAGGAGATCAAGTGTTTGCTTGAATCTAATGAGTTCCGCTTCACTTTGACCCCTGGCCACTGAGCAGCTTCACCGAGGCAGTCGGGGGTTCGGTTCCTCGCTCGAGGGCACCTTCGCAGCCGGTTCTGGCCGGTTTGAGATTTTGAGGAATTGACCCCTTGAGTGGAAGCTCGGCTTTTTCTCGGTTAGTTGATTTCCCTCCACCTCTCACCCCTCCCCCTGCATTTCCATTTAGGCTCCTACTTTTCCCACCATGCCGTTCGACAGGCCTTACATTCGTAGAATCCCGCTGTTGGTTTTCGTGTGCATGTGTCTACAAGGTGGAAAGAGCCATGTGGTGACCCTGAAGAGCATCGTGCAGTTTATGTTTTATATATGTGAAACTTTTTGCCAGACAACATCTGGATGCAAACATCTGTGCATCAACTGCTCCTAGATTAATGAAGTGATTCTCAATCATTTGAAAACAAGGCAAAGAACTTGTCCAAACTTTTTACACTTGGCTGCATCAGTTTATCAGTTTTTTTTCTTTTGTTTTCCTGATGAATCGGTTCCTCTGTTAGTTATTAAAATGCACATTACGGGTTCTCTACAGCCCGAGGTGTTGTTCCCCGTCCTCCGGCGTCGTCTGAATGGTCGGTCTTCAGTTATCTGGGAAATGAAAAAAACGCAGATCCTCTAGGTCGCAGAGGCCGCGGGTCCCGAAACGGTGAATTACTCAGTAACGAAAGCTGCTGTTACTGAGCCGCCTGATTAATTGACTTGCTGTTGCCTCGGCGCCGACACCAATCAGCCGCAACCGGGAAGTCGTCCATGGCTGATCCCCAGCGGTGAGGAGTTAGGTCAGCAGTAGTGGCTACTGTGATTCAGGGTCAGTTGTTATTACTTTTATTTTTACTATTGTATTATTATTGACAGCAAATTGTAGCAGACGCTGCCCATATTCCTTATCTCTCCCGAAAAGTAGGAAAGTTTTTATCGTACTGTGTGTATGTATGTGTTTGTGTGTGTGTGTGTGTGTGTGTGTGTGTGTGTGTGTGTGTGTGTGTGTGTGTGTGTGTGTGTGTGTTTTGTAGACTGACATATCCAGGCCACCGTACCTTGGCGCTTAATGGCAAATCCAGACCCTGAAATAAGTGGTGACTTTTGCAGGAAGTTGGCCCCCGTGATGTGATTAGTACAACACACTTGTGTGGGAAAAAAAATACACGAGTCTGTCCTCACCCAGACGGGTCCTCACAAAGATAGAAGAACACACACTGCTGTATGAAGCCCCCCAACACACACACACACACACACACACACACACACACACACCACCCCCACCACCACCACCACCACCACCCTCCATCAGTCTGTTTCCCTGCAGCTGCAGACTGACAGGTTGTCCCGAACTAATCTGGCTGCTGGCTGAATATTAAGCTCTGCAGTTCAGCCCAGATAACAAGCTGTCCACCTCAACACACTGCAGATTGCACACACGCACACACTAACACACACAGACACACACAGCGAGCCAACCCTACCTGACCTGCTGTATCTGCTGCGTTTTTGTTGTTGTAAGCCAGTGCGGTGCCCGTTGGTACCTCATGTATAGTTCAGTATGATATGATCATCATCTAGTTTCCAACTAACTAATCCTAACAATAATAATGACAATAATAATGCTAATAACAGTGATGATTATAATAGTAATAGCTCCTTTTCTTAGATATTTGATCAGAAAACACCGGACAACAAATTCAAAAGGGCCTCTGTGACACATGCATTCACCTGCCAGTTTATTAGGACAAGCCACATAAAACTGACACAGTGTAATACAGCAGGCCTGTAATAAATCCCCCTTTATGAGGATCATAATGTCCAGTTTTTATTGAACCTTTTTAAGAGGAAGTCAATTTATTTTAAATGGTCGTTTCGGAGACTGTAGTTTGTGCTGCGGTTGAACTGACGCTGAGGGGGTTCCTAATATTTTGTCCACCCAATTATACCAATCGAGGTTGATGACATATTAGTATTATCCAGTTGTACCTAATAAACTGGTGGTAGCATGCGGGTAGATTAATTTGACCACCACGTGTCACGCTGACCTTTCCCCTGGACTCTGGAGAATCTGTATTTTTACTGAAGATCTAAAAGTGAAAACGGGTCTGAAACAGATCCGGTTCATCCCTGGAGTCATGTGCCGCGAAGAAAATCACCGTCCAATTTATCTTTGCACCAGCAAAGTAAATATTTTAAACCGTTTAGAGGCCGTGACGACGTGACGTAACGCTAGTTCAGGCTGTTTTCTCGCTTTACACGTGGCCGTCGACACAAACAGAAAAAATAGCGGCGTAAGGTGACGCTGGGTGTGACGTTGCATCGCCACAGCAACGGCAGCGCGTCAATGGCTCGTCCCACTTGGTGCTGATCCAGATATGTCGTGCCTGGGTTGAGGATGAAATGTGAGACAATGGGCTCCAGGATGCGGGTCTCTGTCTAAAGCCCTCCCACGCCTTAGATGATCTGGTGCTGGGTTTTGTATCTGCGGCTTGTTCTCTCCTGGGAATGCCTGAAAACGGGGTGCCGCCATCTTTGCATTCCTCAGCCCACTGACGTTTAAATATTTCTCTTTCAATGTTTCTGGAGGAACCAATCATCCAAAAAACTTGCCGCTGCACTTCCTTGGATCCCGGACGGCGGACACTAGACGTTTGGAGTCGATCGGATGAGCGGTTTTCAGGAAAATCGAAGGACAGACAGACATGACAGAGACTCCTCCGTTTACAGTTGGATTTAGATTTGTTTCCTCTTCCTACCTGTGGAAGGTGAGTGCACCTTGGTGCTCCGGCACTGCACCTTCCCACATGACCATCTGTTGTGGTGTCTCACTTTTATGTATTTTCAGTGGACGCCGATCTGAGCCAATCAGAGACAGGTTGACAGCAAAGTTACCAGGGTGGAAGTTTATTCAAGTTCCTTTTTCCTGTGATGAGCGAAGTAGACAGAGATCAATGACATTTAATGATTCCTATTTTATTTTATTCTAAAAAGTCGCTGCTCAATTATTTATTTATTTAAGACCAACATGTCCTCGCTGATTTTGTTTTGTTTTTTTTAATAAAGAGGAAAAAAATCACTTGGAGAAAATGCGTAGAGTCACGGACCTAAGATTTTCCCCCGATGGCTGTTTGTGGCAGCCTGTTTATTCAGCAGGCGCATCACTCTCATCGTTGTGATCAAGCGGAGCTGCGTCAGCCGGAGGACGGGGCTGTTTGTTTCATTAGCAAAGTGATGCTGCAGGAAACGCTGACATTGATCATCCCCAAACCTTTTTTTTTTTTAATTGTTTATGCTGAGTCTTTTTTATTTTTTTTTTTACTCTGAACGCTGATTTGTCGTCCTGCGGCCGTCTCGAGACGATACCTGCAGTGAAATTTGGCGCTAGAACAAAAATGTGATGAAACGGGTTTAAATGCGTTTTCTCTGGTACGAGAAGGGGCCGCGATCGTTCTAAAACAGGATGTTGAGATGAAATCTTTTTTTTTAAACGGTGTAAAATGTTACTTCAGTGTGACATTCCAGATCGTCAAGGGAAAATCTTTTGCTAGCCCGAGCCGATATTGAAAGTGAGCATCTCCTTTATCGCAGAGTAGATTTTTCTTTCTGTCTCCCGTCGCTCGCATCTGGTCCTGATAAGATTCCTCTTTGAGACTTCATCAGGCTGTTGTTTCAAAGCTCCCACTCTCTCCTCTTCCTTTCTTTTCTTTCTTTTCCTGAAAGAAAAGCAATGCAGAGTGGAGACATCCTCTCCGCTGTCTCGGTCCTTGTAGTCCCCGTTTTGTTTTGAAAACGGACCTTGGCTTTCCGGTGGTTACGATTTGATGATGCATGTTGCCTGAAAAGTTATGTGAAACTTAAAATAGATATAAGATGATTTGTGAATAAATTATTGTGATCTTGGGATATATCTGCAAATTAAAAAAACAACAAATAGGTAGTCAAAATTATTTTTTTCTTTTTAAAGTTCACTAAATGTGCATTTATGATTCCCTGACACATGGACGTATTTGTTTTAAAGAGTTTTAAGACTTCCACTGTCCGATCCCTAGACGAATGCTGCCGTTGGATGGCCAAGTTTCAATGTCCTCAAGGGATCAAACCTGAGTTTTCTGAGATGCCAGGAGAATGAGCTCTGTCACCAAAAAGACGGCGTCCAGTCGCTCGAATGCACAAGTTTCATCGGAGAGAATCAAATCCTCCAAATATTTTCCCTATTTTCCGATCTGTAAAAACCTCACAAAACATTGGATAAATTCCCATCGTAAGTCGCTAGGGCACAAGGTGTCGCCATTAAGTGTCTTGTTGTGCTTGACCAACAGTTCAAAACCCCAATTCAATATTCAGTCGATTGTTACATCAGAGAAGCAAAAAGAGCAAAATTCTCACGTATGCAAATCGGGAAACATTGAACATCTGGAATTTTTACTTGATTAATATTAGCCCCATGTCCTGCCTGGAAATTATTCATCACAATTAGTGCAGCCCGCCGCCTGCTGTGTCAGGGAACCGTTGCCAAATAGCAGGTATGCTATCAGAGCGGGCCCTTTCTGCCGATTTGGGCCCGTCAGCGGGCGGCCGGTTGATTAGGAGAGACGGGCGTCGTGGCGACGGTTGCCGCAGGTGGCCGTGACTGCCGTCACGTCGTCTGGGCTCCCGTTGGCCGCCGGCTGATTGAAACCGGGCGCGGTACGACCTTTGGACAGGAGCATTGCGGCAGGTTCTTTGGCTTAACAGGCCGGTGACATGGTTATCTTAACAAACACACACACACACACACACACACACACACACACACAGACTTACCTTATCAGTGACACTGACTGTGAACGAATACTTGATGATTGCCTGTGACTCGGTGATATAAATAGAAAGTGGTGTCAGCGTGTTACATCAGCGCCGCCTGATCTTTCCGAGCACGGTCCAGATCTCTTGGGTCCCTCTCGGGAGGACTCGGTTCCTCTGGGTTTTTCAGGTCCAAGTTTTTTTTTCTGGTTCTTTTGGGTTTCATTTTCATAGCTTCATCTGTCGTTTCTGTCAGTGATAATCACATCTTGATGCCAGCAGCTGAACTCTGGCATCGGGGTGGGGGGGGACCTTCAGTTTGTCAAACTTATCTGTAGGAAAAAAAAGGCAATATCTTAAAATTACCACACAAATTGTCCTTTTGTAAACATCCATCAATTTGCGGAACAAATTTTCAGTTTGTTTACAATCTGTATAGTAGTCTGATACAGTTGTATGATGATGTGTTATGTAACGTAGCCCAGCTTTAGTACCAGCTGTAAAAATAAAGAAAATTAGCAAGTAAACGCTGTTTATTTAAATACATTTAACATTAATTTATCTGTAGTAAAATTAGCAGGTTTATATTAACTTCACAACACGTTGTAAACACATGAGATCAGGATGGGAGTTCATCCATCGGCAACACATTACAGATCCGTCGATAACTAATAACTTCCTGAAAAAGTTTCCTGGAACGAACCATGCGGTTTGGTCTAATTACAGGAGAAGTCCTGACCACCTGTTATTTCACTTTGTCCCACCAGTCGTGATGAGTTTATGGTTGACTCACAGATTAATTTCCTTGGAAAAAAAAATTCCGCTGAAGTTGAACGAGAACATTGTTTGGAATAAGCTGGTGTATTCACCTTGAGATGTTTTGTTACAAATATTTCCGTCTGCTTTTGTCTTAAAATTTTTTATTTTTTTTTAAATTCCTCCATGCTGGCAACAGCCATGGATGGAGGAATTACGTTTTCAGGTCCGTCCCTGGCACAAACGCCCACTTGGACTAAAGGATGAAATGATTGGAAAATGAAAGTATTTGTTAAATATACAAGTCTGGAGAGACGTGGATGTAAACTGCAGCTTGACAATTGTATCTTTTTCTCAGCAGAAATGCTCTGCCTGTTTTGTGCCGTCCTGCAGATTTCTCCTCCTCGATTTCATCCTAGTCCTAAGATCAGTTTTGTTTGTTGGTGTTACGATAGCACAGGTTAACAAACCAACGCTTCCCACTTTGCACCAGGCCGCACCCCCCATGAACCATTTTCTCCCTCAGTTACTTGGTGTTACTTGGTGTCGGGATGAAAACACGCGCTGCACCCCAAGAGATTTGGGGTTGGATGTCGGGTTCGTGTCTGCTTCTCGCCGTCCTGCGGCCCCCGTCGGGTCGGCGTGTCTCCTCCCGCATCATAATGCCCCTCACCTTTAGACCAGCGGTTGCCATAGAGACGTTATTTTCTCTCCTCCTTCCCTGAGAGATTATGACCTGCGGGGGATGGAGAGAGGCTTGTTCCACTTTGGCGGCACAAAGCCCCTATCACAGAAGAGCCATAAGTTCATATTTGGTCTCATAGTGCCCCCCCACCCCCACCGGGCCGTCACTTGGCGTAAATCTGACCGCCGTCCTCGCTTGACTCCTGCAGGAGAAACTTCGGCGGAAGTCGCTGCATTTATTGCTTGACCACGGTGCCCCGCCCCCCCTCCCCCCAGGTGAACGGTGCTTTGCAATCCAATGAGGTGACATCAGCCCAAGATGTTCAGACTGAAGACTCATAGCTGTGGTGGTGGGGGGGGGGGGTATAAAGCCTCTGGGCACCGAAGTTTTTTCACTGAGGAGAGAAAATATATTTTCAAACTGAGGCTTACTTTTTCTTTTTTTTAACTGGGTTTCAAAAGCCCCCGGGGTCATAAAACTCACTCAGAGCACAGAGGAGCATCTAAAACTTTCCGCTCAGGGAAGAAAAACAAAATCAAAGCGACGTTTCCTTTGGAGCCGGACCGACACTGGATTTTTTTTGGGGGGGGGGGTGATTCTGACGCAGAATTTAGCGGAGGAAAAAAAATTCCCGTATGGATATATAGGCCAGTATTCTTTTTGCATATCATCATTATATAAACACGTGCGGTGTAGTCCAACAGTCCTCGAATAACTCCAGCACCTCATGGAGGTTATAGTGTACAGCTTTTATTTTGAAACTGTTTTAAAGAGCAGTTTTTTTCCAAGCCTATGACTTTTGGAGGATGTCGTTTCTGGGCCTGTTGACCCGTTATTTGACCCGTTATTTGACCTGCTCCTGGTGTTTATCCTGGCCTCGTTGATTTAAATGGGGCGGACAAAATAACAGAAACACCTGTTTGCAGTCGAGCCAACACCTCTCCGAAATGGTTTCAACAGAACCTGAGGGAATTTTAGATCTATTTTAGAACCTAATAAACACAAACACATCGACCTTCTCTGGATTAATGAAGCTCAAAAACTGTGCATTTAAGTATAAACACAACGCGAGGTTGAGATGTAAGCAGCGTGGAGCAACTCTCAGGACCCCCACCCCCAACCCCCACCCTCATCCATGCAGTCAGTCATGAGAACTGAGTCAGATGCTGCTTGTGAACATTCTCTTGAGATCAGCATTTATCCTTCTCCCCTTCACGAGGCTGAGGATGAGACGGCGTTGGTGCTTGCTCAGGCAGTCGGCAAAAACAAAAACAAAATAATGGGCTTCGGCCGCTCAATCTGCCATTAGAGCAATTAGAACACCCAACCCACCCCCCACCCCAAATCAGCCCCGATAAATGTCAGATTTCAGAGGCAGGTTTTATAGCTTTGAATGCAGAAGCCCCCCACGATCAGCGAGCGGGCGCCACTTTTTACATATGCTTTTGTTGGCAACTGAGTCTTTGGCCTCGTGCAGAGATGCAGACAAAAGGGGGTTTCTGGGTAAAATGTTGTGCATGTATGTTACATGCAGTTGTCCCAAACGCATGCTTGGGAGGGGGGGTGACCGGTCGCTCCGGTTGTCAGTCGCTCTGTCTCCTCTTTGGCGAAGCGAGTCTGGGTTCACGGGGGGAATAAGCCGTTAATAGTTCCCACGCTGACTCCAGGAGACTCCAGCTCCTGAACGCATCGCTGCAGGGCTGTGTACACTCGTCACTTGGACTCTGGACACTCATTTTCTTTTTCTTAAGGCATGAAATTCCTACTGCTACAAAAATCTTCATTTATCAAGTAATTATTCTCTATTGGGGATTTCTAAAAACCTTAATTTTTTCTAAGACAACTAAAAAGGTGATTATTTCCACCCATTTCCAGTTAAACTTGTTTTCAAGACTTTTCTTGGATTATAGAAGGTTTTTTTGTTTTTCAAGTGCAGTATTGCGTTATTGTTTTTCTCCTACCTAGAAAATACTCAAAATACTCATGCAAGTTCTTTCTCTTTGTTTCATGGAAACGAGACATTTGGACTCTACGGGCCAAAAAACCACCAGAAATGTTGGAAATTTTTTATTCATCTCAGCAGCGTCATGTGGTCGTTAATAAAAAATGGGTTGATTATGATCAGTCCAGAGGCTTGAACATTTAATGCATTTTTCACTCCCAACAAAGCAAAACCTTTATATCTTTCCCGTATGATCGATGTGCCCCCCCCCCCACGTGCAGCTTTAATCACTGGATTTTCATCCTCTCCACTTTCTGCTAAAATCCGGGGGAATTACAACATATGAAGTCACTAATCCTGTAAACAATTCATGCCGTTGCCGAGGCGACAGCTTGAGATGACGTAGCTGCCTGATGGAAAAAACAAAAAAAAAATTTCCAAGGACCGCGTGCGGCCCTGCAACTGTCGTCTGCCATGTTGCTTCTCAGGGAGGTGATGTCATTGCTGGAGCTTGGCAGGGAGGGAGTTTTTGGGAGGCAGTGTGTGTATGTGTGTGTGTGTGTGTGGGGGGGGGGTTGTTTCTGCCAGATTGCATCATTAAGCCATTCAGACAGGCACTTTCAGCCCTCTCATGCTTGTTTGCCACTTCCCGCCTGTAGCAGAAGCCGGCGTGCTGCGATATGCGGGGGATGGGGGAGTCTGCTGCTCAGAAAGTGAGTTTTTTGGGGAGGGGAGGGTGCAGGGGTGAAGGAAATAAAATAAAAAACAGTAAAGCAACAGCTCCTCTGCTCTCTTGCTGGGAAAATAAATGAAACTGATAGGGAGACACACCCCCTTTTTTTTCTTCTCTTCTCAAACACACAGGGCACAAATATTTGCCTTAGAGGATGTGTTTCCTCCGCTTGCTGCTCTCCATCCTCGCTGTTATTGTACAGTCTCAGCTTTGACTCCGTGACCCGCCCACCCCCCCACCGCCGATCCCACTAACCCCGACTGGCCCCGGACGCTGTGATGAATATTTTCCTTTCCCTGTCGCTGATGGTGGGTAATTACCAGCGGCTCCGGCGCCAGATGCTGCTTGTTTTGATTCTTAAAACCATATTTTTTTATGTTTAAAAACTCAGTAAAACTACATAAGTTTGATTTTTGATTTCTGATTTTTTTCAATTCAGGATCCAAAACATCCTCCCTGCTCCGATACTCATCACATTCAAGCCAACTGTTGTGTCTTGAGCCCCTTGGAGAACAATACTAGTAATTAATGATCCCGAGGGTGACACAGTTCCTTCATCAGGCGGGGGGGCTGAACTCTGCCCAAGTTTAGGGCTCTAGGGCGTCTGTCTGCATAGACAGTAGTCAGCCCGAGTTGGACAATGAGGCACTTAATCAGTTTAAACAGTGTGGCTTTATTAGATCCGCTGCGGAGGAAGGACTTACGGAGCCCCCGTGTGATTGATGTGGTCGGCCCCGGGGCCGGCGGATTCAAATTTGGTTTTTTCGGCCTTGGCAACGGGACCAGCGCCGGGCCTTTCACTCGGTATATTTTACTTGTTACTGCTGCCTGTCTTTGATTTGAGTCATGCTCTTATTTTTAATTCTTTGTATATTCTTTTTTTTCTAAGCACCTCAGATTTTTTTCTGTTTTTGTTTTTTTCCATTTTACTCGCAACGGCACGGTGTCGTTTCCCGGGCGTTTTTAAAAATTTCTGCAGTGAAACGAAAACCCAAGCCGAAACCCCCGTCCTCGTCTTGCGGCCGGAAGTGCCGGAACGCCTTCATCTCTGCGGGCGGACGCCACAGCCTAGCAGAGCGGTGTCTGTTTGGGGAGATGCAGCCGTCGCCGCGGACTCTCTCCGGCTCCATCTCCTCCCGCTTTGTGGAAACGCTTCCCCGAGTTTCACCCGCTGCCTGCCGGCATTCTCTGCACTGTAACTAATGTATGAAAAAAAGTAGTCTTTGATACAGTGGCACTATGAAAAATGGTTTGGTCATAGCAGGGGTGCTCGTTCCGTGGGATCTCAAGAATGGTGTCTGGCTTCTTTATGCTATTAGTAAAATAAATAAACTATGAGTCGGGCCTGTCGAAGTGTCCTCGAGAAAGATACCGACACACTGTTCTTTGCTGCCTGGAAAATTCACTCATTTGCCATTTTTTCTATCATTTGTCGAACCCATTGAATCACAAGCCATAGCCTCCAAAAATGGTTACAAACCCAACTCCAGCACCTCTAAAACAGTTCAATAAATATTATAACCTTTATGTAAATAGAATTTACTGGTATTAGACTTCATAATGTTACACAACATATAGATAACAAACTGAAGAATGGGGCTTTTGAATATTAAAAAAACAAAAACAACACCAGTTAATCTGTTTCCGAGAAGGCAGGGTAAAAATGTGTGTGCGACCTGAGGCTCGGACTCGAGTCGGACTTAAGTCAGGAAAATAACAACTTGATGTTGGTCAGACCCGGTGTATTCACAGACCAGGAGATTTGTTAGAGAAGGTTGCTGTGATCATCTACTTACCTTCTCTCTAATCAAAGACATGGCCTTGCTTTGTTCTTTTTTACCCTTGAAGGGTAGTGGAACACTCGGGGGTTTTTTTATTACTACCTTATAAAATTGTGCCTAACATCTAGCAAATAGCTGAAAATGTATAGAACTCTATCAGACTCAGAGCAACACAAGCGTTCATGCAGAGTTTTGTCTCAGGAGAACTGATAATCACTCTTTTAGCTCCGTTTTTGGTCTCCACCATCATCCAAGGACCATATCTGGCTCCTCCCTCCTGCTTCGCTGCTGAACGGGTAGTGAACAGCGGGTTCATCCGAATTTCTTTGTCTGAAAACGTCTGAAGAAAAAAAACAGAGTGAAACCGAAGTAGTAAAACCAAGACGAAGAGTTGATACATGCTGAAATGGCGTCTTTAGCATCTGTAGCGACGGTGATAATCGGATTTGTCGCTGTGAGGGGCTCCCTTTTCACGTTGCACCTAGTCATTTGCTTCATTGTGAATGTTTATTGCATGGTTTTTAAATCATAAAAGTGTATTAATTTTCCTGACTGTAGATGAGGTAGCCATCTTTATTTCAGGCAACATTGCAGAGGCAAGATCATGGAATATTCTAGCTCTAGGCTCTGTTAGCTGACACTACCTGGATTTGCGCCTCGACATAGACCTGCCCCAGAAAGACCTAAAAACAGCTCTGGTCCCTGATGTTGATCAGAAACCCTAGTGCAGATGTGTGAATTTTGGTTGTTGAGCGAATGGCTTGTAAAACCCTTAGCTTATTGCCCCTCTAATGCCCTGTCAGACCCACATGGCAGAGGTCTATAGAGTTGCCCACAACCCCAGTGCATAGATCAAGCTAAACGTGCAGTCCCAGAGACGGTTTTTAGCACTCTGAAGTAGGGTTTTTAACACATAGCCCTGTGGGTCAGGAGAGGAGGAACCCCTGGCCTGTACAGAAAGAGTACAAGTGATGAATTCCATCTGTGTCACCACATTAAAAAAAAAGCCTTTCTTCTTCTTATCCCTGGAATCTGCCTAAAATTGCCCCTCATCCTTGAAGACATTCTCCGAACTGGTTTAAACCACTTTGGAGATTAGAATGTCGTTGGCTTTAAGAGACGAGAGGAGAGAAAGAAGAAAAAAAAAAGAGGACGGATAAGGGAAGCATTGTGCAGTGAGCGTTAACAATGCTGGAGCTGAGGCCCGGCCAGTCGGGGCCCTGGCCGCTTGTTTGTCTCTCGGTATGTAGGGGGGGAGATAAACTTTCGAGCAACGCGTGTCCAGAACGCCTGCCAGGAAAAGCCGCCTGGCAGATTCGCCGCAGTACGACGTGGATGAGGTTGGATTTTTTTTTTCGCTGGGCCCTGTCCATGAAAAATAAAAACAAAAAAACCCCACAGGACCACGCTCACGAGCTGTGCATGAAAAGAGATTATTGTAGCAGGTCATGCAACTGTGTGTTCAGGCTTACCAACCTGCAAAAACAAGAAAAAAAAACAAAAATCTGATCAATACCAGTTGTTTTCCAGAGCAGCTTCAGTTGTCCCGAGCGACTGCTCCTGGATCAGCTGAGGCGACTGTCACGGAAAGTCTGAGACCCTCGAAGGCCGACAAGAAAAGGGAATTTCGACCGTCCCCTCCCCTCTGCCCCATGGACACTCGGGAATGCCGGAGCTTGGTCACCTGCGGCCCCCCACCCCCACCCCCACCCCCACCTTTATGGGACGCTGCAGGAGATGGCTAAAAACAAAAAAACAAAAGTTGCATAAACTGGAATGTAAATTAACCTCATGAGCTGAGCATGCTTTCATACTGATTTGGACCAGGAGTCCAAAAGCTGCGGCTGATTTTGCAGGAATCTCCGAATCTACGTTCCTCTGCATGAGCCTTGGCCTTGACCCGGTTGATGGCGTTACATCTGCCCCCCCCACCCCTCTCTTTGTGTACAAGCCTTGTCGCTTCCCCTCTAAACGATGGGATCCAACCCCCGGACCTGGCTGCTGAGAAGCCTGGAGCGCAGCCAAGTGTGGCTCAGTGGGGCGTTGGGGGTTTACAGTGCTCCAGATGGTGTCTTTTACATGTGTAAATAAAATTGCCTCTGCACATGACAAATAACTAACACCCCACCACCAACACCCTTTAACACTGTGTGGTGACGTCCTTCCAAGGCAGCCAGGTGCAGGTCATACACAACTGCCGGGAGCGAGCCCCCCCCCCCCCCCCCAACTCTGTGGTGTTATCTTGCTGAGCGGCGCTAACACTAAAAGAGGGAGGGGCTCGGGTCCTTGCGGTGCCTGATTGACATGTTCTATGGAGGATATCACAGGCTCATCACAGACATCTAGGTGATGATGAGTGAGTCGGCAGCTTTGCAAAAATAAGATGCAGTGTTTAAGTGAAAATTTTCCTCAATCCTTCCATTTCTCAATTTAATGATCATATGTATAATGTATATAATTGTGTTTTTGGACCTTTTTTAATCAGGAAAATGAGAATGAGAAGGGAATGACTTGTAACAAAAGTCCCCTGCTGCACTCAAAATCACATATGTTAGTTGACTGAGGTATATATACTCAAGGTAAATATTTTGTTTGAATAGCCTCTTATTTATCATTATTATTATTATTTACAATAATTTCATTTCTGGATTTATTGTTCAAAATGTAGATCAGGCGGTTACTAGTACCTTTGATTATAATATATAGTGATATGTATATCAAAAATGAATGTTGATGATATATATATATATTAAAGAGGATTATTCAAATGCTGAAATTATTTGCCCTCAGTCGAGCTCTGATTTACTCTGAGGTCAAATAAATATAAATGGAAAATGTTCAGGTCAGTGCCTTGTCATAAAAAAGAAAAGAAAATCACTTCAAAACACACTGAATTAAATTACTCTTTATAGTGGAAAGTTCCCTTTGTAGTGGTAAAGCCATGGAGAATTAACACCAGCTTTTAGCTGGCGTTCTGCTTCTCCAGCTGCACAGGGATTTTTATGCTCCAGGCCCTTTGCCTCTCACCGACGCTCTAATGTAAAACCGGAGACAGTTGGCAGTTGCTTTCAGGAAGCTTAGAACACCTCGCGGCTCAAGGGCCAGATACGTTACTCAGGAGCTGGTGGAGAACGAACCGGAGCTTAAAATAAATAAATAAATAAATAAATAAATAAAGGAGAGTGGGTATTGGACTCGCTTTCATCAGACGGGAAGCAGTCGCGGTGACGTCTTGGTCGTCTGATTGAATAGTGGTGTTTTTCTTTTTTCAGTTTTTTTGTCCTCTGGGCAGCCAAACGTTTTTTTGTGCTAGGAGCCGTCAGCACTCAGGTGGCAGAGTTGTGTTGTTGTTGTTGCTGTTGCTGTCGTGTTGCCGTCGCTTTGATTTGATCTCTCACATTAATCATTTGCAGCACTTTATCTCCTCCCCTCGCCGCCTTTGTGGGATTGTCATTTCGGGGTCATAATCTTGAAATCTTGCCATGTAGAAAAAAAGACACCCTTTTTTTGAACAGCGAATGAACCTAATTTGCATTTTTATGCCGTTGGCTGGGCTCTGTGACCTGGGGGGGGGGGGTCTTATCTTGGTGCAATCAGCACCGCCGTGAACAAAGAGAAACAGTCTCTGGATGATTATGGAGTCATGAAAATGACTTTGCACCAACTGTTCATGTGGAAAAAGCTGCTAGTTTACAATTCAGGATAAGCTTTAAAGAACAGTAGCAGTTTTGTGTTAGGAAAGTTTTTTCTTTGTGTGTGGGGGGGTGGTATGTGTGGAAAAATGTCTTGTAACCGAAAGGTCACAAGTTCAGCCCCTGCAACAGTGAACATGTCCATCAGACACATTTTGTCCCATCAGAGTGAAAAACCCTGAACCTTAGCATGTGCATGGCCTTTCTAAATGCACATAAGAGAGGGAGTATGTTTATGTTGGTTGGTGGGAGGGGGGGTGTCGGTGTCTTCCTTGGTAAGCGTTGAGGTTATTATCTAAGTCCAGCTAACTGGGTCATGATGGAGATGGATGACTCGTAAACGTCCTCCCCTCCCTCGCCAACTCTCAGTGGCAACCCCCCCCCCAAGAAAACCCCCAGTCCTCCAGCTCACGTCGGATGTTCCGCTTCACGTCTGAGCTGATTTTTCTCTTTGCCGAAAGGAAGGATGGGGATTTCAATGTTTGTGCATTTTCAGGGATTAAAACAAAACAAAAAAGGGCTTTCTTTATTCCCTTTTAGCAAAATAAATACCCCCCCTCTCAATTTGCTCATCAATAGGATCAAATGACCTCTCCTTCACTCTGGCCACCATTGTGTAATCCTCAACAGTCTGACTTTTCTCTGCCTGCAAATCAAATGAGCCATTGTACAGTTTTGGGAAGAAGGCGAACGTTGTCTGACGTTACGCAGACTCTCCTTCGGTTTGTTTTCTCTCCCATAACCAGGCAACTGGAGGAGGGGGGGACTTTGAGTCAGTAGGCAAGACTGTGAAAGTGCTTATTAAGTCCTGGTGTGTGAATGTGTCGCCCAGGTTTGGGAGACCTGATCCCTGCAGTGAGAACACCGTAGGAAGAGCAGGAAAAAGCCCCCCCCCCGGGATGGCAAATATTACCTCACATTGTTATGCTGAGGGCGACTCCGCCTCGGCTAACAGACAGGCTTTTAAAAGTTACACAACGTTGGCCCACTTAGAGCACGGCGAGCGCCCCGAACTTCCAAGTGTTATGTCACGCCCAGAAGGTTCTGAGGGGATCTAGCTCGCCGCTCTGCGCTGAATCTGTCACAAGAGACACGTGGCGCCTGCACCTTTTTGACCCCCTGGTTGCTGCTGACTTTCAATGATGTAGGAATATGAAACAAAACCCGTCTGACGGCGGCCAGAGGGCTAAAAGGCACATTTTTTAATTTTGCAGAATAAGCTTGTTAAATGTAGGTTTAGCTTAGCTTAGCCACCCACCCACTGCTAACCCACTGTATCGGTGGCTAATTTACTAGCTAACACAACTCATAAACCAAGCATAGGCCGTAATTTGAACAGCCTGGGGGGGAGGGCACATTTCAGGACAAGATAAACCTGAGTCAGCAACCACAGGTGTGTCGTTTCGCTGTGGAGGATGTAGAGCACAGGTCCGCTTGTAGTACGAGGTGACCCGGTTTCACTTATCCAGCCGTTATTGCACAGCTGGCACCCGACATGGCGAAGAAGTCGCCGAGAAAAATTCGATCTTCGGCGCCTGGGAAGCTGCAGGTGTTTGCTCGAGTTTTTCGAACCAGGCCGAAAAAAAAGCTACTTTAAAGGAACAGAAACGGGCAATAATCACAAGGTTTATAGGCTAAAAAAACAGAGGCAGAGCCAACTATAAAATATATTTTAAAAAAAGTTCAACAAAATTCTGCCTAGTTTTTAAGCTGGATATCTACATTTGATAACCTGCGAACCGTCGCATCGGTGCCTACTGCTGCCGGGGTGCCGCTGCGCTTAGGACGGCGTATCATCCTGTAACACTGTAAAACCGCCAGCGGCTTTTCTTTTTCTTGTTTGTTTGGGGTTTTTTTTCCCATACCGAGCGTCTGACATCTTGCTGATACTCCTACCTTGAAATATTTTTGACAGAGTGCGCGGTGGCGACGGCGGGAGCAGTGGTGGCGGCAGCAGCTCAGGGTTTTTGTTGAGCAATCTCTCAGCTGTGGTGGGAATCAGAACTAAAATCTTTCCATCAGAGGATGCTCTGCTGTGCTCTGGCGCGCTCTGGCGCTCCGGCCTCATCGTGGCACCGCTCCAGTGGTGGAGATCCTGTTTCGGCCCGGTGTGGTCGGTGTTTGGCCCGGAGCGCGAGCTGCGAGTGGTTCGGAGCTTTGTGTGCGTGTGTGTTTTTATTGTATCTCACTGCGGCGGCCATGTTTCTGTGTGATAGCGTCTCATCCAGAGAATCGCTCTCTGTGCTTCAGGGATATTAACATGTTGTACGGCTCCAGCTCCAGGATTTTTTTTTTTTTTTTAAATCTCCCAGACAAAACAGTCTGTTGGCAGCGGAGAGGCTTGAGGGAAGAGGGATGTGTGTGTGTGTGTGTGTGTGTGTGTGTGTGTGTGTGTGTGTGTGAATCTAAGCTTGCTTCACACAGAGGCACTTGTTGGTCTTATCAGCTCTTCAGAGCTTGTCTCAAACATATTTGTCGCCAAGCGTAGAATTTAACACCCCCCCCATAACACCCCCCCCCCAAACAAAAAGGAAAAAAATAAATACAGTACAAATGAGTTAAACCGAACTTCAATAAACAGGAGGATACAGTATGATTTTGTATAACTGATAAACAAATACTACTTGAATGATTGACACCGTTAAAGAATCTTTGAAAACTCTCAAAGCGAGGTCATTGAACTTCTGGTGAAATGTGGCCTCAAGTGGCAGCTGCATGATAATGGGAGGGGATGTTAAAACATAGTGCAGCAGCAGTAGTGAAAGCTATTCTCTGAAATGATCACCTTTTAAATGTCTTGTTTTGTCCGACCAAGCGTCTGGAACCCTAAAAATATCCAGTTTACTGTCATAGAAAACTAAGGAAACCACAATATGAACACCGTGGCATATAAACGCTGCCGCCAACTAGTGGTTTGGTGGTGTCATTGCAGAGTGACGCCAATGAGGAAGTATAAATGCTCATGACGGCGTAGGCCACTCGCATCGAGCCGATGCCATAGGTTGATCACCGAGCTATGGGGTCCTTTGTGGTGCTACTGTGGTGCTGACAAACTCGTGGAAAACAGCGGTGAGGAAAGTCAACATGGTGGCAGTTAAACAACGGCGCCAGCTGGTGGTTAGGTGGTGGGACTGCAGAGTGACACCGAAGTAGATGTATGAATTCTCAGGATGGTTTAGAAAACTGGCTTAATGGTGGCCGACCATGGGCCACGGCGGGCCAGCGGTCTGCAGGTAATTAACCCTCATTCAACCGATGAGTTATTGGAGCGAAAATACATTGACTGGTTAGCTCTCCACGACACACTGTTGGCCTCTCCTTGCTGGGGCAGTAAAAAACATTCATTCATTCTCAGTTTACTTGTAGCTGAGTCTGGCCCTGCAAAACGATAATTCAGTAACAGCTGGATAACGAAGTAACGTCTCTGAGCGTAGTGAAATCTCCCTTTAAATGACTTAGAGGAAGCGTAATCACTGTGCAAATCGTCTTCACATGTGGGAAAATCGATCCCTACGGAGTCCAACTAGCGATTAAATGTGTTTTTAAATCTGATGAAATGAACGTCCTCATGATGAATGGGCGGTCGTTACTGGGGGCACCTAAGGAGGCCTTACCATCACCTGTAATCTCAGTCGATATGATAACGTTGTAGGCCTACTTTGTATAATGCAAGTCCGCCATCAGATAAATTCAGCCCAACGAAACCAAGCCGACGGGATGGAAGTCAGTCACGC
This sequence comes from Istiophorus platypterus, assembly GCA_016859345.1. NCBI lineage: Eukaryota > Metazoa > Chordata > Actinopteri > Istiophoriformes > Istiophoridae > Istiophorus > Istiophorus platypterus. The sequence goes on along the minus strand of CM029113.1, from coordinate 22,390,381 downwards.
TAACAAAGAGGTCGACAAATAAGCAGGCAGGAAGAAACTGGCACTGGTGGAGACGGGACAGACTGAGGAAGAGCCAACTGCTGGCAGCGGCGGCGGCAGGGCCATCGGGTCAGAGCTGGATCGGCGGCTCCGTGAGAACGGCTTCGCGAACCCCCGGGTCACTTTGGTTGGGGCTGCAGCCCAAGAGAAAACACATAAACACTTCACAAAGCCGAGGCCAACTTCAGCGCCCACGACCTGTTTATATCCCTTCCCTGACATGTAAACATATTCCGATGGGGCTGTTTATATCTTTTCCATTCCAGGCATTTTCGGGAGAGGCTATTTTTACCGCAGCTTTTAGGGCATTCCCGTTTTTAACCCACAGAGTTTTTGGTGGTTTAGTCAGATCCGTAAACGGGGCCCCGGGGTTGATGCTACGTGGCGTTCAGGTTGTTTTTGTTTGAATAATGCAACTGATGCTATGTTCAAGTATTAATTAAATTTGCAGATTTCCCAAGGAAGTTTTGTGAACTTTTTACTCGGACATGAAAGGAATGCTAAGGGCTTCCTGGGAACTTGAGACGTGGATATTTACCGCTTGTTAACATTATCAACACTACTAACTTCCACACCCATATTTTTGCAGTGAATAAACTGTTCGCCCATTTTAGCTAAAAATTCAATTTACTGATTTTTCAAGGGAGTTTTGTGACTTTTTACCTGTACAATAGGAATTTGGATAATTAGTAACTTAATGTGTTCATAAATGTGTTCATGTAATATACATTTCTATTTTCACCAACACTGAAATTTCTCTTCCTAGAAGTTAATTGATGCCTTTTTACCCTGGATATGGACATAATGAAACCGTAGTGAAGCATCAACCTGTGGGACGACTGCTGACACCTATACTGAGGAACATGTATGGGGGGGTGCACACACAGCACACGGGGAGGCATTTGTGTAAATCCGGGATGTACTGAGCTCCCAGGCAGAGATGAGAGGATTAACCCGCCAGGTCCGGTCACACGCCGGCGAGGAGGAAGCTTGCGTGCTGAACATAGCGCTGAGCAAAAAGCGTGCACCTCCTAAAGGAGGTTCGGTGATGAGGACGTGCTGTAGATGGGGTCTCCTCCCAGTGAGCGAGCCTCTGCTCGATCGGGGTAAAGCCCAGTAGTTTGTCGATGACCTTTGCGAAGGTCAGTAGTGGGTCTGTCGCTCTCTCTGGCGGCCTGTGATATACACTAGATATACTTGTGCTTTTCATCTCTTTATACCTCTGTTCCCTCCTGACACTTCCCTCCCCCCTTTTCCTCGCTCTCTCTTTGCCTCATTCATTGACCCCATGTGACTCTTCTGGTCCTTTATTTTTTATCTTTTTTTCACTCCTTCTCTATTCACATCCAGCAGCTGTGGGAGATTTTTCTTCCCCTTCCCACTTTGTTCCCTCAGATTTCTCAGGGCCGGAAATCCGTTTTTTTCTCTCTCTCTCTCTCTCCTTTTTTCTGGATTGTCAAGAGATTTAGAAAAATCTGAGTTCTAATTATTTATAACCCCTGCACGCCTTCATATCTCCATCTCTTCTCCCTCGTCATTCGACCTTTTTCTGAAATCATGTCTTGATCCAGACGTTTTTTTGTATTTTTTTCTTTTTCTGCTAAATGTTTAATGTTCCTGACGCAGCAGGCTGCGGCTCCTCGGCTTCACTTTCTTGCCTCGAGGTCGGCGAGCGTGATCCAGATGGCAGGAGCGCCTCACTCTCGAGCGTCTGCGAAAGTGCTTTATCGTGTTGAGGGAGCGAAACCTCATTGCCCCCCCCCCACCCCCCCTTCAGCCAGCCAGCGTTCGGAAAGCGGCCCTGAGCAGATGGTCGCCGTGGCATTGGACGGAAGTCAGGGCCGCCGTCGGGTCGTGCGTGTGCTCTGCTGTACGTCCCGTGCTGTCCCTAGCCCTGTGGTACAGAACATGACTTCCTGTTGCCCTTGTACCATATGTTACTGATATGCCATGTAAAAACAAATCAATAATTTATTAGTATCAAGGTGTCAGCTGCACCAAGAATCCTGCACGTTCATCGCACCAGTGGGGACATAACTGACTTTGATATTCGGACATTCGGCCGAAGGATGCGTCTGGCGACCGAGATCTCACACTGGAGATTTTCTGGGCACCGCGCGTCCGGGAACCGTCGGAAGACTCTGCAGCACGGGGTTTCGTCGTTGGGTCATGGAAATCGTTTCCTGGGATCCGAGCCTTGCACGGCGACACCTCCACGGGGCGACGAGGTCAAACCCGCGACCTTCCGACGGTCGCAGCTCTGGGATCCATCAGCGCCGCGAGGGCAGATGATCACAGTGATGGTGGGTGGACATTCGGGCCGGTCACGCGGCCCCACATATTGTTCTTCCCACTGTGGCTTTGCCCTTTAGGGACGCCGGTCGGTCCGAGGATTAGGTCATCACCGGCGCCGCTGTATGTCCTCGTCCTCGCCAGGCCACAGACAAACACAGCGTCGGCTGCTCGGTCGACGGCGAGGGCGGTTTGGGCGTCGGTCTGCTGCCGGTTTCCTCCAGTTAAAACCTGACACTGGAGCATCAGCTCTCACTGCTCTAATACAGCCTCCCTTTTTTTTCTTCCCCCTGGGGGGGGACTGAGCCAGATGGGAATCGGCCCGAACTCGGTCCCTTTCCTCTGGATCTGAATCATGTAAAGTCACCCCAGTGCAGGCTGCTGTGGGGACATTAATGAAAGGTCTGCAGGCTCGGACACGTCCGTACGCTCTGCCCTTCTGTCTCGATCCCCGCTCCTCGGAGAGGGGGGGTTTGGTCAAGCGAACAGGGAGGAGAGCGGGCAGGGTTGAAGTGATGCAAACATGGCACCCGGATCCGTGGGTGTCCCTTTGGGGGCTGGGCTGGGAGTGGGGGGTTTGCTCGTGTTTTTCTCATGAACGCCCCTCCCCCCACTTAACCCCATACCCACCAACCACTGTCATCGCTTTTCCATCCGTTTCCATCACGGTCATGAGGGCGGACGCGGCGCTGGTTGAGGCGCGTGAGCGCTGACCTACATTTTAGCCTTTGACATCCTCCACGATGGTAATAATGAGTCCTTTAAGGGGGGGGGCAGTGAAAAGGGTCAGTTAAGGACTTTCTATTTGTATGGGATCCACTGGATTTGAAAATAGCAAGGAAATATCATATTTCATTCGAGAACGCAGTCAATGAGGCGGCGTTTCCGACCGGAGGAAACCTCGCCAGGGTGTGCCCTCCACTCTCACCTCTCCCCAAACACCGCTACCTTCCTCTCCTCTCAACCACTGAAAACTTTTCCCCTTTCAGCCCCCGTCTCCTCCACTTTACGATTATGGCAATTAGTGGCAGTCATCTAGAATGAAGGAAAAAAAGAAAAAGTTTCACATATGAAAAAAGAGGCAGAAAAAGGAGGACATGGAGACGGTAATTTTTAATGAAAGAGGAGGTTGCATAATGGAGCGGTTACAGCGAAGCCGGTGCGGTGAGGGATCGGGCCTCGGGCAGATCTTGGCAGCACTTTGTCAGCGACTCGGTCTAGAAACCCAGTTACTGCTCCTGCTGGACGGCGTCCAGGGGATGGCGCCTGACCCGGGCCAGCTGATCCCCGAGGGCCCTGAGGATTAAACTGCCATTACACAACCGGCGTCTTCATCCGATCGCAATCGATGGGTGACTTGGCCCCACTTTTGCTCTCAAAATGCTCAGGGATGACGACTGATCCTGGTGGAGTTTGTCTGCAGGGTGGGTCTGCGGCCTGTGACCGATTTTTCCCCTCTGACCCGTGTCTGAGGGGGGAGGTGGCGTAAGCGAGGTCGGAGGCGTCGGGCCCGAAGCGTGGTCGATTTCGAGCAAGGTGTCCCGGCGGCGCTTTGCATCTGGCGTCCTGAGCTCTGATGCAGACGTTCCCAGACCTGCGGCTCGGATCCTCAGAGGAGTTGTGAGATAAAGCCGAAGGGGGTCACAAGGTGATTTAAAGGGCTAAGAGAGAAAAACACAAAAATGTGTTTGTTTCCAAAATTTTCCGGCTGAATACTAAACTACCTCTTCAGGCCTATAACGACCACTTAAATCAAAAATCTCACTTCAGGGCTCAGCAGCTCTGAGGGTGGGGGGGCTTCATTTCAAGGGGTCACAAACCAAAACATGTTGGTAACCACAGGCACTACAACGTTCCAACTTGTGCTTCTTCTTATGTTAACATGCGTTTGTGTTTTTGTTTAGTTTTTTTTGTCCTTTCACAGCGAAAAATGACTGTTTCTAACCGCAGACGAGGTTGGAAAGTCGGATTGTTGGTTTTTTATGTGACAATCTAATAGTCGGCTTAGATAAAGAGCAACATCCACCGGCAACACATCTCCTAATCCGTCTGTACCGCGAGGCCTCATCTGACGGCAGCCCGACAGAAGATAAACGGTCTCTAACGCAGCTCTTCCTACTCAGTTTGTGAGGATGCCGGGGGGTCAAGTTTACAAATGGAGACGGAGAAGATAATGAGACAGTTTGGGGGCTGTAGGTTGAGTCAGGTTGTTGTCGGGCGGGAGAGAGAGTGTGTGTTTGTTGTGTGTGTGCAACACTCAGAAAGAGAAAGTTGAGGAAATAATAATAGAATTGATTATTACTGAGAAGAAACAGGGCAGGGCGGCTGGGGGGGGCTTACGACAGTCGCCTGTACTTCCTTCATCGTCTTTTAACGTGATATCAAAAGAATTATGAGCGTAATTATCCGTTGTTTGCCTGGTTCTGTCGCCTGTGCTGGTGAACGTTCACACGCTGGTGTCCCTGGATGGACTCGACGTGATTAACCAATTAATCCCGTGTCATCAAATACTGATAGACAAAAAACCTGGACTATGGCTCCGATTGCGCCTCATTGTGTGACGTAATGAAAGCATCTTTCGAATGCACAACGGTTTATTGGATTTCCCTCAACGTAGGAAGGTCCAGCTTAGTTTTTGAACACTGGTTTTGCGGAAAGTCGTATTGAAACAAGTTAAACTGAACCATGGAAAAAAATGTGTGTAAAAAGATGTGTGGAACGTTTCCATTTGATGCATTGGAGCAGCCTTTTATATACGTCGCATTTTCTATGTGAACATTTCATCACATGGTTTGCGATGCTTTATTTTGTCTCATAATTCTCTAAAACAAAGCATAGTGTACTTTTTACCCACTGTCATCAGCAGTGTACATCTATGGGTTATGACTTCATCAACCGATGGGTCTCGTTTTAATGTTATTTGAATATTTAAGAAACCTGAAGAGATTGAAATGATCATAATAAGGAAAAAAATCTAAGTTTAGATTATGTTTGAAATGTATCTGTTTAGCAGAAATTTATTCTTTTCAATTTAACTCATCATCTTGCGACGCCATTAGATTCACAGTATGACCCTTGGAGAGGCCCTGAGCCACAGGTTGGAATACACTGGCTTACTGCATATAGATGAAACAGTGACAGCTGCACTTTGAATGCTACATTGAAAGTATTGACTATTGCTGTCTTCGCCAGTGTCCCTCCATTAGGCTGAGATGCCTCCACCGCTGGTTGTGTTTGTCCAAAGCATCACAGCCTGGGGGGGGCTGCCAACACACACACACACACACACACACACACACACACACACACACAATGACACACAGCTTCCAGTTTGTTTGGACTCGCTTCAATGTCAGTACAACTGGATTTTGTTTTAATCTCATCAAATACACACACACACACACACACACACACACACACACACACACACTGACTATGGAAGAGGTTCCTTAACTTTGGTACAGTCTTCAGTTCCCCGCGACTTATGTTATTTCACATATCTGTTTATTTTAAGGCTTTAAACTTTAAACATCAAGGACCCGTTGAACAGGCCCCAGTGTCCCATCGTTCTTCCCAATACTGACCAATAAACGCATGAATACTTTTTTTACCAACATTTTCTTTACATTAGCAGTAATGCAGCAAATATGTTTAAAAAATGCACCTTGGGTACAAGATAAATTGGCAAGAATTGAAAAATGCCTCAAATATGAGAGAAGATCTTTTAGTTATGAGAAACCATCTCACAGAAACAAGAAATACTAGATTATGAGAAAGTCCAAATCTCATAATTACAATATCTATGCTGATGATGATTAGATCTTTTTCTTTTAAAGCTCGTAGATGAGACCCGACTCTCGTAATCACTGGAATCACTGTCCTCATTTAGTGACATATAATTCATAATTCTGAGAAAACATTTCTGGCTTTTTTTCTTCTCCTGCCTGAAACATGTTTCTGTTCTTCTGGCGGTTTTGGTCCTAACTGATCAGTGAGATTGTAAAAAGATAAAGAATCATTATGTTATTGAGTCACGAGTGTAAAAAGAAGTAAAAAATAAATAGATGAATTAAAAAAAACAAAAGAAAACACTTTCTCATCTTGAATTACATCGAGTCACATTTTGTTCCCTCAACAGACTCATGCAGACTCATCTTATGACTGTCATGCTCGCTCTGTAGGCCACCAGGCTAAATGCTTATTAACCCCCCCATGCACACACACACACACACACAACACCAAACACAAACACACACACACACACACCACCATCACCCTTTAAACCTTGACAGCTCCCTGGGGTTTCTATATAAGCCACTTTGGGACTCCAGCTCCCATGATCCCTCTTTGTTGAGGTCAGAGGTCACCTCCCTACAGGCGAGATCGTGGTCAGACCTGCTCGTTAATCGTAGCTGATGGCTGTAGACACCCCCCCCATTCATCCTGAATAATTTTGCTGCAGCTGTAGTGTCAGCTGAATAATATTTTTCACTTTCTTTTTTTTTTAATGGTTTGACAAGGATTAAACTTCGACTCACTGATCAGTGTCAAAAATATTACGTATTAATTATTATTTATTACCTAGATTTCTCCCTGAAATCATCTGGAAAAATTGGATTTTGTGTCTTTTTCAAAATTTTGCAGGAAACAAAAAGCACTCGCGAGAAACTGTAACAGAAAACTCGTAACACAGAGGAGCCTGTGCCACCAAATAAACTTATATGAGTCTTATTTCCTGTAGTGAACTTAATGTTATAGGAAAATAAAAAGCAATTTCCTCATGCGAAAAAGCCTTCAACTATATCACTGCATTTCCGTTTGATTTTGATTTGTTTTGAATTCTTTATTTTCCCATAAGCAGTTTGGAACGGTTGTGAAAACCATCCAAAGCCGAGACTCCACCCGTCCACGGCGGCAGCATCTCATCAGATAGTTTACATGTTTAGAAGCCGACATATTTCAGTCTTTTTTGGCCTGAGTGATGTTTCAGGTTTAGGGTTCGTGACTGGGGGTCGTGAGTTTTTCAGATTGAAATTGATTTCAGATTTCTCAGACGTTTACAGGCATTGCATTCTGGGTGATGTAGTCCATTTGACTGGCCCTCCCCTTCCCTTAGCTCTGTGGTCCTTCCTTTCTTTCCTGTTTTTCTAATTTCCTCTCCTGTTTTTGCTCCTTCTCTCTACTCCCTCCTCTCCACATCCTTCTTTTCTCCTCTCTTTCCTCCCTCTCATCCATCCCTGCACAGTCTGCTGCCTCCTCTCTCCTCTTTTTCTCTCCCTCTATTGTTTTTTGCTTCCTTCCTCCCTGTTTTCTTTCCTCTGTCTCCTCCTCTCCTCTTCCCTCTCTTTTTTCCTTATTATGTTTCCTCTGAATCCATCTCTCCTATTTCTAATATTCCTACCTCCTATTGGCTTTTTCCTCCATTGCTCCATTTTCTCTCTTTCTTTCTTTCTTCTCTCCTCTGTCCTTCCTCCCTCCTTTTGTCTTTTTCTTTTCATGCCCTCTCCTCTTCCTCTTCTCTTCTTCTGCTTTGCTCTGTTATTCTTTACCTCCGCCTCCCCCTCCCTTCCTTCAGCTGTTTGTCTCCCCCTCCACTCTTTCTTTCTTCTCTTCTCCTCCATTCCTCATTTGTTCTCTCCTTTCTCTCCATTTTCTGCCCCCTGTTCTTTTTTTCTTTTGGTCCTTTCGTTCGTTCTCCCCCTTTTCCCCATTTTCCTTCAGCCCCCTCTTTTCTTCTCCTCTAACCTGTCCTCTTCTTTTCCTTCTTCCCTCTTTCTTTCTTTCTTTTTGTCATTACAGCTTCTCCCCACCTTTCTCCCTCCATTCCTTCCTCCCCCTCTCCCTGTTCCTCACCCCTCTTTTTCTCTTTTGTCTTTCTTCCTCTTCCCTCCTCTGTTCCCTCTGTCTTTTCTGTTTTCTTTCCTCCCTCCCTTAATATCTGTCTCTCCTCTCATCCTTCCTGTGTCTCTCCCTCCCTCTTTCCGTTCCCCACCCTCATCTCTCGTTCTCCTCTCTTCTTCCTCCCTCTCACTGTCAGGAATGCAGTCATGTGCTCTGGACTCTTCCCTGCAAACACACACACACACACACACACACATTCTTTCACTCTCAAACAGACACACACTCTTTCTCGGTGCCTTGTACAGCAGTAACACACTCCCTGACACACACTTGTCTCCGCACATGGTGTTTACCGCTCCGGTGGAGAAGCGGCTGTAGCTGAGGTCGGTCTGAGGAAACACAGGGAGCGAAGAATTCAGGGCCGCGAATGTGACGGAGTTAATCCTCGGGACTCTGTTTCCCGGGTCCACTCCAGTCCGGCGGCTCCCGAATCCCTTGTTCGTTGTGCCGAGCTCTCGTCGCTGCGCCGTGATAAAAGAGACTCTGTGTGGCCAACTGAGGACGCACAGAGCGGCTCTTGTTCACGGAGGACAAAGAAAGTAGGGAATTACCCCCCCCCCCCCGAGGGTGGGAGAGCGTGAGTTACACTCCTCATTGTAACAGAGTAGTCAGTGAGGAAACTGAACCACAGCAGCTTGAAGTCTGAAGTCTGATTTCTACCAAGTTGTCAACAATCTGCGCAAATGTCAGAGGCTGACATCTAGGAAGAAGCTGAACTTTGTGTGAAAAAAAGAAGTCAGACAGGTAATAAACAAACCATAAGTAGAAGTACAACCGCTAATAATCATCACCCCAACTGTCTGCCTGTCTGAGCTCCATCACTTTACAGACCGACCTTCCTGCGTGACGAGGAAACGGTTAGCAACAACCTTCAGTTTTATTCGTCAGATAAACCGGCTCAGATGATCAGGAATCGTCTGTTGTCTGGTTATAAAACCTGTAAAAATAAGCTGCTATAGTTGAAAGCTGTTGTAGAAACCTTCTTTATCGCCAAATGCATGTTACATCCATAAGGTTTCTCTTAGCAGCAGGGCCCGCAGCCTAAAAGTATCCATTAGCATTAGCAATAGCAAGTTAGTTGGCTTGTTACTGTTTATTGTCGCAAACTACCTGTGAGATTATAGCTCAGATTTCTCAATAAAATTGGGCTCGGTAATATTAACCAGGAATGAGTCCATTTCGTTGGTTGGTTTATTTGTAACGGGAGAGCAATAATATTTTAATGTTTTTGGCACCGGTACTGTTCTTTTTATTTAAGTTACCTCCCAGTTAAACGGCGCGTCTGCCTGAGCAGGATTAACAGTTAAAAAAACAGAACAAAGTTCACGTACGCTTATGGCTAAACGCTTTGTTTAATGTGCTCTCATGTGGATTTGCCGCTTTGGCTTCCACTCACGCGTCTCTTCCCAAACATGAGACGTTATTCAAAGGCTGCTGCCAAAACAGACAAGGAGCACAAAGGAATTTCGTCCTGCGCCGTGTCCACACGGACACTAGTGAAAGGAAAGGAGCGAGATAAAGCAATGAACACGTTCCGTGTGTCTGGCTGGAGGGTGTCGTCCGGGTCACTTCCTCCCCGCCGGCCGAGCCAGGACACGCGGCGGAAAAGTCCCCGAGCCTTTGGCCGACAACTTGACATAAAATATCTTTGATGACATAAAATCATGGCCGTTATTGCGTTATTTTATCAGTTTGAGGCCCATAAATCCATTAAGTAGAATAAACATGGAAAGCCACGGCGGAACCGTATCATTTCTGACTGGACGGAAGGTTTTCCACGCCGAAAGACGATGCCTATGCAGAATCTGGTGGACATAGGAAAGAGGAATCTGCCCGATATATTGCCGATATATTACTGTTATTAAAGCTGAGGCTTTTGAAGCCGTTGCGGTGTTTTTTTGGTTTTCTGTGGGAACGACGGCGGCCTCGGCTTGATTCCACAGGAACGGGTGCAGTCCGGCCTTCATCATATACAGAGTGTTGACTGTCTTATGAGAAGAACAAAGCAAATATTACATATGTATATATATATATATATATATATATATATATATATACACATATATTTACATATATATATGTAAAAAAAAAACTTAAAAGTGCACAAATAAAAACAATCAATTTAAAAAGGAGGCTGCAGTTCACAAAAAGAAACTAAAATGGCTCCTATCTTTATTATGTTCTTTTGCATTTGCTTCATGTTGTTTTGGGGTTTTTTTGTATCCTTAATTTCATTCAGGAACCTTAGAAATTGGTTGAACTGCAGTGATTTTTTTTTCTCTCATCCCATTGACAAACCCGTCTTTTTGTTAAGTTCACTGCAGAGAAAACTTTGTAGGAATTAAAAATAAAAAAAGCCGTAACGTTTGGTGTTCAGGCCTTTTTTTTTCAGTTTTCTACCTGCTGCACACACACATACACACACAGAGCGAGAGAGAGAGAGAGGCATTTTTCAGGGAATGTGGATGTAGCTGACGACTTTGTTGTGCAACTGCAAATGCTTGATTTTTTTTTTTTTTATATTTTGTACTTTGTGTGAGTGTGTGATTGTGTGTGTGAGTGTGTGATGCCGGGGGAGGAATCCTCGCTCTTCCTCTGATGGCCAGTGACAGATGCCTGGCTTCAGGCAGGGGCCACATCTGTGTGTATGGGTGAGCACATGAATGTGCCCGCCACCGGTTCCTCCAACGGTCGGTGCAAAAAGGGCTCCTGTCCGTATGTGTGTGTGTGTGTGTGTGTGTGTGTGTGTGTGTGTGTGTGTGTGTGTGTGTGTGTGTGTGTGTGTGTGTGTGTGTGTGTGTGTGTGTGTGTGTGTGTGTGTGTGCGTGCGTGTGTGCGTGTCCATGGCCACGAGGAGTTGTGGGATGCGTGGGAGCTGCTCATAAAAGCTGACGAGGGAATGAGAGAGCGATGGAGCCTCCTTTATTTTCTTTACGACCGTCTCTGTGCCAGTGCTGAAAACGGAGCCGTGCATCTTTGAAAACAGGGCAGTAGCGGAAAATGGAAAGGAAATCCTGCCTCCACCGTAGCGGTACCACAGCGTGTGGTCACAGTGTGTTAAATTATCAAAGTTTCATCCTGTAATCCATATTTCTTTGTCGCAGTGGACACAAAGTCATTAGGATTAAAAATGAATCCAAATGTGCCAAATCTGAAACTTTAATATCTGTCAACATGTTCGTCTCTGTAAAATGCCTATAACTCTTCTGACAAAACCTTCCTGACTTGAGATCCGCCTACTACCCTTTCCTGGAGCTTTTGGCTGCGTCGCGCCGTCTTCCTCGGCTGGCAGTGCAGGTTTGTTTGTTGCAAAGCTTGATCCGGTGCCAGGCACGGTAGCTGCTATCTGGACTTGTCGTACTCAGAAATGGTAGTCGAGGTCCATTAAGTCATGTTTAACCCCGCCTCTGACCTGAAGTCTCAGGTCAGAGGCGGGTCTGGAAATGCTTGCGCCCTGGTCAGAGAGAGCTTGAATAAAATGTTGGCCACAATAGCATCTACAGAGGGGAGATTGATAAACGCCCTCTGATTGTTTTTGGTTTAGTTTGTCCACATTAAATTGTCTTATGACCGTCACAGCAGCTTAAGAACTGATTTCCTCTCAGTTCATTCCTGACGTCGTTATAGAGCCAGTCCGTCTTCCTCCCTCTGTCCGTCTCCTTCCCCTCTTCTCTCTGCTGAGGCTATTTCCAGCCCCCATCTTTTATGCTCTGAATTATCACGCATCATCCCAGACCGGCCCTCGAGAGTTTGATTCCAGGAGGCCGAGATGGACGACCTTTCGGCAGCGGTGGGGGTTGGGGTGGGGGCTTTGAATGGTGGAGCTCATCAGCGCTCTGCACTTACCGAGGCGCCGTAATTGTCCTCCTCCGGGCACTGTAATTCCACTGTCGTCTCTTCAGCCCGAGTGCCGGGGCGGTCTTGAATAAAAAAAGAAAAAAAGAAAAAACGGGCCCCAGCGAGACTGTGGGATGAAAGCGAGAGCTCAGCACCTTTTATGCCGGACGGAATTGATTTTGATGGAGAAATTACATGGAAATTCCCTGTCTGGAGGCCAGATTGGTCCGAGAGGAGTTGGCCGAGCGCTATGGTTATTCCCGATCCGTCCTGGACGTGTCTCTCGGGGTCAACGTTGGACGGCACCACCAGTGCAAGAAGTCCACAACATGCCTTGCCCGAGGGCTCCTTGGTAAGAGGAGGTTCGAAACAGAGACGGCGATTAGTTCTTTGGACTTTCTGGTTTTGCCCCAGCCAAGGTTCAGATCATCCTTTAGTTTCATTTGAAACAGACCTCGACTAACAAGCCAAGCTTGTGACTCGAGTCAAGGCCAATTTGTGCTTCTGTGTTGAGTCTACACCGTAGCCACCGTGTCCCACGCCATCGTGAGCATCGATACCTCCGCATTGGTGTAGTTCTGCAGTTACGCAACCAAACCGCTAGTTGGCGGTGGCGTTCATACACTGCTGTGTTGAGTTTCTTCTGCACTGTTTTCTACAAGTTTTTGTTGGCGACCGAAACGGAGCAGATGGAGTCGGAGCTGACGGACGTTGAACAGCAGTTGGTATTCCTGAAGTCACTCTGAGGTGAAGACTGGATCTGTACGACGGCGGCGGATGATGGGAATCCACCGGAAGCCCGCGGAGGTTGAACTGCGATAACCTGTTGAAATTTACCGTCGATGCAGAGGAGAACGTTGGGGGAACGCCAGCAGCTGCGGAACCTTCCGAGGTAGCTCAGTAAGTTCTCGTGATTCCCCTCACCTGTTCCGCTCCAGACGCCAGTCTCCGAAACAGGAACCACAGGCGGGGAAAGCTCCAGACCGGTTGGGTCTCCTGTCGGAGCCATCTCCACCCGATGGGAGCGGCGGATGCCCAGGTTTAGCTGGTGGGATTTTACGTGGGCCCCGGAGCAACGCTGGCGCCGCCAGACAGGCTGCAGGACTCAGAGGAGCAGGACCACCTTCATTGCCCACGGCCACTCAGCTTCTCAGCTTCTCAGCTCAGTGCCTTGCTAAAGGGCACTGAGTCTGTAAAAGCGCCAAACCAACTGTTAAAAAGAAAAAAAAATTCAACAGCAGTCGTCTCTTGTCTTTGTGTTCAGAGGATGGATGGATTAGCTAAATGACAGAGGATGAGATGAGATCACAAGGCCTGCAACAGCTGGAGTGTGTGTGTGTGTGGGAGGGTGTGTGAATACAGCTCTCTGTACTTCTTAGTGAGTATATGTGTGCGTATGTATAATTGCTGACTCATCAAAACACCAAAGCAAAGACACACACACACAGACACACACACATACACACAGAGTGGGTATTGTGTCTAACATAGCTCACAGGACTAGAGCACACGCACACACACACAGGCTTTGAACTCCATGTATTGAGAAACATGCAAACAGGCATCTCCTGTTCTGACCATGACTGACAGCTTTATGGCTAAATCTGCTAAAGAGATACCTAAACACATGCACACACACACGCACACACACACACACACACACCCACGCACCCACGCACCCACACACACACTGCAGCGGATGGCATGCAGTCACGCATTCCAGTTGTATGAACAGCAGCGCTGGCACTCTCACCCTCAGCTGTGCCTGAAGGTCACCACGAACACATTTGTACACACACACACAGCAACACACCTCTGCTGTAGAAAACAAGACACCGCACACACACACACACATGCACGCAGTTGGTTTCATTAATGTAACTGGGCCACCATTCATGTTCCTCTGTATATTGATTCATACTTAATGTGTTTGTTCAGGGGCGTCTGGCTGAAACCATGTGAAACAGGCTGCAATGTTGTGTGTGTGTGTGTGTGTGTGTGTGTGTGTGGTCCAGAACACTAGCAGCTCATCCTCACTCCGACACACTGTTAGGTGACGCATCGTATTGAATAAAACGGGGCTTATAAAATGAATCCAGCCTAAACATTTGTGGCTCCCGGGGCCATTTGACCCCGGAGCCGCCTGATGAACGTGTGTCTGCCTTTTTCGTGACTCTGATCCACAGTGGATAACTAAAGGAGCAGGCCACGGGCTTTTTAGAGCCGCCCTTCATGTCTGCAGGTGATTTTTAATTTTTCCTTTCATTGTTCCTGTCCCCCTCAAGAAACGGGCGTCTGGACCGGACCTGTAGTGCTGAATCTCACTGACTGGTCCGGTCCAGACGCCCATGTAAGTGTTTGCTGGTCGAATTCTTGATCTTTTAAAGAGTCTGGAACGCTCTTGAATTATTCTGAGTTTCAGGTCTTTTTCGATTGCTTTCATTGGCCGTCTTCGACGTGGAATATTTTTCCTGTTTCTTTGTCCTTTTGTTGAAAGGGTTTTTGTCTTCACTGAACGGCTGAGGAACAGAAGAGCCGAGATGTGTGCTTCTGACCTGTCACAGCTATCATGTGTTAAAAAAAGCGGCGCGGAGGGGCGTCGCTGCCGCTAATTCATCTCCAAATATTTAATCTAGTTGAATTAAAGATACCAATGAAATCCGGCTGGCTCAGGTTCTGTGTTGATTTACAAGTGAGGGAATTGTGCGCGTGTGTGTGTGTTTGTGTGTGTGTGTGTGTGTGCGTCTCCTGAGATCCTGTGTGTGCATGCGTGACCCGACCCCGGCCTCGCCCTCCTTCAGCCATCCAGCTTGTTGGGTTTTTCTTTTTTTGAGGCCGGGGATGAACCCAGACTCGCGAGAGTCGACCCCCCCACCCTGACCCCTGTGATCTCTGACACACTTAGAAAACACCCGCGGCTGCGGGAGCCGGTTTATCCGGTCCGAACGTAATCCGCCACATCCACGGTCCTTGGTCCTCTACCCGTTATTTTGGTTTTTTGTTGTTTTTTTCCTGAGATCGTGCATCAATTCACAGTTATTTTAACAGGCTCCAGCTTCTCAGCTCTTCTGCTTCAAACAATCCACCAGGACAGTAACATCCTATCCGACGAGGTTCGGTTGATGCACGCGAGCGATGACGACGCTGATGACGACGCTGATGTAGGTACGACGCTCCTGCGGCCTTCAGGAAAACCGCTCAACAAAGGTCCATAATCTTGTTACACAGCAAGCATTTTTTTTTCTCCTCCGACGCCTTCTTTTGTCGCAATAAATTCAGGAAAAACAAAAACTGCTGTTCAACATCCGTCAGATCCGACTGTCAAGATCTGCCCGTTGTCGGTCGCCGTCGTTTCAAAGTGACGTCGACAAACCGAAGATAAACGGCGGCAAAGAAACTCAACATGTGGCACACCAGACACACCAGAGCCAACTAGTGGTTTGGTGGTTTGACACCCCCCCCCCCAATATGTTTGTGTGTCACCCAGGATGAAAGCTGTGCGATGGGACACTTATACTTTCTAATCATGGACCATTGGCTGCTGAGAACTGTGACAGACCAGGTGACGGAAACACTCCACACCACTGAGATATTTAAGAGGCGGCGACGTGAAACGCGGGGCCGGACGGGAGGGGGAAGCGTTGAAAGGCGTGTGGCGGCTGATGTCCGGACGCTCGGCAGCGGCTGACGGAAACGTCTGGCTGTGGGAGCTGAACCTGGCGAATATGATTGCATTTGTTTTATTTTATTTATTTATTAAAATGACAGACGGTGTCACTTGGTATAATTTGACGTTGAAAAAAAATAGTTAAAAAGTGACTCAGATAATGTGATTGTATGCTTTTTACATACACTGATAAGAATAAACTGTATGGGAGACGACAAGACGCCCCTCAGCAAGGCACTTCACTCCCAGCCGATCAGGATAAGTTTCCATCATGAATCAGTATCAACTTGAAAGCGGCGCTGGATTAATAAACGTCTTTAAATGGGGAGAAAAAAACGGCACTTAAATACACAACTTTTATTTAATTCTGAGGACAAACACAGGCACAAAGCCCCTGATTGTCTTTCATCAGACAGTGTCTCCTCTGACTGAGCTTGACTGGAGCTGTCAAGGTCTTTAACCTCCTAATATGGTTTGTTAGCTCCTGATTCAATTTGACGATTAGGGGTGATTTCCCAATCGCCGCTCGTTCCTTCCGCTGGCTGGACGCCAGCCTTCGTCTCGGGCGTCTGCCAGCGCCGCTCGTCCGTCTCCGAGACCCGTCCGCGCTCCTTCTTTTCAGGGAAAAGCTGCTCGGCTTCTCCTGACATAGCTTTTGGCTGGAAAAGATTTGAATACGCACGCACACACACCTTCCTTATAAGAGGATTAGCTGAATCAGACTCGTGAGGTCGAGGGGATCCGAGGGCTCATGTCCTCCAGTGATGGGTCAACAGCCTCGTTAACCTGGTAAATTAGACCAATCAGGGCGGATGGTCGGATGACGGTCGCGGGGTCGAGGGCGGGGTCGAAGGCAGGGTTGGAGTCGAGACTGAATGTTCAGCCCTTCGATGGTCTGGTCCGGTCTTCCATCAAAAGCTGCTTACTATATAATACTTACATACATTTATGGTACAGATGACATCATGTGGAATCAAACCGACAACCCTCGGCTGCTCTTACTTTCCAGGTTTTTCTAGGACATCTTGTGGGTTATTTCACGTCATCTGAATTAAGTTGTCGGTCTGTGATTGCTGTTATTGCTGCCCGTCTTCGCCAGGACGCCCTTGAAAAATACATTTTTAGGATATTTAAGTCCGGACCGCAGGGACTCGGCCCTCGGACCGAATCACCTGACACTAACCAAAAACCAAAGAACAAGAAAAGACAGATTGACACCAGGGCCGTTAGTGGCCTTATTGACCGTCTCCTCCTCGTTAGCCCGTCAGACAGATGTCGCTCTACGGACGCTGCATGCTGAAGGGACCAGACGGCCAGCTGAGCTGCTGGTCTGGTCTGGTCTGGTCTGGTCCGGTCCGGTCCGGTGGTCTGGTCTGGTCTGGTCCGGTCCGGTCCGGTCCGGTCTGGTCCGGTTGTCCGGTATGGTCCGGTCCGGTCCGGTCTGGTCCGTCCGTCCGGGTCCGGTGGTCTGGTCTGGTCTGGTTCGGTCCGGTCCGGTCCGGTCCGGTCTGGTCTGGTCCGGTCTGGTCCGGTCCGGTCTGGTCTGGTCTGGTCCGGTCCGGTCTGATCTGGTCTGGCCGATCTGGTCCGGTTTGGTCTGGTCTGGTCTGGTCCGGTCCAGTCTGGTCCGGGTCCGTCTGTCCGTCCGCGTCCGTGGTCTGGTCTGGTCTGGTCGGTCCATGTCCGGGTCCGTGGTCTGGTCTGGTCTGGTCTGGTCTGGTTCGGTCCGGTCAGTCGGTCGGTCCTGGTCCGGTCTGGTCTGGCCTTGTCCGGTTTGGTCTGGTCTGGTCCGGTCCGGTCCGGTCCGGTCCAGTCTGGTCTGGTCCGTACCAGTCCGGTCCGGTCCGGGGCCAGCCAGAGCTGCAGGTTTTCACAGTGCTGCTGATCCACAGCTTCTTCTCTCTCCTTCAAAATCTCTCACAAACTTAAAACCCTGGAACCGTTTTATTACACTTTTTTTTAAACCTCATTACAATTAAAATCAATTCGGCTATTTTTGAATTTGAATGTGTTTGAGAAATGAGGCAGATGAGTTGCAATTAATATAGAATTTAATTACATTTTAAGAACATAATTATTCTTCTATCCTGCCCCGACCCTCACTCTAACCCTAACCCCGTCTTCTTAGCAGGAAATGATATAATCGCCTTCGTTCTCTGTCACTGATATGCAGCGGCTTTTTTGTTTCAGTCGAATCCTTCGCGCCGCCTCGGCCTCCCCGGTCACAACTCCATCGTTTCCACCATCGACGCAGGCATCCATCCCTGTGACTATAAATATTCAGACGGCGAGGGGTGGCGGTGGCGGCGGTGGCGGCGGTGGCGGCGGTGGCGGCGGTGGTGGCAGCAGTGTCTCTGACAGAAATTGCCCCTGTTCCAAGCTAGTGAGGTGACAGCGGAAGCGAGACGGTTGCCCCCTCCCCACGGTTGGCGGGAAACAAGGATCTGCGACTTGGGAAAACGTTTCTGCGGCTCTGCCTACCTCCATTGCTCAGCTGTGCATCCCAACACTTTTTGTTGCAGGGCGAGATCCTGAGCGATGCTGACAGGCGCTACTTTAAGAGGTTTCCTATGTAACCGTTTGGCTGGAGCGATGGGATCAAACCTTCCAGCCCCAGCCTCCTAGAAAATTTTTTAAATAGAAAATTTTACTCTCAATCCCAATCACGACCTTCCTGAATGCCACATTAAAGGCAGTGCAGCGTGATTAGATGTGACATCCTGGCAGGAAGTAGGCGGCAGCGGCGGCAGCTGCTGGGGCTGCAGTGATCACTCGCTCGGGCAGAGGGACCTGGTTATCGCCGAGAGGAGATGAGGAGGGAAGGGAGGAAGGGAGGAAGGAAGGAAACACTGAAAGAGAAAATGGGAAAAGTGATTAAAGTCTGCTTCCACATGGTGACATGGATGAAAAGTGGGATGGTGAGCGAGTGGGTTGAGGGAGCATCCCTCCGTTTCTGTCCTTTTTATTTACCTTCTTGTGTCCATCCTCCATCCTCCTTTTTTCTGCCTTTGAATCCTTTTGTCATTCCTTCCTCTCTTCCTACATCCTCTTCAGTGTCATCTATCTTTCTTCATGTTTTCCCTCTCCTCCTTTCCTTCATCCCTACTCCTCTTCCTTGCCTCCTCCTCCATTCCCTCACATCCTCTTTCCCTCTTTTCTTTCCAATTTTATTATCAATCATCCTATCGAATCTGCTATTTTTCCATCCTTTCTCCTTTCTCTTTCATCCTTCCTTCCATCCTTCTTTGTCTCCTTCATTCATCCCCTCCTACCCTAGCCCCTTCGGTCCGCCCGCCTTTCTACCTTCTCTCCCTCCATTACTCTTCCTTTTCTTATTTTTTAAATCTTTCCTTCTCTGCATCCTTCCTCCCATTCTGCTTTGTTTCCTTCTTCATTCTCCTGCCTTCCTTCTCCTCTTCTTCTTCTTCTAATCTTCCTCTCTCACGTCCTCCCATCATAATCTCCTTCCCCTCCTCCCCCTTCTCTCCTCCCTTCCCTTATTCTTAAATCTATCCTCCTTTCCGTCCTCATTCGCTTGTTTCATGCTCCCTTCCTACCTTACTAATCTGGCTTTCTGTCCCTCTCTCTGTCCTTCTTTCTTTCCTTTCTATCCTCACAACCCCTCTGTCTTTCCTCCTCCTCTCTTTCCTTGCTGCCTAGCCATCCTACTTTAGCCTTAAATCCCTCTCTTCCTCCCCTCTTACTTTCCCTCTCCCTTATCTTTACGTCCACACATCCTTATTCCCATCCTCCTTTGCATCCTTCCATCCATACTTCATTGCTTCCTCTAAACTCCCTCCCTCCTTCCTCCCTTTTATTATACTCACATCCGTCGCTTCCTTCTCATCCCCCTTTGCATCCTTTGATGCTTCCTCCTCTCTGATGTGTATATCTTTCTCCTTCCTCGCTTCCTTCCATCTATTCTCCCTCTTCCTCTCCCTTCTCCTACATCCTTTCTTCCCCGTCCAATGCTCCCTTCTCTTCTCTCTCCACTTTCTTTCTTCTTTCTTCCCGTCCCAGTCTCACCCCTGTTCCTTTTTATCTTATCATCGCTATCTCCGATCAGAGTTCTTCCCTTACCCATCCCCAGTATCCTAACCCCCCGATCTGTGTCCTTTAATGCCTCCTTCCTGCCTTACTCTCCTCTGATACTCCTTCACTCCTCCCTCCTTTCTTTTCACTCTCCCTGCATCCTTCATGCTGCCCTTTGACATGGCCCTGGCAGGAGGCATCGTGATTTAAAGCTCGTCCGTCCGTAGAATTGTTTTGGTCAAAGGTCAAAGGTCAAGGCCGCTGTGACCTCACAAAGCATGTTTTTTTCGGGCCTTATCTCAAGAATTCAAATGCTAATTATGATAATATCCACTTTTATTAAATTCCACCAAAGTCCTCACTACAAATATTATATGAGATGTTGATTCCAGTTTCGCTTCTCTTCTTACTCCCCCATACAATTTTCTTTTCTTTTTTTTCTTCCCAGCTCACATCCTTTCTTGCTTCCTCCCATCTTCCCTCCCCTCACGGCGAGTTTTTCTCTCTGCGGCAGGTCGGCGTGTCACGCAGCGGGTTAAACGATGTGCTCGAGGGCGGGAGTTGGGCTCAAAGACACGCCGGCTGCAGGGGGAATTGAACCTGCAAAACTCAGAGTTTCAGCACAGTCTCTCTAAAGACAAGTCCTGAGTGTCTGACTTTGCAGCATGTGAGCAGAGGTGAATCGGATCACATAGCGCTTTCCTCTGTGCGTGTCTGTTTGTGTAACTGTGTGTGTGTGAGTGTGTGAGTGTGTGTTTGGTTGTGTGTGTGTGTGTGCGCGTGTGTGTGTGCGTGTGGTGACATTGCAGTTGTTGGCCAGGGACACAGTCAGTCAAGGGGAAAGAATCTGTATCCTGAGCTACACACTCGCACACACTCACACACACTTTCAGCTGTTCAATTATACATAATCATTCAAAGACACACACACACACAAACAAACTCACACACACCTCAACTCCCACGCCTCAGGCATTTTGTTCATATGTGTGTTTAGACAAAAATAGTCTTGTTCCAGTAAGGCTGCCGCTCTGCAGAAGCACCAGAGCTCGAGGTTGGGGGGTTGGGGGGTTGGGGGGCAGGGGGGTGGGGGGGTAATGCTTTGCTCAGTGGCACAAGAGCATTAGTCATTACAGGAGGGGCAGATGGGGGCTCTCAGAAAATCCAGCGAATCACATTTTGTGGTTACAAGTATGTTTGTGGTCCAATTGTGCCATTCAGAATCACACACACACACACACACACACACACACACACACACACAAACACATGGACACACAAACACACAAAGGCTAAATGCTGTTGTGTTATTAATAGAGGTGACAGGGTGACACAGTAATCCCACATGGCAGAGGCATTTCTCCTCTCATATCTTCACACACACTCATACGACTCAGCACTTTACAGAGAGAGAGCTGTGTGTGTGTGTGTGTGTGTGTGAGTGCGCGTGCTTGACCTTAATTACTTCCGTCCAAACCAGTCTGCCTGACTGGTTTGCTAACTTGTTAACTAGCGCGTTAGCACCAAGGCCAGATTACCTGAGGAAAAACCTGGTTCTCACCAGGTGTTTGGCCTAAATATTTTATTGAGACAGATCCATTAAACAAACCACACACACACCTGCATTTTCCTGAACTTCTTGGTTTGACCAAAAGTTTGTCGTTGGCTTGGGTTAGATGGGCTGGTATCCATAGCAACAGGCATCAACAGGCCATTAGCTCCAAATTGTCAGGTTGGAAAGAGCACTAATAACAAACCATGATAAAACTGGTTGTTCTGCTTTCCATAATAACGCAGTTTAACAAAAGCAATGACATGTTGTAGTTTTCTTTATGGAAACCGAGTACGTTCAGATAATGTTTCATTTACATCTTTACACAAGTAAATGAAAATAATACCTAAAAAAGCACCTTGTTTTCAGCCTTAAGCAGTGTCTGCCAGTGTTCATTCCCGGCTACATAGCTCCCCAACAACCGCCACTACTAAGACAGGGAGGCCCATCTGTAACCTAAGAGGCAAAACCCGGGGCAAACACGTCCAGGGGGAAAAAAAACTTGCTGCCCCGCAGAAAGTGTCTCGGAGGAAAATGTCGACATTTTTGTCGACTCAGATGTTCTTTGGTCAGGACGGCGAGCAAGTAACGTTCAGAGAGATTAGTAGGAAAACCGACGTGAAACATTAAAGGTGAAGGGGGCGGAAATCTCCGGTGGAAATTACGACCATGGATGAGTTCGTAGTGGAAAAAGTCACAGCCTCAGGAAGTACAACACACTGTCCTGAATAAATTTAACAATATGGTGGCGATAGATTCCGTGTGTCTGACACCGACGACAGGCAAGAATGGAAACAGTCGAGAGCAAGTTTCATAGATTATGGATCATAGCTGCTTAGTTCAGCTAAGATTGACCCAGAGTATGAAGTTAAAATGTTTTTAACTGAATATTTGATTGATCCTTAGCATTAGCTCACCACTATCTGTGCAGCCAAAGATTTTAAGATCTAAGATTTAAGATTTGACGTTTCCCCAAATGCTCAGTTGACAGTTGACTGCTCTTCTTAGGTTTATACACACACAGACTTGTGCCTTTTTCTTTATTAATTTTTTTTTTTTTTAAAGAACAAGATATTTTCTAACATGGCTGTTAATTTTTGTACCGACGGTTCGACCAGGGGCAGAACTCCGTTGATCCACGCTCCCGCCGCTCCGTCACTTAACGTTGCCTTTGCGGAAAGCAGACCAGAACCGCACTCGGGACTCTGAAAATAACATCGTGTGTGTTTCGGCTCTTCGCCCGGCCCGCTTCCCCATTGACGCTGTTGACTGACCAGTCGGCTGCTTAAGTGGTCTTACTGACGGACTGGTTTGCTGGCTGGACGATCACACCGCGTGTTCATGAATTAATCGCCAGGCCAACGGCAGGAGAGTCAGTGAAGCTCCTTAGCTGGGACGCCGGGCTGTGGTTTTCCAAAAATAACAGACATGCTAAAGGATCACATGCACACGCACATGCACACACGGGCACACACTCTCTCTCCATGGCTTCATGGGACGGGACTCCTGACGAACATGGTGTGTAGCTGCAGGGTTCTGGCGTGTTCTCTGCATGTTGGCAAAGGCTGAAACATGTGACACAGCGACTCGTCAGAACCGGCTCTCTGTTCTCTGTTCTCCAAGCCGCCGCGGGTAGCAACACATCTCGCAGCCAAGACCCGAGTATCACACACACACACGGACAGGTTTCAGTCCAAAACCCAAGATAGTCACTCGATTAAAAGAAGTGAAACCGTTAGCAATACGTCTACTTTTTTTGAATTGAATACACAAGTTATGAAATCGGGTGAGAGCCACCGTAGCTCAGAACAAGCCTGGATAGCTCTGGTGGTCCGGGGGGAGGTTTCTTATCAGAGTGGTCGAGGGTTTCAACCCTGTTTGGATCTTAAATTCTTTTTGTTTGCCTCTTTCTTTCTTTCTGCATTAAAGTCCGCAGAGAAACCTCCATGTTCTCCCGTGACTCTGGTGGAAGGAGGGAAGCATCGTTAACCGACGGACTGAGCTCGGTGTCGCGTTCTAACCAGATGTATTCGCAACACTCGCGACTGATTTTAGGTCCCAAAGTGTCCCAGACATTTAGAACGTGTCCCGACCACAGCCCGGCGCCGACGGCAGTCGCAGGTCCCGATATCCTCCATCAACGTGAGCTGAAATCAAAGCCCGGTGGGATTTTTTTTTTCCACACATTTGTCATCGGCTCTGTCTTGTGCTCCGAGCGATTAATGGACCGATTTGACGCCGGGATCTAATTGGAAACGTGGTGGATTGTGCTCGTGACGCTCGGTCCGGCCCTTCTGCTTCTCCCTCTGCGTCCGACCATGTGTGCTCCGCAGAGAGGACCAGTTGTCCGTTGGCATGGACAGACTTAATCTGTGTGTGTGTGTGTATCTGGTCGGATTTCTGCAAAGCCGGAGGGAGCTGAAAGCTACGTAACCTACATAGTGTGCGCTCTCCGCTCCTATTGTTGCTGTAACCGCTTGAATATGAGGCTTTGTTTCGTTTTGTTTTTTCTCTTTTTTGTTGCGATTTGAAAAGGAGATTTAATGGTTTGGACATCGACGTAATCACAGCAGCAGAAATTCTGTTTGAATGGAACAGTTGTGTTTCTTGTTGTGTGAAGTGTTGTATTGTGGGTTGACTGTAGCCAAAAGGTTTCCTGGTTAGCTAGTTTCATCCACAGTGCTTCCATTGGAGTTTAACCACATTTGCTTCACACCCCACAGACCATAATCCTCAACAGGGTTTATGAGCGATTCTCATTTTTTCACAGATCGAGTTGTCACGTAATACGCTCGATTCCAGATTGTGTAATAGCTGAGAGGGAAGCTACTGTACTGGCCTGAATATTCGATGACCCTGATTATGATTAAAACATGAAATGAAACAATATTGAATCCCACATATTTAGCTTTTCCACCTCCATAACGCTCACGCTCTCTCGTTAGGCTCTTGAAGATGTTTAAAATAGGTTGTTGTTCTTTTTTTGAAGCAGCAGGTTCCTTAGCAGAGACGTCAGGACACGCTTTCTGTTTTGTCCTCAGAAAGTCCTGTGGGTTAAACTGAGCTAATCAAACAATCTCAGGGCTCAGCAAGTCCAAAATAAACCCTATAAATGAACCAAAAATAAGGCTGCAGACGGCCCATGATGCAACACTGGAGGAGATGCTCTCCCCTTTCACTGATACCTGGGATTTGTCTAGCTGTCAAATGTAACACAATCAGCCTTTTGAAAATATAAATTTCCAGAAAATAATATATATCTTAATCTAACATTTGGGCTGATATGGGATTCTTTTAGAATGACTTGTCTGTCGCGTGTCACTATGTTAATCAATATGTGTGGAAAGGAAGATTGAATGGGGAGGAAAACAAAGAAAAGATTGATCAGATACATGTCTGCCATCCCTAAGTATGATTGGCACAAATGGGCAAAGCTGCAAATATCATCGTCCTTGTTTTCAGAGTCTGAGATATCGTGATTATCTGACAGCCACTGTCTCCTGTTCAGCTAAAAAGGACGAAACGTCTACCGGTAGCAAAACAGCTGCAAAGCCACCGTCGCTGTGGTTTATGTCTGAATAAAATTCATCACCACCACTGTAGCAGTCAGTTCAACTAATTAACAAGGAAATGTGCACTGATTGTATCTTAGTTAACAAACTACTACGTATATGTACCACGTTAAAGTGGCTGATTAAAGCTTAATTCTGTTTACGAAGGGTGACTACACCGAGCTGGCGATGGAGATAACCGACGCGTGAATGCTCCCAAATCTGAATAACATTTTGTGGATGTGGTGCAAACAGCAACCCCCCCCCCCCCCAAAAAAAAACAAAGAACTTCCCCTCCTCTCAGATTTCTGCCCAATGACCGATGGGTGTGAATGAATTTACTTTTTCTCGCAGACACAATTTTACCTGCCTCCACAAATGATCCGTAAAGACGCCGCTTTCACGTTTTCTAAGCAACTATTCAGTATTGAGCTGTTGATTTTTAAAATTTTCTTTTTTAAATTCTGCTCACTCAGGGTTCTCGCCGGTAAATGGGAAAAAGGGTTCTACATCTATCACATAGGCCCGGAGGCCCGGAGGCCGGAGGCCGGAGGCCGGAGGCCGGAGGCCGGAGGCCGGAGGCCGGAGGCCGGAGGCCGGAGGCCGGAGGCCGGAGGCCGGAGGCCGGAGGCCGGAGGCCGGAGGCCGGAGGCCGGAGGCCGGAGGCCGGAGGCCGGAGGCCGGAGGCCGGAGGCCGGAGGCCGGAGGCCGGAGGCCGGAGGCCGGAGGCCGGAGGCCGGAGGCCGGAGGCCGGAGGCCGGAGGCCGGAGGCCGGAGGCCGGAGGCCGGAGGCCGGAGGCCGGAGGCCGGAGGCCGGAGGCCGGAGGCCGGAGGCCGGAGGCCGGAGGCCGGAGGCCGGAGGCCGGAGGCCGGAGGCCGGAGGCCGGAGGCCGGAGGCCGGAGGCCGGAGGCCGGAGGCCGGAGGCCGGAGGCCGGAGGCCGGAGGCCGGAGGCCGGAGGCCGGAGGCCGGAGGCCGGAGGCCGGAGGCCGGAGGCCGGAGGCCGGAGGCCGGAGGCCGGAGGCCGGAGGCCGGAGGCCGGAGGCCGGAGGCCGGAGGCCGGAGGCCGGAGGCCGGAGGCCGGAGGCCGGAGGCCGGAGGCCGGAGGCCGGAGGCCGGAGGCCGGAGGCCGGAGGCCGGAGGCCGGAGGCCGGAGGCCGGAGGCCGGAGGCCGGAGGCCGGAGGCCGGAGGCCGGAGGCCGGAGGCCGGAGGCCGGAGGCCGGAGGCCGGAGGCCGGAGGCCGGAGGCCGGAGGCCGGAGGCCGGAGGCCGGAGGCCGGAGGCCGGAGGCCGGAGGCCGGAGGCCGGAGGCCGGAGGCCGGAGGCCGGAGGCCGGAGGCCGGAGGCCGGAGGCCGGAGGCCGGAGGCCGGAGGCCGGAGGCCGGAGGCCGGAGGCCGGAGGCCGGAGGCCGGAGGCCGGAGGCCGGAGGCCGGAGGCCGGAGGCCGGAGGCCGGAGGCCGGAGGCCGGAGGCCGGAGGCCGGAGGCCGGAGGCCGGAGGCCGGAGGCCGGAGGCCGGAGGCCGGAGGCCGGAGGCCGGAGGCCGGAGGCCGGAGGCCGGAGGCCGGAGGCCGGAGGCCGGAGGCCGGAGGCCGGAGGCCGGAGGCCGGAGGCCGGAGGCCGGAGGCCGGAGGCCGGAGGCCGGAGGCCGGAGGCCGGAGGCCGGAGGCCGGAGGCCGGAGGCCGGAGGCCGGAGGCCGGAGGCCGGAGGCCGGAGGCCGGAGGCCGGAGGCCGGAGGCCGGAGGCCGGAGGCCGGAGGCCGGAGGCCGGAGGCCGGAGGCCGGAGGCCGGAGGCCGGAGGCCGGAGGCCGGAGGCCGGAGGCCGGAGGCCGGAGGCCGGAGGCCGGAGGCCGGAGGCCGGAGGCCGGAGGCCGGAGGCCGGAGGCCGGAGGCCGGAGGCCGGAGGCCGGAGGCCGGAGGCCGGAGGCCGGAGGCCGGAGGCCGGAGGCCGGAGGCCGGAGGCCGGAGGCCGGAGGCCGGAGGCCGGAGGCCGGAGGCCGGAGGCCGGAGGCCGGAGGCCGGAGGCCGGAGGCCGGAGGCCGGAGGCCGGAGGCCGGAGGCCGGAGGCCGGAGGCCGGAGGCCGGAGGCCGGAGGCCGGAGGCCGGAGGCCGGAGGCCGGAGGCCGGAGGCCGGAGGCCGGAGGCCGGAGGCCGGAGGCCGGAGGCCGGAGGCCGGAGGCCGGAGGCCGGAGGCCGGAGGCCGGAGACCCGGAGGCCCGGAGGCCCGGAGGCCCGGAGGCCCGTCACGGAGTGCGTTTCTATGATTCTCATTTTTTCTCTTTTTCCCCATGTCTTCTTTCTTTCTGATTGCTCTTCCATAACCCCAGCAGCAGCAGTAGCAATCTGGAGGAACACGCTTGTGTTTTTGTTTCTGGGTTCTGTCTTTTTTTTCCAGTGAAATCCAAGTGGATTCCACGGCTGCCGCTGCCTATTTTTGGACATTGTTGTTATTATTGGACATTGTTGGCATTGTTGTGCCAAGCGTACGTTAGTATTTAAGGAATGCTCCTTCTCCCCCATCGTGCGATGGCCATTTTTGGCCTGGGCTCGCCCGGTTTCCGCGGGCTGTCTTGAGAGATCCCCCTCCAGCGCATCAACGGTGCTGCTGAAGCCGCCTGCTGACACATTCACTGCTTTGCAGCAGCTTTGTTATGGTTTTCCTTCGCAAGGGAAATGTTTTTACCTTTGTTGTCTTTTTGTGCATCGAAAATTGACATTATAGCCTCGGAAAGCACTAATCTCCTAATATGGTTGGGCAAAGTGAATATATCTGCCACAGGATGAAAGACGCGCATCTACTGTAAACTGTTTATGTTGAGTTTTCTACCTCGTTAATATCTGCGGTCATATTATCCTTTGTTTAACATCACAGTATCATTATGGTCACACTGGATTTACAGGATTGTTGAAAGTATCTTGATTTGTCAGTTATTTAATTCAACGCAACCAGGGACCAGTAACCCATTAGTCCAAAGGAAACATCTCTGGACAAACAAACTGAGGGAACCATTTAAACTCAACAAAAATGAGTCCTCTTGGAACATATCTTTGACACTGTTTTCATGCCTGCACCAAGCTATTGTATTAACAGGATTTCCATCACTGTGAATGACCATTTTGGAGAGAAATTCCCGACGAGGCGCTAATCTGGATTAGCATGGTTGAACTGTGGCAGGGGCCTCATTCACACACACACAAAAAAAAACTCTGAGGCATCAGTGTCAGTTCAGGTAATTGGATAGTGAAGAGGTTATGTTCATCACATCACAGGTGAATGAGTCCGGAGGCTCCAGGAGCCGCAAAGTTGATTGGAAATGAGGAATTTAACATTCCAGGAAACTGGAAAAAGAGTGGGAGATTTTTATCTGTTTACTGATTTATTTTTTCCCACGAGTTGTCAGAGGACTTTAGGAGCCGGTGATTTCTTCGTTACCTGTCGAGCCGAAGGTCGTCCGTTCCAGCCGTCCTCGTCGCTGCCGGTTTCACTCATACTCTCTGGTGGAAATATCACCCGGGTTGTGCCATCGCCGGAGCGTGAGAGAGCGTTGATGCCAGGAGTAGCCTCCTGAACCCGGTGACTGTCTGTCCGGTGATGTGCTGCTTTCCTGTTTGTGGAGGGCGGAGTCACGTTGCTCACCTGTCGGACGAATACAGGCGTGACCGCACCGTCCACTGTTCACCTCCTTTGAGAGCAGGAGGCACTTAGTCCGCCTTCTTTGGGAAACAGAACCACCCATTGTGCTCCGCATTGTCCCCTCAGTCCATTCATGGCCACAACCCTTTTAATGGAGAGAATGAAAGGACAACATCGTCTGCGAAGAGACTTATTATCTCGCCGACAATGGGCAGGGAGGGGTCCACTTCCCGTGCTGCAGTAGTAGTAAAGGTCTGTGATTCCCCTGCAGCTCTACGGTGCTGACGTGGCCTGTTTTATGTGACAAGATCGGCACGGCGAGATACTTTTCGACAGATATCTGAGGAACTCCACATGGAACTGACCATGTTCTCTGTAATAAAGTTGGTCCCAGTGTTCACGCGGCCTTCTCCACCAGATCTCTTTTAGAGAAGATCAGTTTTAAATACCAAGGTTAGTCGTTGACTAAAGGGAAAAGACCAACAACAACAAGCATTTGCTAGTTTAAGATAATATTGGATGAAATAAGATGATTTGCAGTTTCATTGCATTAAAAGAAAATCAGTACTCATTATATTCCTTTATGATGTCCTACTTGCGGTATTAATGTAAAACAATACTGTTTTCAATAACCTAGTTTAGGGAATATGTTTTAATCCGCTCTTTTTACCCATTTTTGTATCAGGGAACAAGGAAACGAGCCTTTCAAATAAGCGTTGAGTGCTTTAAATCTTGACTATTTTTTGATGGTATGGGAATAAAACGGAGATTCCCAGCCTCGTATACCAGTAACACTCACAGTATCGTGAAAACCGGTACAGCCTGATGCGATATAACACAGGAGCCCTGCAGCCAGTTCCCTTCTTGTGAGGCTCCGTCAGACATCTGTTGATGCATGTGGAGCATCTTGCACATCTCTTAATATTATAGTGTGACAATTTAAAGTTAAAGTAGAGTACAGCATCATATAAACTATGACCCTTGACATTACTGGAGTTCAAGTAACATGTTGTTGGATCTCATCTTTATAGATGGAATTACACTGTGTTGGCTTGTACAGGAGTAACAGTCTCGTAGACGCCCTTTGTGCTTTTTATTAGATCATTTTTCCACTGATTTTTAAAATGTTTTATTTTTGTGTGTTTTTTATACATCATATATCATTCATCATCCGGTGGCTCGTGTGTTCCACGCTGGACGCATCGCGTCACGCCGGACACGTTGCGTACTAAAGCGTGGCCCTTCCGTCGTTCCGCTCAGCTCTGCGCCGAGGGTATCGGTTGTGCTGCACGGGCGGTTTCCTCACGAGGAAGCTGAGATTTCACAGGTTCGCGCCCACTGCTCCGCTCACGGCCGCGAGGTAGCAGGGATGATGAAGCTGTAAACGGAGCTCTGGCTGTTCTCAGTACAGTGGCTGGGCCAGGTGCGTGGCCTCTGTTTGCAGTTCCCCTCTTTGAAGGGTCATTTGTGGTCTGTTGACTCAGTGATTTCGGCCTTTCAGCCACTTCTTGTGGCTTAAATTGGGGGCCGGGGGGGGGGGGGGGGGTGTTTGTCCAGGCTTCTGAACAGGAGCAAAGACAAATACCTGCTTGAGTTTGGTGGATTTCTCAACCCTTTATTCTTTGATTACACAGTATTCTCCGCACAAGAAGGGTTTTATTTATGATTGTGCTCCGACGGTTTTTATCTTTTATGTACTTGCCAATCCACAGAAAAATCAATCAGCAGAGTTTGATGATCTATTAATTTTTTAATGTAATTTTTTCAAGCAAAAATGCCAAATTATTGTGCAGGTCCAGCTTCTCAGTCGCAGAGATTTTCCCGCTTGTCCTTGTCCTATATTAGTGACACCCAACCTTGGGATCGCGGCCCCTCTTATGGGTCACAGGGTAAGTAAAAAAGAACCCGAAAATAATATGTGCTTTTCAAAGGCGGTTAGTTTAACCTCTTGGCTCCTCAAACTTGTATTCAAAGGAGACTATGTTGTGGCATTTTTCTTAGCATTTTCTGACATTTCATAGGCCAAACGATCCGTCTGGCAAATGGAGAAAAAAAATGGTCGCCAGATAAGTGGTTGCAGCCCTAGTTGAGATCGCAGAGGCTTGTAGAGTTGACGTCTTCACTATCAGTTTTTTTTTCTTTAATGGCGGTATTTGCAGCCCCCGCTCCCTCAGCCTTCGCCGATATTGCGATGCTCGATGGAGATTTACGATGTTATCTCCACAACACGAAGAATCCGGGCGGCTTTCGCTCCTCTCGCCTTGCGGATGAAACCCCTGCTTTTTTGTTAATGTCATCAGAAAACGCTGCCAGCCGCGCATCGCTTCCCATCGGCACCTCGGCTCTCGCCCGCCCCTTCGCCGAGAAACTTTTGCTGTTCAGCCCTTTTTTTAATTCCTCTTTTTTCTTTCCGGATCTTCTGTCCGTCCCTCTCTCTCTTTCTCTCCCCGTCCGTGATTGATGCCTGGCTCAGAAGCCGGACGGCGGCCACCCGGACTCGACTGCCCCCGCTGGCTGCCATTGATTTCTTTTTCACTTAAGCCCTAATGAAGTATTGGTCGGCTCCGGTGAGCGTCAGCAGTGCTTAGCGCAGGCAGCGGGTGAGAGGGGCCCCTGAGACACTTGACTTAATTACAGCCGGTCCTTGTATATTCAGCCTCCCTTCCTCTCCAGCTGTGGTGGCGGAGGTGGGAAGGGGGAAGCTGAGGCGGGAGGGCGCCGCAACTGATAAGGAAATAAAATGAGAAGTGACAAGTTTTTATTTGTCCTCGGGGGAGGGGGGGGGCAGTGAATTCACATGTGAGAGCAGCTTAGAAACAGGGAAAAAAAGGAGGAACTCTGAACACTGGTCAGCGTTTTTATATCGGCGACGGACGAAGTGACCGCGTTTAACGTAAAAGAAGTTGCTTGATGTGAAGAAACACATTGAGGGGATTCTCTTAAGGCTCCAACTTTAACGTCCTGTAGCTTGTTGTTTTTGGTTTTCAGGCCCCTGTCATCAGCACATCGGTCTCACTTGCAGCAGCAGCCAGGTGTTGGCGGCTGCTCGCCGCAGAGGTCCTGAAACCATTTAGAAAAAGCTACGGTTCCGTGAAGAAAAATTGGCAAACCGCGTCTGTCAATGAAGCTCGCGTCATAAGGGTTGAAAGCTCCAGAAACAGATCTGAGGAGGCCAAGGAAGTTTTTTTGGCGCTGCCGACAGTTGAGAGACGTTCTGCCCAGGGTGCAATACGGCGGTTGTAATATTTGGGATTATGATCTTAGTTTCCATCTTGACGGTCGAAGGCACCGAAGCGACACTGCGATTGTGTCCAGCTGCAGGAACTGAGCACCTGCGAACCTGCTCAGCTGCCGTGACGGGTTTTTGCAGATGTTCACTAAATGACCGGGGTGGAAAAGCTAATGTTGGCACAAATAAGTGAAGTGTAGTTTGACAAACTCTCGATGCGGCAGTCCTGACTCGCATACGTTCCCGGCGCACGCCCGTACACGCAGCCGGTCGCGTTCGTGTCGGGTGTATCTTTCAGAAATGTCCCCGGGGCCCTCATAGAACAACACGTGCCTCCTAACTATTGACTGACACTCAGCAGACCAACCTCAATGCTAGTTTTTTGATCATTGTTTAAAACTGTTAAAGCAAACTTCAGGACGTCAGAGACTAAATAAAAGCATTTGTGGTCTAGAAAAGGGTTAGGGTCTTATCTCAGTTCTTCTTCTCTATATTTTCTTGGTTCTCGGTTTACCTGTGGGCAGGTAATTTGTAACCCACCCGTCGCTTTGTCCGAAGACATTTTTACAGAATGCGTCTGCTACGAGGGTCAAAGCCACCGTGTTCTGGGGATGAAGGCAGTAAGGCACCATTCCACCTTAAATCCTGGGAAATGCGGGCGCTGCGTTGGTCTGCCTAAGGGAGATTTAGCTCTGAGCACCCTGCCCATAAATGGCCACAGTACACACTGCAGGGAGAGGATGGAGGTGGGGGAGGCAGATAAGAAGAACGAGGGGGGGTATAAAGAGTGCAACAGGATGGAGAACAGGGAAAAAGTGTGAAATGGAGAAAGAGAGAAAGAAGAGAGGGAAATCAGATGAGGAGATAAAAATAGGAGATGAAGGAATGTCAAAGGCAAAAGAAAAAGATGATGACGTGAGGGGGAAGAGGGAATCGACAGCCAACACTAACACAGGGAACGCCAGAGAAAAAGAAAAGAAAAGGACTGGAACATCTTTTCACCAACACTGAGATCCCCTGACTCTCAAACGTCGCCAGCATGCAAACGGTATCCTCCAGTGAAGGAACGGTAGCCCCCCCCCTTTAAAAGAGCACGCCGCCCATCCAGAGTCACTGTCAGACTCACAGTGGACAATTTAAAAGAAAAAGGATAAAAAAATCGATGTAGCAGAGCCTCACATATTATTATTGTATTCCCAATGTTCTCGCTTAGAAAACAAACAAAACTAACAAACTCGGCACCTACGTTACCCATAATGCCACTCGACCGCCGATCGTTCACTCAGACAACCGGGTGTGTTGTGTTATGCCAGTAAGGGGAAGCGGCGTCTCTGCTCATGTTCCCTTAAAAGTTAATGTTTCCTCCATTTATTTATTTAGCTTTGATAATTTATGATATAATAATGGCCCACGTCCACTGTAAAACACCAGGGCCAACCCTGAGATGTGTGTGTGTGTGTGTGTGTGTGTGGCCCGTTGGGGGGGGGGGCAGACTTGAATCGGTGGCAACTGTTGCTGTGACCCTTCGCTGCGGTTAAGTAATTCAGCTGAACTTACTGAATGAAACCATCACGTGGGCGTATAGACTTAAAAACAGTAATATACTGTACAATCAACAGACCGTTTTTGCAATTGGAACAAATTGTGACGGTAACAATTAGTGGACTGTTGTATAAGTTCATCGCAAATATTTTGATTATCAAACTAGCGTGTAGCTTATGAACGGTCCATGAACCTGCTGTTTTTGGACGCGGCTCCACCGAAGCTCTGACAGTCTTCATCGCAGTTCCCCATTGGGATCATGGGAGATGCAGTCTGTGAGGAGACAGGGGCGCGTAACAGCGACAAGCTGCAGCTACCTCTGCTTTGAATGAATATGAATGACTTAGAACATTATTCAGTATTTACAAGTGCTTCTCTTAGCTCTTTCATAGTTTTATAGCTAGATAAATAAACAAATAATAAATACAAAGTAAGAATAAATTAACTAGTTTCAACAGACAGTAACTTTCCCCCAAGGACACGTTGAGACAAAAGTAAAGTTCAGGAAAGTTTGTGTTTAGCTGTTTGCCTTATAGAAGTTGCTGCAGCACTGTGTGTGTGCATGTGTGTGTGTGTGTTTGTGTGTGTTTGTGTGTGTGTTGGTCTATGCACGCGTGAAGGCTCCGGTGATAAAGGCTGGTATTTAACACTGTGTAGATAGCGTGGTGGACGGCTCGCGGCACCTTGCTCACGCGCGCTTCTCCCGCCCTTCCTTCACTTCTCTTCCACCCTTCACACATTGACGCTGACGATGCTTAAAGTCTTGTGTGTGTGTGTGTCTGTGTATGTGCGTTATCTCATTTCAGCTGACACCTGACAGACAGAAGAAGGGTGTGAAGAATTCCCGGGGGCTGGGCTTTTTGGGGGGGCCATGTGCAGTGTCACGTCGGTTTAGCTCAACTGAGCAGAGATTTTAGAAAAATGTGACACAGAGCCGTCGTTCAGAGTGGCAGGATTTAACACAGTTTCCCATTGGCTGAGTAAAATAATCTACCCCGAATAAAAAGGTTACTGTTCCTCAACCCATTTGATTACAGCCATAACCCCAGTCTCTTTAAATTTTACAAGCCCAAAGTCAGAGTGAGTAGAAGAGATAACGAACCAAAAGTTAAAAATAAGGTAGAAAAGCAATTTGCATATTTATTTTTGTGGTATATAGAAAAGGAAAATAAAGCCTGTAGTCGCAGCTTTTGCGCAGGAAAACAACTTTGGAGCCAGTAGTGTGAACCAGCTCTGTGCCAAGGACCGGAGACTTGGATCAGGAGGCTCTGGCTCGGAGCCTCAGCTGGCGTGAAGCGAGTCCGTCCGAGGACTCGGCCGAGGACCGGCCGACTGCGAGTCAAGCTGCCATGTGGAGTTAACTCCTGAGCGACGGCAGCACAGTTTGAAGTATATCAAGCGGCTTTACAGATAAAGCGAGGTTAATTCAGTAAAAATTAATAATTAATTAATTATAAAATTAAAATACACAGAGATTTTTTTTTGTGATGTGTTGTTAAAAAACCAGGAGGAAGTCTTTGCGATTAAAACTTAATTAACTTTAAATTAGCCGCAGTTTTTATAGGTTTTGCCAATAATACTATGAAAAAGCAGAATCTAAGTAAAATAGACATATTAATGCAACATAATAAGTAGAAGCATGTAAAAGAAAATATTTAAAAAGGGGAAAATTAACTAAGAAAAACAAGCATGTTTTACTGGGGGTTTAATCGAATGCTAGGAAAAAGAATTTATCACTGTCACAAAGGCATAAGCATGAATTTCCGCAACTTTTTTATATTTTAATGTTTGTATATATGTGTAAAATAAAACAACAACAGTGGCTCGAGTGCTCCTACAGTATGTGGTCTGTGTGTGTGTGTGTGTGTGTGTGCAGCAGGGCCTGGACACTACATCTGTCAGATATTGAGGTCGGCCGGAGAAGCGGAGACGAGGGAATTCTCCGGAGATCAAAATAAAAAAAGGAAAAAAGGATGAAAGAGGCGAAGAGATGCAGGAGGCAGAGGGAGAGACAGACGGCGGGGTCAGGGCCGTCAGAGAGCGAGCGAGCGAGGTCGACCAGAACAGAGAGAGAGAGTGGCCAGGGCCCCCCCGTATGTTAGCGGTGTTTTAGACGACATGAAAGATTGATGGAGATGGAACGAGGCCGACTGGTCGTCAGGGTCAGGAGAGAGACGGGAGCCGGGTGAGCCGGTCGGCAGACAGACAGGCAGGCAGGCAGACAGGGAGACAGACAGACAGACAGGTAGAAAGACAGACAGACGATGACTCCTCCGTCTACACCTTCATCTGCCTGTCTGTCAGTGTAGCGTCTCACTGCTGTTGTTGTCGTCGTCAGCGTTTGTGTGTGTGGGTGTGTGGGTGGGGGGCAGACACTTAGCAGCAAGGTTGTTCCGTCCTCTGGCTGAAGTGGCAGAGAAGAGCGGCGGCGCGACAGAGCAGTAGATTGAAGCCCCTGGTTTTCATGGTCAACAATCATGTGGGACAGCAATGCTCAGGTGTCCACACACTTTTGGCCATATAGTATATTTCTCTAGGCTCCCAGCCCCCACCCCCGCCCCTTCCTCAGCTTCAGGCCTCTCAAACGCCCTCTGTTATCTCTATTGACTTCATCGCTGCCTTACTTGCAAATCTCACCCGGCTCGATGGACGGCTGATGGAGGCGCGGCCGCCCATCGAAGGAGGCGTCCTCCTCCCGCGATAACACCTCCACCTCTGGCCTCCGCAGCGGGTTGGGGTGGTGATGGTGCTTGGGGGGGTACATCTTATCTGGCCCAGAGTAAGCAGCAGTTGCCCTTTAGCTTTAAAACAAGATAAGTTAGGCTAACGCTTTAGTTCGGAGGGCGCGTGCTTGGCGAGTCCCTCCCGAGGTCGCCAGATGTTCCCAGGCCGCTGCACTGATAAGCCAGTGGCTGAAATTAACTCCTGTACATCCAAAAGAAGCAGCTCTTCCGTTTTAGCTTCTTCAGGGATAAATTTGGCCCTTTTTTGGGGAAGGGGGGGTCATGAGAACAAGTTAAGTTATTCTTAACCTTGGAGAGACCAAACTCACCCAGTTTGATTTGAACAGGCTGCAGGAATGGAACCACTTCTGCCTTTGAACCCTGGTCTCATCCCGACCGATGAAAATGTGCTTAACGTACAGTGTGTTCATTCATTGAAAAACAACAAACAAAAACAAAAACGAATACCATTGAAAGTGACCTGAGTCTTTCATCAGGTTTCTACGACGTTTATTCGTTTTGCCTAAACGACTGAAAACCAAAGGCACAGACCAAGAACACATGAAGTGGTATTGATAGAAATTTATGCCCCCCCCCAAAAAAAAGCCGATCATATAAGCCCCTTATGCTAACAGGTCTTGTCGCTCCTCGAATGGGGTTCGACCTTGGGGTGTTTTCTCGGTGCGGCTGCCAGCAGGCGACCTTGCCGGGGGGAGAGGGGTGTCTCAAAATTGATTTTCTGTTCCGCTTCATTCCTTTTCTGACGGAGGATGGCTTTAGATGGACAGATTCAGCTGCCAACAACAACAAGGCTGGTCCTCTCCACCCCCCAGCCCCCCCCCCCCCCAGTCATAATGCAGCAGTTTTACTGTGTCGTGTCCATCGGCTGATTTTTTTTATTATTCTTTTTTTTTAGCTGTGTCACTGCTGCGTTTGGAAGGAGAAAAAAGGCTTGAGATGTTGGAGCCAGGGATTTTTTTTCTAATAAATCAAACTT
This sequence comes from Istiophorus platypterus, assembly GCA_016859345.1. Classification (NCBI taxonomy): domain Eukaryota; kingdom Metazoa; phylum Chordata; class Actinopteri; order Istiophoriformes; family Istiophoridae; genus Istiophorus; species Istiophorus platypterus. Next base: position 22,353,386 of record CM029113.1, on the reverse strand, counting down.
GTATTATTGATTTGTTTTTCTATTTTTAACCCCCCCCCCACACACCTTAATGGCTCAAATGGGCCTGTAGGCGACTTTAACTTATTTTACAACTTTTCCCAATGCTTTTCAGTCATTTATGTATCATTTTTGATATCTAAGGACTTTCTGTGATTTTTATCATTGACATTAATCTTGTTAAATAAATAATCAGATTTACTTTACTGTTTTTTTTAAGTCATAAAAAGTCACTAATTATAATACCCCGATTTTAATGGCTGCTGAATAGATTGAATTGCTTTTTGTTTACGCTGGTGACCATTGTAGTGATCATCATAGGCTGGCGGTTGGAGTCGCCTTCTTTGTTATCCATTGCTCCCTCAAACTGGTTAATAGATCATGATGCTGTCAGAAAATTTAACGCAGAGATTAACAGACATCACCAAAGTCCATTTAGTTTTGGCTTCGTTTCACAATTTTATCTCTAAGTTAGTGTGACCGTCAGTTCAGGACAAACTCAGGAGAGGAGCAGTGGTGGATGAGGACCCTGGATGGAGACGACCATCCGACCTTTGACCTGTCGGAGGCTTCCTTGTTCAGCCTGCAACGGCACCGACTTGTCTGGAGACGCGTTCTGGAGCGAGTCAGTCTGGTTCTCGGTTCCTTAAAACGGGGCCCGGCCCTTTAGATTGAGTGCAAAACAGGAAGCGAAAAGTAGATTAAATAAATCTAGTGTACATAGTCAGAATGCTTCACTTTATCTGTTCTAAATATGGGTCATTTTAGCAAAATTGTTATTTTAGAGGATAAAATATACAGTATTTTATCAGACATCTCCGGAGAATTCCCTCAAAAAAATCTAAGACCCGAACGATCAGATGTCCGGAAAAACGAAACGAAAAACGACAAACGACAACTTATTTGTTATTTGCAGTGTGAACAACCTACTTTCACAATCAGGACATAAAAATACACAAAGCCCATGGAAAAATAATTGTTTATGATTAGCTGACCTGTCACCATTAATATTAATAAAAGGACACCTGATCAAATGTCAGACCACCGGGGCCCTGGTGGACTCGGGGGCTTAATGACAACGGCCATGTTGCCACTGACGTTCCCCTTTTCACCTCCCATCTTCACGCTGTCAAAAAACAACTGTGTCTCCCAGAATGAATGGATGAATGAATGAATGAATGAATAAATAATAGATGAGACTGCATTTTCATTAACATATTTTGCGACTTGTCACATGTATGAAATTAACAACATATCCTCTTTATGTCAAATTAAAAAGAAGACCTTTTTGCAGTTACATTTCCTTCAAAACGTATTTTCTGTTGTTCTACATAAAAAAGGACTTTCCAGGGGACAGGTTCGTAAATGAACCCTTTAAGAAAAAAACGGCCAGTGCCCCCGCTTGACCCTGCGATACCGAATGATGATGCTCACTTGGCGGAGGAAACGCCGCCGCGCCTTGCTTTGCCTCATCTTTTCGGAGCTATTTATTCGAACAGACGGAAATAAATGGGGTGAAGTCGATTCCTCTTTACTTTTTTTGTTTCTTCCCTCCTTCGTAGCCGTAACCCCTCTTGGTTGTTAGCGTGCGATGCGTCGTCCAGGAAGGAAACGGTCCCCGTTGGCTCCCCGTGTTTTTAACAGACTGCAGGGATTCGGCGGAGGGTAATAGGTAGACGTAACGCGATGCGGGGATTATAGCGGCGTGAGATCGCTCCCGCCGTACGTCTCGTTGAGGGGGTGTTGAAAGCCCCCTCGAGGTCCAGTCTCAGATGTAACGATAAGGCGGGAACGACGCTGCCATAATTCCACACAGCCCACTTGGCAGTAACTGATAATAACACTCTTAAGCTGTGCCTGTAGCACAGTAAATGTCTAGATTTGACATGGAGACAATGGAGCATAGAAGCATTAACATTCAGTGAAATTCAGCCCCAAATATTATTTTCCCGTCAGGGAAGTTAGCCGCGCCGAGGCTCAGTAAATCGGAATAACCCTGAGATACGGTGGCGGCTCCTGAGCTACAGCGGCGCGGCCTCAGGCTCCGGAGTAACCCGGTAACTTCCACGGTAATCTGATTACCAGAAAGTGATCTTCACCAGGGTCGAAAATCAAAAGTGTGTGATCTCCCATGGCTATCTGCACACACACACACACACACACACACACACACACGGTGCGCTGTGCTCTGTGTGGCGGTGCTCTGCAGATCAAGTGGTGAGATAGTGGGTGGGGGGGAATTGTGTGTGTGTGTGTCTGTGTGTGTGTGTGTGTCTGTGTGTGTTTGTGTGTGCGTGTGTGCGTGCATGTGCGTGCATGTGCGTGCGTGTGTGCTCCCATTGTACCAGACATTAGCACGTCTACCTGCGTACGTTTTTGAGGCACCTGCCCGTTACTGGGGTATTTCCATCTCACGCGACTCCACCGTCATTCTGCTGCATTTATCTCACAGATTAAGATTATTTAAGATTATTTCTCAGGTTCTGATTTTACTAAAAAACATATAGTAGTATCATAATCGCTGTTGCTGTTGCTGTCGTTGCCGCCCACGTCCCGGTTCACAGCACCTGAGTAAATGGTTCTGATGATGATTAACCACCATCCTGTGTCATTGTGTTGGTATTTAATGATTTCCTTTTGTTTGTCTATAATGTGTGTGTGTGTGTGTGTGTGTGTGTGTGTGTGTTTGCGCGGTAGTGATCTGCCTGTAGCCCCCCCCCCCCCAACCACTGTTTTAACCTCGTCTTCATGGACTGGGGACTTCCTGTCAACTCCTTCGCCGCCTCCGCTGCTCAGCTGCTCCATGTTTGTCGCCGAGCTGCGAACGTTTGTTTCAAAAAGTGCCTGATAAGCTCCTTTTTTTTTTTTGTTCGGTTGACCTTAAATGTAAAAAGTGATAAGAGCAGCAACGTTTTCATCCGAGCCCTCGTTGGTACAAAATAACTGAAATGTCATTTAAAGAAATAAAGTGAAAGAGTTGAGTTTGCAGCTGGTAGTTAAAATAAAAAAGGAAAAAAAAAACGTCTTTGTCTTTGACGTTTTTATCTCAAATATGTGACCAGTATTGAACAGGCTACAGATTAACATTAAATGTTTTTATATGAAGATAAAAAGCAAACAAATGCAACAGCTCCTGTTCAAAAAGACTTTTCAGCAGCATCTTCGGATCCTCAGCTTGGACTGAACTTTAATATTTATTTGAATATTACAGAAATCTCAATTTTTAACCGTTTTCCCAACATTTTTTCCTCCACGGCATTTTATTGTGGAGGTTTTACTTTTGTGGAAGTTCTAAGAAAACAAAGGCAGCTGATGATGATGTTCAGGGACAAGCAGCATCTCTACATGAACCATAAACCCGTTGAATACAACAGTCACTTTTAACTTATCATAAATCATAAATGCGGGTTTAAAGTGTCTGGCAAATATACGTGTTTGTGTCTATGGCCTCTCTTTTCCTTCATTTTATTTTTATGCTTAATTGCAAGGCAGGAGGTTTAATATGACAAAAACAGCGAACAAAAGGAACAAAGCGATCGCAAACGTTCAATTAAAGACCAAAGGTATTTATAAAAATAAAAAACACAATAGGAAATGTGAAACCCGAGCAGCAGAAATCTGATAAGAGAGAAAAGAAAGAGAGAAAGAAAGAAAGGAACCATTGTGATAAATCCGCCGAACATAATAACCTGCCCTCTCACAGGCGGGTTCGGAGCCTCTAAAAGTGTGTGTGTGTGTGTGTGTGTGTGTGTGTGTGTGTGTGTGTGTGTGTGTGTGTGTGTGTGTGTGTGTGAGTGTGTGTGAGAGAGAGAGAGAGCGAGAATGTACGAATCAAAAATAGCAGGCGGTTGATCTTAATTTGATGCTCAGCAGCCTGGTGTCAGAGTCTGAACCACAGGATGTGAAAATAAAAGTTTTTCATGGTGCTTCTGTGTAAAGTGAGAGACTCTGCTGCGTTTGAACCCCCCGTGGGATTATGGGAATTGTAGGCCTGTCGTTGAAGCTGCTGGACGCAACTTGTAACTTCCCAGATGAGCGACAGGGAGGAAGAATAAGCCTTGGCTTCCCTTCCTCCGCTGTACAGAGTGTGTGTGTGTGTGTGTTTTCTCCTCAGGATGTCTGTGTCCTGACTGGGTCGTCTTCTCAGTTCCCGTCTGCCTTTTTTTTGCTTTTTTTTCTTTTTTCAAACGTCCTGTTTTCACACACACACACACGTAACACACACCGACACACAGCGACACACACAGCGACACACAGCGACACACACCTGGGTCCTCTCGCCTCGGCGGCTGAAAACACGAGGCCACGTGACGATGTTTTTGTGACCCAGTGTTTGACACAGAGATGAATGGTTTTTTTGTTTGTTTTGTTTGTTTTGTTTT
>CM029113.1:22304007-22344007 GCA_016859345.1 Istiophorus platypterus | reverse complement strand
GTCCGCCCGGAACCGGGGCCACTACGTTGTTTGATGCCCGGTCACATCGGGCCTTCTTTTCACAGGGGGGGGCCTTCCACCCGGGCTGCTTCTCACCCGGGGGTCCGTGCACGTCACAGCACGGGCTTCCGGCGCCTCTCGGCCGGTCGTTTGCCGACGCGAGGCTCTCTGCTTCGTCCCGGTGATCCGATATCAATTGTTTGCGGCCGTGTTTGACCAGGGGCCCGGGCCCCGGAATGTGGGTGGCGAGGCGTTGAGGTTAACCTTCGCAGGTTTCTCTCAGACGCGCCGCTGGCGGGAGTCCATTAGCGTCAGTTGTGTGACGGCTATCGAAAGGGTTGAAGACGCCGGGAGGGAGTCGAGAAAGGAGGGAGGGGAAAAAATGTGGGGATGGAAGGAGGAAGGAGGGAGAGAGAGGAAAAGGTTCCTGAAGAGTCTAAGAATAAAGCTCAGGACTGAAAGAGCAGCGAGAGCGAGGAAGAAAAGAGGAGGGAGAAGTGGCGTGTCCACGCTCCTCCTCAGATTAGAACCGCATTGTTTCAGCAGCGCATGCTGGTATTTCCTCTCGGTTGGACGGGCCCCGGGGGCCCCCGCCGGGCAGAGCAGAACGAGGATGGGGGGGCGCGAGGGCCCTGCCAGGCGGCGCCGCAGCTGGCGCGTGGCGGCCCGTCGGAAAATACCTCCGCCGCTCGCAGCGTGCCACGCCTGGGGGGGGGGGGCGGTCGGGGGCATCCCAACGGACAGAGAGTCGCGGCCGGGTTACTCAGCCCTGGGGGGCCGGAGGGTGCGGTGGTCCGGGTCCCCGGGGCTCCGCCTGCCAGCCGCAACAAACCGCAAGTAGAGTTTTGGCAGCTTTTCGGCCACAAGCGAGTCCAGTTTTTTTTCATATAAAAAGGCTCCAGTAGCATGAAAACAAAAAACAGCAGCCGTGTGAAAAAAGCCAAGAAAAAACCTGCAGCTTTAACCTTTTCAGGTCAGGACAGAACCGATTTGGGGATTTTCTAATAAAAATGTGTCCCGGCTTCATTACCGCTGCAAGAAACCTCATTATTCACCTCGGATACAAATCGTTTAATTACCACTCAAGACCCCCCCCCAGCTGAGCGTCACATTCAATCTCTGTTTCAACAGCAGTTAGAGAATTATAATTTAACATGGGGCACAGAGGAATGTAAAGTATGACATTATGTTGACAGTTATATATGAACTGCTCATCTAAAAAAATAACTACACTAATTTAATTTTTGTTATTTCGGTGTTGAAGCACAGACGAAACGTAACGTCTGAGTCAGCTGGAAACACTAACGTCGGTGGGCGGTCTTGGTCGGTCGTGGATGGTCGATGGACGGTCGGTGGGTGGTTGGTGGGCGGTCAGTGGGCGGTCGGCGGGTGGTCGGTGGGCGGTCGTGGACGGTTGGCGGATGGTCGTGGATGGTCGGTGGACGGTTGGCGGACGGTCAGCGGACGGTCGGCGGGCGGTCGGCGGGCGGTCGGTGGGCGGTCGGTGGGTAGTCGGCGGGCGGTCGGCGACGGTCGGCGAGCGGTCGTGGATTGTTTCCGTCTTTTTACAGGGATGTTGTTAGGGATGGATTTTTATTTTTATTTTCTTAGGGATCTATTTTCAGCTTTTGCTCACGCCGACAGACTCATTCCCTCGAATTCTGACCCTGGGATTTGCGGCGCGGTCGCATGGCGCGCGTCCGAGGTCGCATCCGGGCTGTTTCGGGAATCGTACCCCTGGACGTGACACCGAATCGCTGCCTTGCATCCGTCCTGAGGACGGCGCTCCGTCCGCCGTTTGCCAGTTGGCACCCTGAGTAGCGACTGGCAGGCGTGGGTGGTTTCCTTTTTTTTCCAAGTTTCGGTCCTGCCCAGTTGAACCTGTACTTACTGAGCCTTTATTTATCCGGAGCGAGCGACCGGCAACCGAGGTCGGTGTTTGTCGTCCAGAGGCCGTCAGTGGACCGGGGGGGGGGTTGTAACAGACTGGGTGTGTGTTTGTGGGGGGGGGCTCTCGGCGGCCCCCGTCTCCACTTGGAGCTTCAGTTTCCTTAACCCTTAGTGCCTCGTTGGCTTGTTTGATGACAACAACAACAACAACAACAAAAGTAACTGTGAATCGCTGACCCTGAACTTATGGCCGAAATGTTCATGGACCACTGACTTGTCTTCTGGCCAAGTGTCAGTCGTGTTGCGGTGCAGTGAGCACGGCGTCTCCCGTGAGCATAAACGGGCGAGGGGTCGTCGGGTCAGAGGTCGCCTCGGGGCAGAGCATGCAGCGAACCCGCGCTGGATCACCCGGGGGGGGGGGGGGGTGCGCCTCTCGGTGCTGTGTCGTACTCACACACGCACACACACACAAACCACGGAGATCGCGGTCAGCTACGCCGAGAGCCAGTGTGCGGGTCAACGCTTCCTCCTCCTCTTCCTCCTCCACCTCCTTTTCTCCACATTTGCAGCTGGCGGATGTAATTGAATTAGAGAGGAAGCCCTTTTTTTTCTTGTTTTCTAGCCGCGGATGTGATGTGATGTGATGTGATGTGATGTTGGTACACAGGACTGAGGACCTGTTGCCGTAGCGACTGATGTTGCCGGGGTGGTAAATAAAAGATGATTTTTTTATTCGTTCTTTATTCTATGTTCCTGCTCGACCTTCATGCTACAGTATAGATGTACAGATGTGTGAGTACAACAGCTGTCTGGCAGCCAACTTAACATCTGCCGAAGCGATCGGGAATCCGAGTGTTTAGCTCCTAGAAGAACTGAGCTTTGTTTTTCTTCTTGGGGGGGGCTCTTTCTCACTTCCTCTGTCAAAATCCCGTCACTCTTTTTTTTTTTTTTTTACCTCAAGGCCAAAACTCTCAAAACTCAAAAAAAAAAAAAAAATCCAACACTGATGTCACATTCATTTAAAGATGTTGTTTTTTTACTTTTTAGTTTTTTTACTTTTGGAGTTTTTTGTTTTTTTTGTTGGGTTTTTTTTCTATGTTTACGTAGAATCGGTCACTGGAAAAAAAACCCTCATGCCGAACATCATTCGACCACGACCTGCAGGCCTGAACGGTTCGCGGCGCCACGCGTTCTCGTGACCTCACGGTATCAGGTGAGGTAGACGTCAGGTCGGGTTCTGATATTCAGGAGAAACTCTGTATTTCATGGCGACTCCAGGAGATTAACTAGACGGACTTGGAGTCGATGGTCTTGTATGGAGTTTATCAAGAAATTACTACGCCTGAAGAGGCTGCGGGGTAAAGAGTTTGCCGAACATTGGGCCAACGTTCAGGCGCCAGAATCCAGATCACCAGCCCCAGGTGGAGCAGGGCACCAACCCACTCACCTTCGTGCCGCCGCCGTTTACGGGGTCGGGTATCTCTGGCGGGCGTCGCCTTTATGCGAAGCACATCAAACCCGACCGTTGTTTTTTTTTTTCCCGGCGTCGCACCCGACTTAACGACCCCTGGCGTTTTCGGGAGGCGTGCGTCTATTTTGAGTGCGTGCGGTCGCCCCCCTGGGCCCCTCTAAGTAGCTTTTAGCAGGGTTTGATAAGGCTTAGACACACACACACACACTCTCTGATAAACCCAGTAGTCTTACAGGGCATTAAACCCCCATTTTCATTTTCTCTAAAGCAGCTTTTGTTTGAAGACATGCACCAGGCTCCCCTGATAACGCAGCACTTTGTAGGTTATCGACCGGCCGGGGGTCTGGGGGGGGTTGGGGGGGCGTTCCTGCCATGATGGGGTTTGCGTCGGCTTTGCCTCTGTGATCCTCTCCTTCGGTCGCTCGGCCTCTTCCTTCGCCGGCGTTTTGCGCTTGACGACCAATCGGGGGATTGTTTGATCGTTTGTTTCTTATTTTGAAAGGATGCATCCCAGTCCAGGTGGGACATTGGATCCTTTGCATTTGCTCTGACCTCTGACCTCTGAATTCCCTATGGATTGTTGCAATAGACGGTTGATTCGCTGTATTCTGATGAAGGCTGCGGTTCGGCAAGTGTCCGGCGAGACGACAGGAAGAGGAGAGGTAGCCAGGATAAAGCGTCCTCTCCGCTCGCTGTGTTGAAAGCGCTTTGTGTTGGACGCCTCCTTTAGCTCCTCCTGCTCCGACTCGAGTGGATTTTGTCCTAAACGACGTCTGGTGCCGGGCAGACCAGCGTTCTGCTTGTCTGGTTTTGTTTTGTTTTTTTACTGGATGCGCGTCGCGGAGGTCGTAGGTCGAGGTCGGCCGGAGACGTGTGAGCAGTTGGTACTTTGCGTTCCGCCGCCGCCAGAGATCGGAGGCAAAGCTGGAAAAGAGAGCGAGTTTGTTTGTGTGATTTATGCGTTTGTCAGAAGCCCCGAGGTCAATAGCTCTACCTGAAGCACTGTGTGTGTGTGTGTGTGTGTGCGTGTGCTTGTTTGTGTGTATGTGTGTGTGTGTGTGTGTGTGTGTGTGTGTGTGTGTGTGTGTGTGTGTGTGTGTGTGTGTGTGTGCGTGTTGGAACGTTGGGACCTCGGCAGTATCGAGTATCAAAGGTTATCCTGTTCTATTTGGGGAAGCTCTTCTGTAGGCAAATTTTTAACTGGATGCAGGATCCCAGTCTGTTGGTAACACACACACACACACACACACACACACACACACACACACACACGCACACACACACTCACACATAGGGTTTCCTGTTCTATTTTGAGAATCATTTCAGTCCGCAAATTTTCTACTGGTTACAGGATCCAGTCTGTTTGTCTCCCACACACACACACACAACACACACACAACACAAATAAAGCTGGGGATCAAACTCAGTGTGTGACGTGATGCTTCAGGTTGGTGCTGATATTCTATATTCTTCTTATTATCAGTAAATTACAGTAAGAAAAACAAAACTAAACTAAACTGACAGTTAAACAATCCCACAAGTACCGCGTGTGTGTGTGTGTGTGTGTGTGTGTGTGTGTGTGTATGTGGTAATTCTAACCCATAGATGCTCCATTGTTTCCAAAAACTATTAAACACACACTATTTAGCCACAAGTTACCGTGAACACACACACTGTAGTTTATTTTGACTCACAAACACACACACAGACACACACACACACACACACACACACACACACACACACACACACCAGCTTTACATTGATTGATCAAATAGTCCCAAACAAATTGACTTTTTCTTCAGGAAAACAAAACCGAAACTGTATATTTGTCATTTGTTTTTGTTTTTTAAGATTTAATTGGAACCAGTGGGCTCGGGGGGGGGCACTATTTGAGGGACAGGCCGACACTTTGGGGGCCGTCGGACCGTCCTGGCGAAATGGCCCCCGGCGGACCTATGACCTGCGTCCGCGCCGAGTCCGGCCAACTCGGCCTCGGTCGCGCTGGAAGGGAACCGCAACGCACACAGCAAGCTCTGCAGCGCCTGGAACGTTGGACACCCCCCCCCCCACCGCCGCCGGTGCCGAGGGGACAACCGCGATCGACCATGTGACCGAAGCCGCGTCGGTCACATGTCACGAAGCGTCTCCTCATACAGCTGCAATGTCCTCTGGTGGATCTGATAAACTGATTAGACTAGAGCAGATAATAATGTCATAAACATAGAAATTCCTTTGAACATTCCTGGGATTTCCAGGGAAAGTTCAGCGTCTCTTAATGCATCAGGAAGCAGCCGCAGAAACCGCCAAGGGTTTTTCTGGCGGCGATGATCGACCGGTTTGGAATAATGACCTGCTGACGTTTAGCGCTCTTTGCCGTGGTTTTCTGTTCGCCTGTGTTGGATTATTATTATTTTTTTGTCGATTCAGCCGGTAAGAAACAGCCTCCAACCGGGCGAGTCCGTGCGTCAGCGAGGTCAAAGGTCGCGTCTGTAGCAACGACGGCAAGCGTTTGGCTCGGCGACACAGAGTTTGGCTTTTTACTGGGTAATTCTGACGGTTATGTGTATATTAATAGTCACGTCAGATAGTTTATCCCAGAATTCATTTCATCCGTTGCCCCCCAAGCCCCCCCCCCTTTTTTGTTGGCAGTCATCACCATAGTAACCACTAGAGATGGGAGCTGCGTATCCCGAGTGGTTCGGAGACCAGGGATGTGAGGATAAAGCTCGGAGGGTGTGTGTGTGTGTGTGTGTGAGTGTGAGTGTGTGTGTGTGAGTGTGTGTGTTGGTGTGTGTGTGTGTTTGTGAGTGTGTGTGTGTAGTGTGTGTGTGAGTGTGTGTGTGAGTGTTTGTGTGTGTGTGTGTGTGTGTGTGAGTGTGTGTGTGTGTGTGTGTTGGTGTGTGTGTGTGAGTGTGTGTGTTTGTGAGTGTGTGTGTGAGTGTGTGTGTGTGTGTGTGTGTGTGTGAGTGTTTGTGTGTGAGTGTGTGTGTGTGTGTGAGTGTGTGTGTGTGAGTGTGTGTACGTCCTCTCTCTCACCTCGCTGTGAAGTCGTCCAGCAAACAAACCAATTTGTTTGTGTTTTTTGCTGATGTCAACGGGCAGCGTGTTGGGGCAGGTAGATTGGACCGTACCAACGGAGGAGGGGGGGTGGGGGGTGTATTTATTCACACACTCTCACACACACACACACACACACACACACACTGAACTGTAGAGAAAACTAGTTTTTTTTCCTAGTTTTTTTCCAGAAAGGATATGTCAAAGTAATTGACAGTCAATCCACTGTTGCAGTGTGTGTGCGTGTGTGTGTGTGTGTGTGTGTGTGTGTGTACACCTGAGTGTGTGCGTTGACAACAAAGGCGGCATCAGTAGTCAAATGTCAGCGGACACCTCCAGCCCTTTGTCTGCGCAGCCGAGGTCGACCTGCTCTTCTCTGAGACCGACGAGCCGCTTGTCGTGGCGTGTGCGTCCTAATCCGGAGTTCGTGTCGCGCTAGCGCGTGTGTCTAAGTGTGTGTCTGAGTTCCTGTTTGTGTGTGTGTGTGTGTGTGTGTGTGTGTTTTCGCGCTGCCGATGGGGAATAAGCGACCAGTGTTTTTCACACACTGAGCAGAGAGAGAGAGAGAGAGCGAGAGAGAGAGGCTGGGTTCGACCGCCGTGAGCGTTTTTCACTCCCACTGCCTGACAGCTCTTCGCCCGGCGAGTAGACGGACGACGCTCTGCCGCGTTTCCACCTGACAGGTATCAGCCGCGTGTTCGCGCTGACTTATTTATTCTCCTCCTCAACCTAATTAGCCTAGTTGCAGTTAAAAGAAGAACAAAAATCCTCAGCTCTTCTGTTGCTTTCCTTTGGGTTTCGGTTTTTCCTCGGCGACAGCACGAAGGAGGAGGCTGGAGTCCCGTGTTCCGAGAAACCGCAAACAAACTCTTGGATCGACTTTAGCACCGGTTGCGAAGCTTTGCGTCCTACGCTTGGCGCTCGATGATGCTGTGTTCAGTTTGTATCAGAGTGTTTGTCACTATGAGTGTCAGACTAGCAAATAGCGTCACATGAACTCGCAAGTGGCGACTCTGAAACAACTGTTAAGTGTGTGCGACTTATCGCTAACGCTGAATTAATGCTCCTGAGTCTACGCCGTCGTGAGCTTTAAGGCGTCGGCGTCGACGTCCCTCCGCCGTTACACCGCCAAACCGCTATTTCTGACGAACAGCATTGACTCGGCCCGCAGCCCTGATGCACTGGCTGCGCTAACGACGCCGTGCAACGCGGACAAACCCATTTCCTCGGCCCCTTTTTTCATGTGGTCGAACATTAAAAAAAAAATTAATAAGTAATAAAAAGTGACGGGAACTTTCCACCCTCCGGTTTTGCATGTAGTGGTTTTGCCGGCACCGGGGCCAGCACGGTTAGCTCCGTTTTTCCAGGAGCGTGCAGGATGGACGAAAAAAAAAAGTCATTCCGAAGCCGCATCTTGGAATCCAGCTTACGCGTATGTATTTGTAAATCTCTGTGCGGTGGACGCGCCGCGAAGGGGAAAGAAAAAAAGACCCAAACGCTCAGTTTTCATGACAGAGGAGGAAACGTGTTATTTGAAGTAGTCGGACCCGTCTGGCCGCGTGCGCTCTGTCCGTCGCCCGGACGCATGGTGTTAGCGTTAGCGTCTGTCGTTCCCCCATTTTTCTTTTTTCCTCCCCAGCTTCAACAGCTGGAAATATTCATCAAGGAGGAAAAGATGAGAGCCGGCGAACGGCGCTCGCAGTGCTTCCGTCATAACCCTGAACCCGTCCTCTGGACCGACTCTCAGAGGAGCGGCCATTATTCTATTTTCTTAATTTTAGCTCAGCAACTTTCAGTTTTTGAGTTTGAAAGAGCTTTTTTTTCCCTCCTCCATTATCTCAGCACACAGTTGGGTTTTCGCCCGACGACAGTGAAACTCAAAACCGTGTAATGCAAAGTTCAGTGTGTGGTGACAAATGGGCTCGATGTGCATGGATACTGTGTGGGCTTCCTGTGTGTGTGCGCATGCGTGTGTGTGTGTGTGCGTGCGTGTGCGCGTGCACGTGTGTGTGTGTTTCACCTGTGTGGAGGCGAGTTTCAGTCCTGACTCAGCTTGTTGTCACTGTAAACACCTGCTGCCTCCAACTGTGCACAGTACCTGCAGTCACTTGAGTGTGTGTGTGTGTGTGGTTGTGTGTGCGTATGTGTGTGTGTGTGTGTGTGTTGGAGGTGTTTTCCTCGGGGTGTCCTCGGGCGTTTCCTCTTGTCTCAACTGTGTGTTCATGTGTATTTGTTTGTGTTTTTATAGATGCAGCACTGTGTGTGTGTGAGTGTGTGTGTGCGCATGCGTGCGTGCATGTTTGTGTGTGTGTTATTTCTGAGTACATGTCAGGAATCATAGCCCTTGTGTAATTACCATATTTAATTTAGAAATCAATGATAACTCGATCTTAAGACAGAACCATGAGAACTGAAAACAATCAGTTTGATAAAAACATTTTCAGCTTTGTCTGTAACTTTGAACTTTTAACGCTTCAACTCTACTTTTTTTATTTAGTCACATCTGAAAAAGGGAAAAAAACAGTTTTCCTGAAGTTTTGCCTTTTCAGCAACAAAAGCTCACTGAGAATAAAAGCGTCAGGAAAACGCTGCGAACCTCAGCGTCGCTGCGCCGGCGTTTGATTGGTTAACGTGAGACGCTTCGGAGCCTCCGTCTCACGCCGTGGGTGCAATGTGCTATCAGAAGTGGAACCACGGTTCCCAGAGCCCCCCCCCCGTTTATTGTCCCAGCCTTTATATTGCGTCTCTTCTTTATTGATACATCCAGCCGAGTGCGAAAAAACTATATATTTACTGGCCTTTTCTCCATCAGTGGGTTTACACTTTTTTATGTGGTCATTAAAATGTGCGAGTGGCTCCGTTGGCTCATACTTGTTGAAGCGCTTTTTTTTCAGCATGTGGGACTTGAACCAGTAAACCTGAATAATAACTTCAGCATGGAGGTTCTAGTTGAGGCTGCCCCCCCTTTACTTTTTGTCCTCGCAGTACATTATTTCATTCATAATAATAATGTGTTTTGCTGATGTTTACATAGACCAGACTTAGAGAGTCGTGGTCTCCAGATGTTGAACTTCCATCTTCCAGCATCATGAGTTTTGTAGTTGTAACTTAAATGTGTTGACTGTTACTGGATGGATCATCATGACCTTTGGCACAAACTACCCCCCCCCTTTGCCCTCTGACTTTTCCCCCCTGCGCCATCATCAGGTCAAAGTTTCACTTCGTCCAACGCTCCCGCGGGTTTTGATCAAACGCCGGCAAAAGGCTAATGACGTTGCCGAGGGGCTCGGCTGACGCGCGGGACGCTAATTAGCGGTTGTCCACGCTATCAAGCTAAACAGAGGTGGTGAGCAACATTTAACGAAAAAGAACCATGTCCTGACATCGGCATCGTTAGCATGTTAGCATGCTGACGTTAGCGTCTAGCGCAGAGGAGCGGTTGGCCTCATGACGCGCTAGCATAGCATTAGCTGGAGAGCTCCTTCGGTCTCAGTGGCGTTTTGGGGAACTTCCTGTGCCTGTAAATACAAAAATAAATAAGCAGCATTGTTTTTATTATTTTCTCATACTCTCTTAATTCCTGTTTCCGTTGGACGAGATATTTGAGACACACTGAATTAGAGAGAGCGAGAGAGAGCGAGAGAGAGCGAGGCATATCACCATAAGCTTGCTCGTCATGTTTAGTTTCCGGTGGCCTGGAGTCAGAAATCCTTATTTCTCTCTCCTGTTTTCTCCCTTTTTATTTCTCCGTCTCCCGGCTCAGCTCAGGTCTCATAAACACTCATCTGTGTCCTCTTTCTCTCTCTCTTTCCTTCCCTCCGGTCTCTCTCTCTCTCTCTCCTCTCTCTCTCTCTCTCTCTCTCTCTCTTTCCTTCCCTCCGGTCTCTCTCTCTCTCTCTCCCTCTCTCTCTCTCTCCCTCCCTCTCTCTCTCTCTCCTCTCTCTCCTCTCTCTCCTCTCTCTCCTCTCTCTCCTCTCTCTCCTCTCTCTCCTCTCTCTCCTCTCTCTCCTCTCTCTCCTCTCTCTCCTCTCTCTCCTCTCTCTCTCTCTCTCCCTCTCTCTCTCTCTCCCTCCCTCTCTCTCTCTCTCTCTCTCTCTCCCTCTCTATCTCCCTCCCTCTCTCTCTCTCCCCTCTCTCTCTCTCCCTCTCTCTCTCTGGTGTTGCAGTGTGAAAACAATAAAATCAACTCCGTTTCCTTTTTAGGTGCTGGATCGATGCAACACTCCTCTCTGCCTCCCTCTTTCTTTCTCTCTCTCTGCCTCTTTTTCTCAGTGTCTCTCTCTCTCCCCTCCTGCATTCTTCTCTCTTTTCCTCCCCTTCCTTCCTTTCTGCTCTTTCTCTTCATTTCTGTGTCTTTTTCCCTTCTCTCTCTCTCTCTCTCCCTCTCTGTCTCTGTGTCATGGTTGTTTGCTAGCACTTTTGTCCCTTGGCACTCACTCTCTCTCTCTCTCTCTCTCTCTCTCTATCTCTCTCTCTATCTCTCCCCCTCATACTCTATATGGTCATGGCGGCTCAGCGCTACTGTTTCTGTGCAAACCGTCTGTCCGGTCATTTGGCAGCGCGGCCGCTGTGCATTATATGGCCAAAAGTATGTGGTCGCCCGAACATTCCCGCCTGTACGACAGCTGGAGCCTTCATCCCGAAACCACGGGGCTCGGTCCGCTGCTCGGTCCGCTGCCTCCAGGCTGCCTTTTTGTTTTTTTCTTTAGAGCCTGGCTGCAGGTTTGGAATCCCAGTTTGGCCGGAAGAGCGCCGGTGAGGCCCGGCACCGGTGCCGGATGATAAGGTCTCGGCCCAGAACGGGTGTCGAACGCAGTTTAGTTGAGCTCCTCCGCACCAGACTGGGAATACTTACTCTTTACAGAGCCGGAATTATGCACAGAGGCTTTTTTTTGTCAAAATGGTAAAGGGTCTTCCCCCCAAACACAAAGCTGGTAGTCCAGCTGAAAAAGTTAAGAGTCCCTTCAACTGGAAGTAGGAGGCCAACGCAAAACCAGTCACTGAACATGTAGTTTGCTGAGTTTCTTTTTGCTTAAGTAACCGTTGGCGTCACGACGCCCGACATCCAACGCTTCAGTCCTGTGGTGCGTTCAGTCCTGTTGCCGTCATGATCAGTTTAGTACAAACTCCAGCCGACACAAGCGCTGCACACGAAGTTAAAGGACCCATGTTGAGAATATAGCGGCATCTGGCAGTGAGGTTGCAGATTGCAGCCAACTGAATCCCCCCCCCCCCCAGCCCCTCCCTCTTTAAGCGTGTAGGAGAACCTACGGTGGCCTTCAGGTAACCTGGAAATGCAGGAGGCCCTAGCTAGAGCATAGCCCCTTGGTCCATCCATGGCTCCATGGAAGAGCCCTCACGCCGTCATCGTTTCCATGGCTTTCGCGCCTCTCTGCGACGACATGACGCCCCGGGGGTCAAGGCCGAGCTGACAAACTCACCTGGAGGAGAAAACAGAGAAGAACAGTAGCATTAATACGCCCGGCAGGTGTACACAAACCACTTTCTGGTGCCAAAAGGGATTATTAGAGAGCCATAATCATATGTCTGCCATCAGAGGAATAATCGCACTTTATTTGCTGCTGCTGCTGTTGCATGAGTCTAAATCGAATATCTCTCATTTTCAGAATGTTAGGTTTAAGAAAAACTTGGGGATCTGGAGACGTGACCTTGGCCTCTGCCGGCTTATGATCAACACTGTTGAGTAAACTATCAAACAGTTAATGGGTTGATGGGTCAATTCATGAGAAAACCAGTGCCAGTAATTTTGGGTTCACTCGGCTTTTCCTCCAGATTCATCGGTTCATATCAGTGACTCTCAAACGTTCTCGGCTTGTGGACCCTTGAAACGGAGCAACGTCTGCCCGAGCCCCCGTCTCACCATAGTTTTGAGCCAGTTGGCCAAAAGTTCTTATGTTTTCTGCCTGGAAAGTTTCATTTGGGGGTCTTTTTTTTATGTAACTCAAGAGGTTGAAACGTGCAGTATCAAGAAAAGCAAATAAATTAACGGAAACTTTCTTATACGGTTCGTGTTCTGGTGAACGTTCCCATCATGTGGTTTTAGGTTCTATGTTGGGAGCCGGGTTAGATAACCTACTTGTGGTTTGTCAACAACTTCTCTGACCACGGGTCTGGTTGTGTTTGTTGACCTGTCAGACTTGTGGGGATTTCATTGTTTTCCCTGGGGTCTCTGGGATTGATTCGGGAGGGGGTACTTTAAAAAAAAAAAAAAAGCGATTCTTATTTGACAGAACGCACCGCCCATACAGTAGCTCCTGACCGGCCCATTTGCTGCCTGTTTCACCGAGCGGCCGACCGACTGCACGTCTCACCGGTGGAGATCGGATGGGGACTGGAGCTCTTAACGTTCAGCCCACTGACTGACACATTCATTTCACTTTGACTCTTCTCTCCTGATCAAAAACAGACCGAGTCGATATGGACCGAACCTCAAAGTGTGTGTGTTGTGCGTGTGTGTGTCTGCAACAAGTCGGTATCTGGAACCCAAACTCATCCCTCCCTCTCTTAGTCCCATGCATCTCAACCTCCCTCTGAGTCTTTTTGTTTTTTTTGTCTTTTCGAACTGAAGCGTTTGCCAGTTTCTCTTTCTCTCTGCAGGGTGGTTAGATCCCCCACCAGAGATGCTAATTATTTCCATGTGCCTTGCCTCCAAGCTACCAGAAACACACACACACACACGCACACGCACGCTAACGCTGCTGACGTCCGGGCCCACGGTTGGTTTCTCCATCCGAGCCAGTTAGTCACACGTTTGTGTGTCACATATTTGTGTGTTCAAGAGGGATTTGTCGAGTCAGCCGTGCCGCCGGCCTTTTTTTTCCCCCGCATTGGACAAATCCGCTGCATATTCGGCGTCACTTGAGTCTGTCTCATGCGTCTCCCACGGCTTAAGACATCCCTTGCTTTGTGAGGACTCACCTTCAGGGTGTGTGTGTGTGTTTGAGTTTGTGAATCCACATTCATTTTCTAATGAAGGAACATCTGGTGTTTTTATGATTTGGGCATTTAACTGGTTTCCTTCTATTCTTCCATAAAGCAATCTATACAAACACAGTGACACAATTGTCCGATACATACACAAAACTGAAAGCACAGATACCCAAAGGGACAGCGCGGAGCAAATGAAATAAAACAAGCTGTGAATACTATGTAACATAAGTGAAAGGTTTTTTGCATAATAAGGAAGCTTGACGGTGACAAGTTTTGGCAAAAGTGTAGGAGATGGACAAAAAATCACAAAAACACTCGAAACTAAAATTAAATCTCCTCCCCCACTTCTCACAAGACTCCTAATAATTTTTAATCACCAACACGAGGCAAACATAACAATTACTGAAGTATAAAACATATAAATATGGTGAGATGTGACTTGCATCATGTAGAAACAATGTATTTGTCAGTAATAGTGTAAAAGTGTGTTGAGTAAAATAAACTTATACTAAAAGATACAAATGAGGCCCGAGTCTGCAAGTCCAGCCCCCCCCCCCCCCACCCACAACCCCCAGTCCTCATCATCCACTACTTCTCCTTTACACCCCCTTTATATTTTCTTTTCCATATCTCCCTCTGCCCTCAATTGTTTCTTGCCCTCCTCACCCCCCATATCAGCTAACTGTTGTAGCAGCAGATGGGAAAATACACATACACCCCACACACACATGCACTCACACACAGTCACGCATGCACATGCACACACACAAGCCCCAAGCTGGTTGGAGTGTTTCCATCAAATACAGTCCATGTTCATGAAAGCCTGCCCCCCCACTGACTGCCCCCCCCCACTTCCCAGTCCAATCTCATTACCAGTTTGACAGACAGGTTTTGATAGTTAATCAGCACAGACAAACCCAGTGCCGCCACTCAACGCATTACAAACTGCAGTACCCCCCCCCCCCCCCCCGTCGCCTGTCTTCTGCTTTCACTCTCAACCCCCTTTACTTTGCTTTGCCCTCTTTCATTTTCCATCAAAGAAAATGCCTCAGCTGCGAACGCACGCTCTTAAAACTCCAATTCCCATGATGCCCCTCTCGTTTGTTTTCCGTTCTCCTCTAAAGTTGTCTCCTGACGTCACCCTGAAAGCGTTTCTCGGTGACTTCTAGTGCTTGTTTTTCTCTTCGCGTTGAGTTGGAAGAGCTGGGCGACTTTTCTGAAAGTTTCTGTCTCCGTCTTTGTGAAAACTTTCTCCGGACATGTTGCAAAACTCCACCCGTCTGGTATTCCCCGGAGGTTAAAACACGCAAACACGACACCGGAAGGCATTTGGAGAAAGAGCTATTGGATTCAGATGTGCTCTGCGCTGAATGGAAATCTGCTGATGGGACCTTCGGTGGTCTCGATTTATCGCTCCCCCCCCGGGGGAGATCGGTCAGCAGGTTTTGAGGCGGTTCATCACGCCGTGAAAGGTGAATTAAGTGCACCTGCAATACTCGGAGCCTCGGATTAATGCAAGCGCAATCACAAACACACACACACAGAAACACACACACACACAAGCATCCAAACTGCACCATCTGCTCTTGGTTTAGAGGAAAGAATGACAAAGCATAATGCGATGAGTCAAACAGAGTTGTGCTTTTGACTGTTCTGTGTTTTGCGGCTTTTAGCTGCACACACACGTATCCTTGTGCGACCTTGTCGTTTCTTCTTGTTGGAGTATTGTGATTTTACCTGCAGGTGAAACACAGATGGGACAAACCACTTGTCTTCTGCATCTATTTATACCATTTTTTGCCTCAGATATTTGGTTTTCTATCTTTTTAATACCTCGATTGAACTTTGAGACAAAATTTTGTCTGGTTAAAAGTAAACCTTGATTTGACAATTTTATATTGATGTAGGTGCTTTATTCTGTACTGTGACTGCAGGCCTCAGTGTTACATGCGGGTAACATTGTACATTAAAGGATATGGAAAGTAAATGTATGTTTCTCTCTGTCTTTCTCTGGCAGGTGATATCACACAGAAGGGCTATGAGAAGAAGCGGTCTAAGCTGATTGGAGCCTACTTCCCTCAAGCACCAGGTAAAACTGACTCTTCTTCACCTTTTCATTCAGCTGTTTTTAATGAAATGGCAGCTCATGATATTTAGAAATATAAAAGAAATACAGGAAATATCATCAACCTCGGTCTTTTCTGGTTTTTCCTACATAGATGAAAAATATCTTTCTTGTGAAAGGTTTGGTCAAGAACAGGAGAACCAAAGCAATCAAACAATTTGAAAAGGTTGCAAATATATACAAATAATATACATATAAATGATAAATAGTGAAAAAAAAGATACTGTTCAAGCCTAGGCACCTATGTTTTGTCACATTACACATTACACAGTGTCATTTCTGTTGTAAGGGGAGAAATATTGGATTTATGCTTCTGGGTTGAACCTACGCAAACAGCCTTCGCTTTTGATAGCAATTATATTTCTGCGTTGCTGTCCCCCTGCAATTACACCTCCAAACCACTAGTCGGCGGTGGCATTTCCGTGCCACCATGTTGGGTTTCTCTGCCACCGGATTCCACGAGTTTGTCAAGTGGATCCTGATGAGTCGGATCTGATGGATGTTGAACAGCAGTTTTGTTTTTTCTTGAATTTACTCAAACGCAGAAACGAAACAAGTCATTGGAGGAGACCTTCTGTTCGATGGTGGCAAAGAAGGAGAAGCCAGAAATGCGACGCTACCGAGCCGACCAATCACAGCTCTCGTGGTCTGTGTCGCCGTGATGCGTAGTTAAGTTTTTTTGGGAGGTGCACGCAGAAGCATAAATTGGCTTTTACAAGTCTTGTTGTTTGATCGCTCACACTTAAGAGCCACTATGTGATTCTACTCTTTTGGTTTCTAAGTTCAGCACAGGGGCGTAAAATGCACAGATGTTCCGCCTGCGTCTCGTCCTAATCCTGACAGAACAATCGCACACTGAGGAAATCAGAGCTGAAATGTCTGTCCGTCCTCTGATGGAAACCAAAAGGGCAGAATTGTTAAAAGCATTCGGATTAATTTTGGTCTTTGTGCTCTTTTCGTATTCACTGGACTTTGACTATAGGTCCATGAAATCACACTTTTTTTTTTCATTCCGGTTGAGTGCAGTATTACTTTTCATCTGCCTTAAAAGTGGGTCATCACTTCGTCTACATGTCGCAGATTTTTACCACAGACTGAAAAGACTTTTTGTCTTTTTTTTTTTTTTTAACTTTGCCCAAACCCTGAACTACTGTGGGTGTGAAAATGTTGGTTTTACAAGCACAGAAAAACTCTTATGAATCAGATAGAGTTCTTTCGAAAACCCAGTTATTTATTTAGATGTTTTGGAGCTACATACTTCCATGGCGCACTGTTAGGGTTTGGTTTTCTCCTTAAAGGATTCTGATCTTCACGCATTTAATAAATCATCACCAGCACTGAGTTGTTTTTTTTTTTGTTGAGTAGTACAGACGGATGTGCATCCGGGTGACTGCTGAGGATGGTACTGGAGCATTACTGGGGACCAGCAGACACACTGGCACAGCCAAAGCTATTACTGGAATACCCTGTTGTGTGTATATGTGTGTGTGTGTGTGTCCTCTTGTTGGGGAATGTCAGGAAGTGCATTATGGAGAGGAATTGAGGGGTGTGGGATGAAGAAAATGTGTGGTATTCACATCTACGCCTGGTGGGGGGTTGTCCCCATTTCACCATGGGGAACCGGATGACACACACTCCGCCATGCACACCCACAGGGACACACACGCACACACACACACAAATTCACACACATCCCAACACCTCTCAATCATTCTCAGTCCTTTTTTTGCATTCCCATGCAACAGTAACACACATGTGCACATGAATACACACAACCCCCCCTTTTTTCATTTTCAAATCCTCTCTCACACACTTACAACACAATACACCCTTTCTCTCCATCAGACACACACACACACACACACACACACACTCACACACACACACACCGGTGACACCATTTCCTTCCCTGTTATGTATTTCAGCTCTACGGCCTGTTAATAAGCTTCACTGCTTGGTCCCCAGTCAGGCTGACATAGTTTGACTGAATCATTTACAGTGTTGGACATGGTGGATTTCCTCCAGATTAACAAGGTTTCACATCATAGATCAAGCTTCGTTTACTCAGTAAGGACTTTGGTATGATGAGATCCAGGCATCCTGTCTTCTCAATATAAAAAAAGTGACATTACTGCCATTTATAGCAGTTATTGATTAGTAGATTAAGTAGTGATCAGTTTTTATTCATAGTCTAGAAGAAGATGGATTTAGCGATGGTAAAGTTACCCAAATGTCTACTTGGTACCTTTCAAAACTTATAGATTTGACTTTAATGTTTTCTCCAATAGGAAACATATCTTGCAGCCAACAGGTATTAAAATAACAAAAACATAAAGCACCTAAATCAGTTGCTAAAACCCACCATATATGGTGGGCTCACAGAAAGTGCAGCTCTTAAATAGACAACTACAGTACTAAAGCCATCATATTCTAAGTCAGTCGTCAAGGGTTAAGAAAACATCACATCGCTCTCAGCATTTTTTTTGGATTACCAGCATCTAGCAATTTGATTGTGTGGGAGATGAAATAATTTCTCAACCAGTTAAATCTGGGCTTTGGTACCGTAAATTGCACTGTACTTTAAAGGAGCTCAAAGCTCAAACTCTAGGACACGTTAAAAGGATTTCTGTCCATGCAATTGCTCTCTTGTGCAAAATGTGAGGCAAGGAGGCTTAGGTGGTGCCAAGAAGGACTAGGAGGGTCTGGAGGCCATCAAGACTGGAAAAAAAGCAAGCAGAAGAGCCCAGGTTTTCTTCTTCATCTAATCCTTGGAGTTCCTTAAGGTTAGCTTTACCAGATGGGGTGTAATCCCTCCAGCATGAGTTGGGCCTGCCCTGGAGTCTCTTCTAGTTGGATTTGTCCACAGGGCAGTGTCCAGGGGTTATCCTGATTCCCACAGATCCATTAAACTTGAAGGAGGAACAGCCCTGCTCTGATCTACCTATGGATGTCTGAGCTACTGATACTGTCTCTGACGATTAGCCTAGACGCCCCCCCCCCCGAAAGCAAACAAATACTGGTCGCTTGTATCCCAATCTTATTTTGTATTCAGAGGATCATGAGCTCAGCTTTCTAAAATATGGCTAATGCACCATATCCATCTTACTCTTACTTCGAAGTGAGACTGTCTCAAGCTCAAGCAGGACCTGATGGACAGGTACAGTCTCCGTGGAGTCCAACTCCGAGCCCATGGCTGACTTGACTGCTCAGACATGTGAGGGCTTTTGTTCCACTTATACAAGTACCAGTAGGCTCGGAGCAGTAACTCAGCACCTGATATTCTGACAATTTACCCCATAAGACAGCCAGAGTGTTTTACCCTGGTCAGACGGCAGACATGTATATGGTGTTGGTCTGTTCAACCCGCTCATTTGAGAGAGCCGTCAGCCTGCTTCTGACTGTAGTTTGCTTTGTGGTTCCATACACTTTGCTGATAACAACAAAGAACAGGCAACAAGAACCAAGCCCAGCCTTCCTCTTCAAGCCACTCCTCTTTCTGGAATGAAGTAAAGCCTGCAAAGCCTTCCCTCTCTCATATGTTCAGATGAAATCACTTTGTTATCAGGCACCTGGTCCGATCAGAAAGTAACATGGCACAAGGGATTCAAATTGTTCGAGAAAACTTCTGCTGCTCAATCTGTCTGGATCTACTGAAGGATCCAGTGACTGTTCCCTGTGGACACAGCTACTGCATGAACTGTATTAAAACCCACTGGGATGAAGAGGATGGGAAGAAGATCCACAGCTGCCCTGAGTGTAGGCAGACCTTTATACCGAGACCTGTCCTGGTGAAAAACACCATGTTAGCAGTTTTAGTGGAGGAGCTGAAGAAGACTGGACTCCAGGCGGCTCCTGCTGATCACTGCTATGCTGGACCTGAAGACGTGGCCTGTGATTTCTGCACTGGCAGAAAACTGAAAGCGCACAAGTCTTGTCTGGTGTGTCTGGTCTCTTATTGTGAGATACACCTGCAGCCTCATTACAACATACCTCAGTTAACGAAACACAAGCTGGTGGACCCCGCCAAGAAGCTCCGGGAGAACGTCTGCTCTCGTCATGATGAGGTGATGAAGATGTTCTGCCGCACCGATCAGCAGTGTATCTGTTATCTCTGCTCCGTGGATGAACATAAAGGCCACAATATAGTCTCAGCTGCAGCAGAAAGGACCGAGAGGCAGAGAGAGCTCGAGCTGAGTCGACAAAAAATCCAGCAGAGAATCCAGGACAGAGATAAAGATGTGAAGGTGCTTCAACAGGAGGAAGACACTATTAATTACTCTACAGACAATGCAGTTAGGAATACTGAGAAGATCTTCAGCGAACTGATTGATATCATGGAGAAAAGAAGCTCTGACGTGAAGGAGATTATTAAATCTCGGCAGAAGGCCGAGGTGGGCGAGTATAAAAATGTTCAGGAGAAGCTGGAACAGGAGATTGATGAGCTGATGAGGAAAGACGCTGGGCTGAAGCAGCTCTCATGCTCAGAGGATCACACTCATTTTCTATTAAATTATCCCTCATTGTCACGACTCAGTGAACCTACAGACTCATCCGGCCCCAACATCCATCCTCTTAGGTACTTTGAGAAGGTTACAGTGGCTCTGTCGGAGGCCAGAGACAAACTGCAGCAGGTTCTTGGTGAAGAATATGCAAAGATTTCAGTGTCAGTAACTGAAGCAGATGTTTTACTATTAAATCCACAAGTGGAATCCAAAACCAGAGCTAACTTTTTACATTACGCATTCCAAATCACACTGGATCCAAACACTGTCAACAAACATCTGTCGATATCTAAGGGGAACAGAAAGGTGACATTCGTCAGAGAAGAACAGGAATATTCTCTTCATCCAGACAGATTTGCATGTTTCTGGCAGGTCCTGAGTAGAGAGAGTCTGACTGGACGTTGCTACTGGGAGGTCGAGACAAGCAGGGGAGGAGTTTTTGTTGCAGTTGCATACAAGGGTATAAGCAGAGCAGGGCACTTCAGGGAATGTGTCTTTGGATACAATGATAAGTCTTGGGCATTGGATTGTTACAAAAATAGCTACGAATTTAAGCATAACAGCAACAAAACTCCCATCCCAGGCACATGGTCCTCCAGAGTAGGAGTGTACCTGGATCACAGTGCAGGTCTTCTGTCCTTCTACAGTGTCTCTGAAACCATGACTCTCCTCCACAGAGTCCAGACCAGGTTCACTCAGCCTCTCTATGCTGGACTTTGGCTTTCGGATGGAGCCACCGCTGAGGTTTTGGGGCCCGAGTAGGCAGGAGTTATTGAAGAGCCTGTAGGTTGTGAAGTGAGGTGCTCCTTTTGACTCATCGGCCGCCATTCAAAATGGGTGGCATTGTGACGAATGACAGCAGAAAAACTTCATGTTAGACATCACACAAATACAGTAGGAGTATGAAACTACTGTTAACTATGCACGAAAAAGTTCTTTGAACGTCATAGTCCGACTATTGATGGACGTGTCACTGCTCCTACTACTGGGGAGATAGAGTGTATAACATTTTATGAAGTCACTGTATATTTGTTTTGTTTATTTAACCTTATTCTGCATGTTAACAAGTGACCACAGTCTCTGAAAGACAGTGGCGGGAAAGGGACATTCTCCTTGGGAATAGAGCGATATAAATGTGTTAAGTTTCACAAATAGACTTTAACATCTTTTTCTTTGTTACATTCTTCTTGTTTTGGGGTCTTGGTAGCACCTTTTTCTTTTTTATTTGGATGTCTTATTCCCAAACAGTTTTCAAGATGTTTCCTGAGAGAGAACTTTAAAACTTTCCTTGAAAATGAAAAGTTCATTTAAAACCATGTAAATATTCCTTCATTATTTATTTATATTTTGGAAATTGTTCTCCAATTATATGCTTGAGTGTAGACAGATTGTGTCTGATGAGCTGACCTGCTGTGTTGTAAAGAAGTGTCCTTGGCGCAAACAGTAAATTGGAATTAACACTGTTCCTATTGGAACTTTTTTTTTTTTTTAGTACCAGATCCAAATGAAGGACTCACTGATAGGGAACTGTTTGAAAATTGTTGGAAACTATGGACCCAACATGCCCTTACAGGCTTAGTCGAGTATCCACATTTTGAGCCCTGCTTATCCGAGTGTATAAAGGATGTCGAGCCACTTTTGGGTTTGATTTTGATTGGCAGGGCTCATTCAGAGTCAGTGACACTTGTGCACACTGACTGAATATTTGTCAGTGAGTTGGAACTAATACTCATGACGCATCATTCATATCTGACACAGAAAAGAACAGAAAACAAACCCCAGGACTAGACGCTTTCTCATGGTGCAAGTTGAACACCGATGTCGATTACATTTTAGGCCGTTTGATCGTTTCCCTAATGAGGAGGAAACTGTCTGTTGGTTGTTTTAGTTGTAATAGCAGGTACAGTAAACACAATCCAGTGGCAAAACGAAAAGTTGATGTGTAGATGTCTATCTGGGTTTTTGTCCGGTATGAATGTTGTGTGACCGGTTCTACTTTCTAATCTCTGTGAAGAAACGCCAACAAATGGACTCATTTGGCTCACTTCATTTACACGAACAGGAACGCTTGCACTCCGACCTACACTACCCCTCGGACACATGAAAACTCAGTGGCCATTTTAGTAGGTACACCTGCCTAAAACAGAAGCCGCGTAGTACCACAGTCCTGCTGCCCAAACGTAGGCCGCCCTGTTCAGGTTTTGTTGGAGCTGTTTTATGAGCGGCGCCGTGTGGCGCTGTTGCACTGCATTGCATTAAATCCAGAGATGTGCTTGTTATTTAGCCTACACTAATCATTATAAATGATGGCAAAGTAATAGAAACAACTGTTTGATCGTAACCCTGGTGAAGGTAGGATTTGTTCAAAGACTCATATTCTAATGACAAGGCAAACATCATGATTGTGGAAATGAGGATATGTAACCACGTTACGCCACAAAATACTAAAAGTTTGGTGCCACAAGAGTGTTTTTTGTAACATGGCTGCGACTACACACCTACCTGGCAGCCACCGTCCCCTAGTATATTTTCCATTGTGTTTTTCAGCCAACCATCAGTCTTTCTGACAGATGAGGTCAGTTCCGAACTCAACCGAGCAGTCAATTTTTGCCCACTTCTGTTTGATTTGTGTGTATGATTAAGTAAGTTATCATCAAATGTTTATTAACATATTCTCTTATCTGATATTCCAACACATAATTATTACCTTAAATTTCAAACAGTTATATTAAGGCTACTAGATCTGACACATTTTGCTGTTTTTCTTATTGTGGGAGAACGTGACCAACATTCTTCCAAGTAAGACATCGATGAAAGAACTGTTTTGGTATCAAAGTTCAGATTTTGTGTCGGCACTGGCGTTGGAAGAAATGTCAATTGATGCCCTTCATGCCCCTTCATGCCCCGTGTAAGCCTTGACAATGCAGACCACCATGCCCCCCCCCCCAAAGGTCTAATGAACGAGCAAGGCGTCGGTCCAAGTGAACCCGGTTTGATGTGAAGTCGGAGGAACTTTCCCTCTGGGAAACGCTGCCCTGCAGTTTATCTGTCCGGGTGGGCTCCGAGCCACGTAGCGTGAACCTTTTTAATGATCGGTTCAGGCCTTTGTCGTCTTCTCTCCGCCGTCTTCGATCTGGGAACACGACGAAGAACCGTAAATCATACACCAGGAGCAGCCGAGAGTGTGAAGAGTGCGAATTAAATTTAGCGTTTCATGTTTCCGAGATATTTACACTGTCGAAGCCCTTTCTGCAATTGAGAAACTTTAAAAAAATTTGCATTTATTTTTAGTTCCATCTCTCATCATACAAACTTTTGATTCGACCGTTCTTTCCCTACATGCACATCTCTAAGGAATTCTGCTCATTCTGTACATTTGTTGTTTTCTTTAAAATGAATGTATTATTTACATCTTTGCCAGGATGAATGCTGATTATGTAGATATGAACACATGCAATCATACCCTGTGCTATGTATAGTATTATATATGTACAGTGTCTTTTTGGATTGTTTGTTTGAAATGTTCTTTTTACTCACTGTGTAGCTGTTATTATTCATTTTGTATATATTTGTGTGTTCTACACTAGTGTTGTTCTCTATTGTTGATTTTTGTATTGCTACTGTACTCTAATTTTTTATTTGTTCTCTATGGTCATAAAGTTGCTTCTTACTTATGTTAAAAAGAGCATGTGGTCCAAAGCTCCAAAGCGTTTTTGTTTTTTTTTTCAATGCAGTAAAACAATTGGAAACCACAATCCGCAGATGTGCCCTTAGGGTCGCCGGGTGCTATCGGTCGTTGTCACGGGTGTCCTCCGGATCCGTCTCGGCTCTTTATTGGACTCGATGTCTTTCCATTGGCAGCGGTTGATGGAAAGGGGATGAGAGGCCCGCATCAATTTCCCTTCAGGTTTCACGGTGTACATGTGTGTGTGTACGTGTGTGCGTGTGTGTGTGTGTGTGTGTGTGTGTGTGTGTGTGTGTTTGTGTGTGAGGTTGCGGGCGTCCAGCGAGGTATTTCCCAGACCTCTCGTATAAACCCACGCAGTCGTTATGGACGGTTAATCAACTTTTAGCTTTTTTTCCCCTCTCCTGAGCCTCAGCGAAGCCCTGAGCCGCGCCGAGGGCTCTAATGAAGATGGACGAGACTGGAGGCGCGAGGCCGAGGCGGACGCTCGTCCATCAGCGGCGGCGGAGCGACTGTAGCCGTCGCTAACAGCGTGGTTATTGCCATCAGACTTATTGATCGTTGTGCGGGGAGGTCGGTGTCTCCGTGAGCCTGTGTGTCCATCCCGGTTGCTTTATCTCACCCGACAGGTGTGATTCATGAAAAATGTAAAATCTAACCCTTATATTATTCCTAGTCTTGTGAGTAAGCTTTTCTCTTCTGTTTTTTCTCCGCCTTCTGTGTGAATATCTGTGGATCTGGGCGATGACCCTCTGCGTGTGATCGGCCCAAACTGAATTTCCCTGAAGGACGAGAATATTCTTGAAAGGAGTTGTGATTTCCTAGACAGGGTGTGTATGTGTGCGTCTCGGCTGGCTGGTGAGGACTCTGCTTTATAAATGTACCAATTTTTTTTTCAGAGTCATGTTGCCCAAGTCCCCGTTGAGACGGAAACAGCCATCTGTGGCCAACTACCCTCCAACCCCATCCTGTTTTTGTTTAAATTTAGCCATTGGGCACCATCAAAAGCATTGGGGGTTTGCTAATAGCAGTTCCCCTTTGTGGTGCACCCATGGATGTACGGACAAGGCTCACTGGGCTACGTTTGATACTGAGTCTTCAAACGAGAGGATTTTCACACGATTTCTGGAGATACAATGATTTATAAGTGCATTTACGGGTGTTCATTTGCAATGGACATTGGCGATAACTACACTAAATCTAAAAATACCATATTTGTATCACATCTGTGTGGAGTGTTGGGATTTGAGTGAGTTACGATTCTGAGACAGAGTTTGGAGTTTGATGCAAATTCCATCAGTTGGACGCAAAGGATTTGTTTTTTGTTTTTATAAAAGCACCTTAAAAGCCTCCATGAGCTGTTTAACGACCATGTTAATAGGTGGGGCAAGTCACCAGCAAAAGCTACTACTACTAACAATCCGTTGGTTCCTGGCCAAAATCCCCTGCAAGTGTCCCCCCACAGAGGACATCTGTACATGTGTATACACATATTCATAGGATATACACGAAAAAATGATAAAATCCACAAGGAAATATGCAAAAACACAGAAGGACTTTGAAAGGCGTAAAATGAACTGAGACTATAATCTGAGCCTCTGTTTCCAGGAATGGATCCCTCCATGGGCCAGGAGAGGAGAACGCCCGTCACCCCGTCCTCGTCCTCCCGCTACCACCGCCGGCGGTCCTCTGGCTCCAGGGACGAACGCTACCGATCAGGTAAGGGGGCCGGGTGGGCACCTGTGCATCTGTCTGTCTCTGACCAAGACGCGTCTTCCTCCCACCTTCGTCTCACTCAGACGAGGTGAACTAAAATGTGGGGCTCCATTAAGACGGAGTTGATATCAGCAATGGAGTTAGATCCTAAACACTGGCAGAGAAACATTTGCTTATCACTGTGTTAATTAGCTTCCCTAATCACCTCATTAGCATCATGGCTTCAGTCTGATAACTTAAGCAACACATGATAAAGTTTTTTGGGTTGTTTTTTTTTTTTAATTCAACTTCACAAGTTCTTCCAATAAAGGTGACAGTGTGATTAAGATTTGAGAGTCTTAGCTGCATAAATTTACATATCAAAAAGGAAATCTGCTTTTATTACCACTCTAACCCCCTGATACTTTAATGCATGGTGTTCATATTAATGTCACCGTGTGTTTTACGTAGACATGTACATAGATATAGAATAGTTTATGCGTATTGATTAACTTAAAGGGGCACTCCAACAATTTTATACATCAAGATCTCAAAACCAGATCTCGTCACTCTTGTCCTAACAGAATTACCCGTTTCAAATAATTGAAAGCGAAGAGAATCTCGACTCTGATTGGGTCTTTGTTTGGTCCCATTCTTTTGCCATGGGTTTTTGGTCGGCACAGTCTCAAACACCCAAGTGGATCCAAGTGGGTTTTGCTAACAACTCTGTCGACATATGGTTCATTACGACCATCAAAGGCAAAAAGAAGAAACGTCTTTTATGAGAATACAGGGGCAAGTGGAGCTGTTATTTTTCCTTAATAGGGAGGAAGTTGAAACAGCAAATATTTGACACAGTAGTTTTTGTCTCGGGTTTGCATCAGTTCGGGTCCACCACCATTAGGATCCTTGGGTCTGATCTGGATCAGAGTTTACCATATTTGAGTCCCTTTCTGATCTGGTACGGTTTTTTTGTTTGGTTGTTTTTTGAGTTGAATAAATAAATTGATGACTTTGGAGAAGTCTATTGTGCAAGTTTATTCAGACCAGCGCTACGCTCCACCAGCTTTTTTTGGACGGTCCCCACACTCCCGAGGTGTTATGACGTGTGGTGGGCTGCGGCGAGCTCGGTGTTTGGCAAAGGTCTGTGGAAAAAAGCTTTCAGTAAATCTGTCACAGCTCTTGCACCATGAATTGTTTGGTTTTGTTCCATCGGTTGTCGACTAAAGATTAATATAGGATTAACTGGGGATTTCAACATGAGCAAATTCTTTTCAGTGGCATCTCATTCAAAATTAATCTGTAGGCATTTGTTCTGGTGACATTTTGGGTTTAGCAATAAAGACATGCGGTGGTGCGGTAGGAAAAGATGCAGGCTGTTAGTTGAAGGTTTGAATCCCTGGACCTGCTGGGAAAAAAAAGGAAACAGCCTCACTTTATTATTATTTTCCCACATGCTCGTGGAGATTTTGACTTTGTTTGAGTTTCAGCTGATAGAAAATAAATCCTGTACAAACCTTTTAACCCATTCAATCGAAAAAGAAAAGCTATGCAGGAACCTTTAAACACTACACACACACACTCACTTTCACACATGCCCCCCTCCAGTTTCACACACACACACACACACACACACACACACTTGATTTCACACAATGTGCAGTCACACTCAGTTAACCATAAGACAATAAATGTGCACTTGAGATTTATATTACCCCCGTTTCCCCTACATCCTCACAGAGGCCTAACAGACATACACCTCTGAGCCCCGCCCACTCTGAAAAATCCCTTACTTGTGTAGTTATCGGGCCGAGCAGCTCCGGTGTGGTTTGCACGCAACCGGACGCACCCGGACGCAGCCGGATGCAGCCGGACGCTGCGAACACAAATAAAGATGGGGCTCGCGCGCTGCGCGCTGCAGAGATGCCTGCTGCGGAAGCATCTCGAGCTTAGCAAGCAGCGCCGCGCCGCAGCTCGCTCCGCGCTGCTCCGCTGCTGCATGCGGTCGTCTGCCAGCGTCCCCGCTGCCAGTCGTCCTGCTGCCAGTCGTCCCGCTGCCGGTCGTCCCGCTGCCGGTCGTCCCGCAGCCGGTTCTCCGCTGCCGGGTCTCCGCTCTGTCCCCCAACGCTCACGCTTCAGCTTCATGGACTGTGTTTCATTTCACTGTTGTTTAGTGCCCTTGCCCTGTGTTGGCACCGGATACCACGGCCACAGTTGGTGCCTGAAAGGTTATAGCTATAGTTATAGCTAAAAGTTATTCTGCCATGCCATGTTTATGCTTAGAAGTGGTGGAAAAATTCCTCTGACCCTAAAAGGCCTGTAATGAAAAACTGACTGAAGTAGATGTGCTCAAGTATTATCAGCAGAAAAAAATGAAAAAAATGGCCCCTGCTGCTGAAATATTACTGCATCTGGCACATTAGTAAATTGTTAATACTGATACATCAATATGTAAATAGCACTTTACTGCTGTAGCTGCTTCAGGCGGAGCTGGATATAAATACTTAATTATAGTCGTAGTAGTTTAGTCCAATGGTTCCAAAGCGAGGGGTCGAGGGCCTCCAAAGGGTCACAAGGGGTCATGAGATGATTACACGAGTTGTAAGGGCAAAAAAAGTTCTGCTACTGAATCTATATTGTTTTTTTCCGGCTCTTTTTTAAATTATCACTGGGTTTTTTTTGTGAAATATTGAATAACTGTAGCTGTAAGATAAAGGTAATGGGGTAAAACGTATAAATATTTCCCTCTGAAATTAAGTAGAAGTATAAAATGGTGTAAAATAGAAATGCTCAAATACAAGTACCTCTTTGCACATTTTAACTTTGAACTTTGCTTTAATACAGAACTGGAGTCAATGTGTTTAGTTACTTCCCACCATTGATGGTTGGTAAAATATCCAAATCAGTGATAAGAAAGAGAAGTCAGAATTTGTTTCTTTCAAAGCAAAGGGAAAAGAAATCCTATATTCATGGTCTTTAAATAATGAATTAGTGTCTTGCTTTAGAGTGAGAGGATTTTCATTTCTGCTCATTTTATTTTACTAGACCAATATCAAAGGGCCACAGCACAGTGGGTTTTCTGTTTTAAGCCCATATGGTAATGCAGACCGTTTCCTCAGGTAGACCACAGTCTTACAAAATTTCAAGTATTTCCCGTATTTCCTGTCCTCTGCACACCCTCTGGTTTCCATGCAACTTGGTACAGCACAGCAGAAAGGAACAACTTAGGCAGACTCACAATTTAGGTCCTTCCTTTAGGTCGATGGATCAGGGCTGATGATGTTTTGCTCTCCAAGTTTTTAAATTGAAAATCTTAAGATATTAACATCAACAGCTGCCAATTTACATTGTCTCAACTCATTCGAAATCACCTTGAAAGAGCTTTGGCCAAAACACGTGACAAGGGGAGAGTGTGGGGAGTGGCTGGAGCAGACACACATCTTTGGTGCGGTTTGCACTGTTGTGATTTTAATCAGATAGTAGGACCCTGTAATTCGTCATGAGACACATGAATAACCAGAAACAATAACAAACCTCCGTCTGAACTTTCCTCAGATCAATGAAATATAAGGCTCTCTGGGGACTTTTAAATCAAATAAGATACACACCAGGAACTATGTTATTAAACTTATGGTGTTTCTTAGCAGCTTGATCTGATTAGTTAACAATTTTTAATCCTTATTTATGCCAAAGAATATACATATATATATATTTTTTTTTATATTAAGTCTGGCACAGATTACTTCTCACTGCATTATACGGCAGCAATAACAGCTGATAAAATCAAATACAATGCTACTCCCTTGATGGATTAATAAGCTTAAGAAAGTTCTAAGCATTTGCAAGATAATTTTCTTACAGTAGAGGAATGAAAGGAAATCAACTGGGAGGCAATAAAAACACATTCAAAATTATACAGTACTGTGGCACGGCCTTAGAATGGCCAACACTATTAAAAAGTATAATGGAGTTGTACTAAAACAGCATGAATAAAACATGACAAACTTTTTTACGGTGGATTTAGTCAAATAATAAAAATCTGTAACCACATAAAGGTCATGATACTGCAGTTTTCAGCCTCGGGCGCACTGAGTTTTAGGCTTTAGGTTTTTTGGGTTTTTTTCTGCATCGCTTCTGGCACCAATGTGAATCAAAAGGCTTCGAAAGAAAAAAATCAAATCTCACCTGAAACTTTAGATAACTTTATGTTCTTTCTCCAGATGTGCACACAGAGGCAGTGCAAGCGGCCTTGGCCAAGCACAAGGAGAGGAAGATGGCGGTGCCCATGCCTTCGAAGCGGCGGTCACTGGTGGTCCAGACCTCCATGGATGCTTACACACCACCAGGTAAAGACCAAACTACACACTGTTTTCACGTTTTTTCAACAAGTAGGCAAGAGTTAACCGTTTTCCTAAAAATGAGCAGATAAACATTTAGCCTTTTTTTGGTTCAGCTACAGCAGATGTCCAGCAAATGTCAAATATTGTAGATACTCAGCAAGATTAAAGATGGTAGCCACGGAAGTGGCCTTGTGAGGCCGTGATGCTCACCAGGAAACAAAATGGTTG
The DNA here is from genome assembly GCA_016859345.1 of Istiophorus platypterus. NCBI lineage: Eukaryota > Metazoa > Chordata > Actinopteri > Istiophoriformes > Istiophoridae > Istiophorus > Istiophorus platypterus. Next base: position 22,314,060 of record CM029113.1, on the reverse strand, counting down.
CATCAACAACAAAGTGCTAGATAGATAAAAGTGCAAAGAAAGGTTTTTTTCTTCAGTGCTCTCTCCGGAGAAGATAATGCTCCGTACGGTGCTCATTTAAGTGCATCCCAGGCTCAGCTTGTCAGGCCTTGTTAGAACTGACCCAACTTGATTCAGCTGTAGGCTCCGATATCTTCATGTTCAACAAGTTACCATAACACAATGATAATAAGCTTGTAATATTTTGGCATGATAGCATGTCCATAGGTAAGTAGTAAAATATAGAGTAGTCAGCGCTGGACGGGCTGAAATTGTGACCTGTCGGTGGCAGCAGAGGGAAACGACGGGCGGCCACCAAAGTCATGAGGATCCGTCCTCTGGGGACCATGAATGTCAAAAATTGCCATTGCAATCCATAAAATAGTCAGCAGGATATTGCACTTCACTTGAACAGCCCACAGACAGTACGTTCTTTTTTTTTCCTACACATTCTGTCAATTGCCATGTTTATTTTATGGTTCAAGCACTCGGAGCTGATTCGATTTAGCAGCTGCGAGTCTCCCTGCCCGTCTGGCAAAGTGTCTCCCACATATCAAGATTGTATCGCCCGGTGAAGAGTTGTAGCTGTCACATTATACTGACACCCGGTCTGTCACATCCGCGCCGCTTGACATTCACGTCAGTCGTGTTGATCGGTCCGTCGTCCTGTGAGGCCGGCGTCTTCCGCACTGATGATTTAGGAGCGTTTTTATTTTTATAAAATTTTGATGTTTAAATGGGAAAAAGTGATTTGTTGTGAGAACATGGAACCGGCGAAAGCTGCTGCAGCCAATGGTTGCACGGTGACCAGCTGTAGGCGAACTGACTGGACGGTTACCACTGTGTGAAACCCTCAGAGACCGACCCGAAACGGCTGATCGACGGCTACTTCCCTGCACGGGCTACAGTCACTGCTTTGGTATTAAGGCGGCCCAGGTCAGCCACAGGTTGCGGATTTCATGAAATATGAGAGTTCAGTGACACAAAAGACAGCGATTATTCATCCTTGGCAACCCTGATAGTAATAATGATAATGATAAGAAAATCCATTTTATGTGGTGTCCGGAAGAGCTGGGATATCGGCTTTACGGCCGAACCTCTGCTTTGTTTTATTATGCCGGGGCTATGCAGCTGTGAAGAATTTGGACGGTACAGTTTCATCTCTAAATACTTTATGAGCATCTTTTATGCTGTACTTTGCCTCAGAGCGACGTGAATATAGAAAATTTTTTGTGAGCCTCTGAAAGTTCATGACATGAATAAAACAGTTTTCATGCAGTCTCTTAAAACTATTACACACTTTTTTTTTTATCACTTACGATGTAGTATCTTTTTGTTATTTACTATGGATACAAATTTACATTTAATAGTTTGAATTAATTCATCTTTATGGTGCCTAACCAGGCCTGCTGTGTAAATCCCAGCACTAAAATGTGGAACAGCATAGAGTTTTAAGGGACAGACACCAAAACACTTTGTTTTTTGAGATCTAAACTAATACCAAGGTTGTCTATCGGGTAGATACAGTATAAGTACAAGGTGCTGCCTCCACCAATCCCTCAGTCTGTTGAATTATATACCAGTGCTTTCTTTTATTTCAGAACCGGTAGAATTTATCTGGACATTTTCAGAGTTCAGTAGAGCCACAGTAAAGAAATAGTTTCCAAAAAGGATGATCCAGAAGTTCTTGGCGTCCTGGTGGCGTAGCGTTTAAAACCGTCTGCTGCACTGACTGGTTTGATTCCAGTTTGACTGACTGGTTTGATTGCATGTTGCAACCCTCACATTCTCAGACAGGGAACCGGGAGATAAAGAAACAGAAGGGTTTTAGCGTCACCGCCTCTGGTTGGATCATGCATTATTCTCCACTCTGTTCCTCTTTAGTGGCGTTAGGGTTGCTAAAAAAAACATTTGCTGAAGCGGACAAAGAGCTGTGTTTTCGATAGCAGGGATCATGTGCCCTTTTTCTCAGGAAAATATGACTTTCATTACGTGTTCTGGAACTTCAGAGGCCACTGAAATGATTGTGTCACACTAAGCAACAAGTGCACATATTTCATTTAGTAACTAACAAAGGGAAGACACTCCACGGTTTAACTGTCTGCCATAAAAGAATGATTACAGTTTACAATTTGTACGATGGAACAATGATGTATTGTCAGAGGATGGATTTTGATATATTGCCTCATGTATTTCTCCAGTAAAAGAGGCCAGCACAGTGTTTAGTTTAGTTAGAAGGTTTTGTTGAAGGACATAAACCCTTCAGTATAACGGCCGACAGGAATCTAATCAATATGGATCAACGGCATGTTTTTGATAGCTTCTGTCCCTGTTTGGCCTTGGACTTTATGGGGTTTTTTTCCCCAAGAACCAAACTGCAGATTTCAATCACGAAATTCGACAGTCACAGATATCACCCCTACTATTTAGCCTCACCTGCTACTTGCCCCAAACTCCACCTCTCTGGGCTCATACGTAAATGTCCAGGACGGATATCACTTCTCTTGTAATGTCAGCTGGACATATCCCATGCTATATTTCATCCTGGTAGCATATGAGGCAGGATCTGTGCGAGGCAGGTGATGGCGGCGGCGGGCGGCGGCAGCAGTTGCAGTCATCCGTGTCTTTATGGAACCGGTGTGGTTCAATGAGGGTGTTAATGAGGCCATTATCTCTCCGGCTGCTGGGTCAAGCTTCTCAGAGCTCTGCTGAACTAGACATGATTTAGCCTATCAGCACAAAGAGGAGCTGTATGACAGCCAAAGCATAAATGTGAGGAGCATTTTTATTGGATCAGTTAAGGCCGACTGTGCAATTTCCCTTTCATTCCCATCAGTTTCTCTTTTTCTTCCTTCCTTCTAATCCTCTTCTGCTTTAACCAAAACAGGACAGAGATAGATGTACTCATATTTAAAACCACAACGCCATCTACATTAGTAGAATTGTTTTCTTTTATTCCTGGGGAATAACTTCAGAAATAGGGTTCAAATCGGAATCCGTATTGAGTCTCGACAAACTGGAAACTTCCCAGACCTCTGACAGCGTAGCCCCCAAAGAACTAACGGCAACAGAAATTTGTTTCATAACATGTAGGAACAAAATCTCAAAGATCAGCTTCCAAAGAAGTAGAAATAAACTTGCCTGTCAGGTTACAGGTTTAACCTTTGTCTGTCTGTTACTATAAATGATTACATTATGTAATAAAAATTATGGAGCTGAAAGATGCTGCAGCCTAAAAGTGGCTAAGGTGGTGTTACTTTATATATTTTTCCTCTCAGTGCTTTCTGATTTTCCGACCCTGTCTGAGGCTCTCAGCTCCAAGCCCATTGGTTCCCACTGAAAACATAAATCTTTGTAGTAATAAATAGCTTTGTTGAAAAAAGAAAAAGAAAAAAAAGAGGTTCTGTTGTTCCCCACAACAGCTGAACACTGCAGTTTCTGGCAGGTGCATCTCAAGGAGGAGGAAACAGTGCATTTGTCAGGGACTATTTTCAGCAGCGGATTAATCCACATTTGGTGTTTCAGGGAGTATTTGCAGCCACAGGACAGCGTGTGTAGGGCTGAGTGAAAATAAACCTCAATGTGTGTGTGTGTGTGTGTGTGTGTGTGTGTGGGTGGGTGTTAATGATGATGAAGGAACATATCACCGGGGAAACACTGTGACTCACTGATGAGTTTTTCAATAGTTTTTGGACGACAATGGAGCATCTATGGTCCAGAGGAATGAGATATATCAGGCCCTGATACACACTTGATTCTTGTTAGTAAGAGACTTTCATTGGTGGTTTGCAATAAGAAAAATACACATTATCACCTCCCCAATACTTAAATGAATGTTGGTATTTTACCAGTTTAGAGAGTCCAAGCTAAACCCTTCCTGGGTAGTCTTTGGTGCGTCTGTTATTTCCCCCCCCACACATCCTTGCAGAATGATTCCTCGGAACTGCCGAGGCTACAAGCTCTATTTGCAAAATGTAGTTCATAAATACGACAAACAGGCATTTACCCACACACATGGATGCGGCGTTTTAAAGCTGCAAACATAAATCTTTGAGGAATGTGCTCCTATGCATTTTCTTCGTGCGTAAACTCGTGCACGCTCCGCCGTGCACTGAGGGCGTAAAAGCACACTGGTGTCGTACTGTGCGTCCACACACTCACATGCAGAGGATTCACATTCACATGACTTCAGAGGGCTTTTTTTTCTCTTTCTTTTTTTTTCTCTTCTCCAATGCACACAAGGGAAGGTAAACAAGCTGCGAGGAGTCACATAAATGCTCGCGATCCATCTTGCAGATTTTTAGAAAGCACGTCTCCTCCCAAGGGAGCGGTAAAAGCAGTCTTTCTTTCATGCGCACACACACAAAAACACCCAAAAAGACACAAAAAGACACGCACACACATGCACGCAGGGCTGTCTAACTGCCAGCGAGGTTCACTCGAGGACAGCGGAGTCCTGTGTTGCCGAGCAGCAGGTCGCATTGTGCAGAGATGACGAGCCGACTCTTTATTGGCTTTTCACAGCTGCGCTTTCTCAATTTCTCACACAGCACACGGTTAAACATACATATATTTCAGCTTTGTGAAGAGCTGCTTTGCGTCGGGGGGGGGTTTGCGCCATGAGATTCCCGCGTCACCTGGCAGCACCTTGTGTTTCGGCGGCATGTTTGTGTTTTGTCATTGGGAAGCCACCGCAGGGTCCCGCTCGGTGGCGAGGCACGGATCTGCCGGTCAGGCGTGTCAGCAAAGCACCATGGGAGCCAACGTGTCGAGGCCGCGTCCGGTCCCATGGCATTTTAAACCACAAATGTCAGATGTAATCCAATGACGAGCCAAGAAATGTCACCTTTTAATGTACCGTGACCAAACAAGAAACCAGTCTTTGATATAAAAACGAACTTTTTAACTTCCAGCAAAATTTACTGAACTTTACATCACCTGGCATTTGGATAGAAATTTCAAAAGGAAAAACCAAAAAAAGCTAATGTTTGCACTTAGCTAGGGAATGTCATGTTTGCATGTTTGTCTGTTGCCGTTTTGCATCAGATTCACCCACCTGGCACCATTGCGCCATGTTCAAAATCACAACTAATGTTAAAGCTTTGACATGATACAGCAGAATAAAAAGACTAAACAGTAGTTGGTGTCTAATGTGTTTGAAATAGTAGGAAACTGACCTCTGGTAGAAGGTTTTGCTCGATGTGACAAACTACCAGAGAATTATCGCCCAGCTTTGCGGTTTTAGCGTCTTCAGCTCATTGTTTGGCTTCAGTTACCGTCTTCGTTCATGCTCGCCAAACTCCCTCCATCGATTTCAGCAAACGAGCTCTGATAAAGCCTCTTATCCAGCGCCTGCTCAGCAGCAGACAGACGGACGGACACAGTTAGGGACCAGCTGGTGCAGGAAGCGAAGGATCTGGCAGATAAAGCACCAGGTATTTCCCCTGGGAGCTGGTAGAGACCAAAAACAGAGCTAAAAGATGTGGAAATACCGGACTCAGATTCACCCGGTGGACCCAAACCTAACTCCAAATGAATGATAACGTGTCTGTCTGTTGTGTAAAGCTGTTTGCTAAAATGTTTACCTTATCAACTTACTAAGGTGATAATGTGCCAATGTCTTTGCTGCTTGGTTGGCTGCCCCCAAGGCAGCCAGAAAAATCAGTCAATGCAGAAAAGGGTGTAATTAAACAAACCGAAATAAAAATAAATGTTTTTTGAACTGAAATCACATATATATACAACCTAAACACAGAGAATTCTATCAATAGTATATATGCAAACTGTCCCAACCCTGTTCAATGATGCTATAGGGAAGAATGTGAGGGTGTCAGGGCGTCAAGTGGCAAAAAGACGTTTACACTTGGAAGGTTGGCTCAGCTGTTTTTGCCAACCTTCATAATGTGAGGAATCCAAGCGGAGCTCCGTTGTTTCCCAGACTAAAACCGGTCGCATGCACCCAGCTTCCCAAACGAGACGGCCTTCGTTCTGTTCATCGAAGTGACACGAGAGTCTCCGTGCACCGCACTAAACCTCCAACACTTGCTCTGCTCTTAGCTCTGGTTTGAGTTCTGCTGAAAAGGAGTGCCCAGCGGTAAAAAAGACAAAAAAATACGAGCCATAGTTCTGTCTTATTGTTAGGCGACCTCTGCCGGCCACACTGGTTATGGCCAGAGGAGAGGATTTTTCAAATCCAAACCCCCTGTTTGCTTTCGGTGTGAAAACGGAAGTCAGTGATGTCAACCTGAGGACGAAGGTCCTCTAATCCTAAGGCAGCTCTTATTTTGACCCAAACCACCATCCTTCCCTCAACTTGACCAGGGTGGGGGCCTATATGGCCATTTCAGTCTGAGAACTCTTTAGTATCTCCCCCTTTTCTTGTTGTTTTGTTTGGGTAAGTGTTGGATTTTCTTCATTAGTCATTAATTTACTGTGTGTCTGCCACTGCCCTGTGAGAAACATTACACACACATGCAGTACCTGTGGTTGTGTGTGTGTGTGTGTGTGTGTGTGTGTGTGTGTGTGTGTGTGTGTGCGTGTGTGTGTATGTGTGTGTGTGTGTGCGTGTGTGTGTTTGAGAACTGGGTCAGCTTCTGTTGTTATTCATACCACCACTATCAACCTCATAATGCCGTAGGCATTATGGAAATAACGTGCAAAATATGTGCACACAAATCCACATAAACATACCCATAGGCACACACACACACACACACACACAATCTAATGCTTTACAGAAACGAACTTTACTCCATTCCTCCCCTGTGGCAACTCTGAACAGATGGGAGCTGAAACCGTTCCCGGCTACAGACAGTGGACGGGGACGTACATAGATCCTGTCTTTCTGTTTGTCTCTAAATGTGTCATATTGTCAACAGTAATATCGGAACTGGATAGGGTCAATTGTTTTTCAACGGTTTGATTAAATCTTTCAGTCTCGTAGATTTTCTTGCAATTTTCAGTTTTGTTAATGTGGCGTGGCAGGACTCATCGCTTCTCTTATGGCTCTATTTCTCTAACGCATTCTCTTCTTTCATATCCATCATCCTTTTTTAAAATCTGTTTTCCTCCTCAGACACGTCCTCAGGATCGGAGGGTGAGGGTCAGGGCGACGGCGACGAAGGCGAGGGGGGAGACGGCGAAGAGGAGGACGGAGGAGGTGGTGGCGGAACCTCGTCCAGCCAAGAGGGGAGCATCAGCATGGAGCACTGGATAAGCCGGGCCATCCACGGCACCTCCTCCACCACCACGACCACCTCCTCCACGGCCTCGTCCTCCTCCTCCTCCACGCGCAGCGGGGGGAGCGGGGCGGCCGGCGGCAGGCTGGCCGACGTCCTGGCGCAGCACGTCCACATCTCTGCCCACCACCACCTCCGCCACCACCATCACCACCACCACCACAAGACAGGTGAGACCTTAGGCCTGAATGTCCTCAATCCACGAGCTAATCCAAACTACGGATTCCAAGAGGCCCTTAGCCAAGTCGAAACACAAAAACAAATCCCTGACAAAGCAAAGTCCAGTGATTCCTTCACCACATACAAACACCTCCAAGACAGACTCATAACAAAAGCCAAAGAATCTTAGCCAGTTCCAAGGACACATAGCCAAGTCTAGACAACAACTACCCATGTCCTCAGCCACATCTGGGCAACTATAGTAAAGTTTGGGCACCAAAACTAGAACCTTTACACAACATCCCTTAGTAAATATATGCAGCTTTTGCAAAGACAAGAAACACCTAGTCCGATCTAGACACCCTTCCGCAGTCTCTGACCCCCACATGGACCGAGACGCTCTCAGCAAACGTCAGCAGAACGCAGCCACATCCGGATGTCTTTGGCAAGGTCCAGGTGCCCTTAAGAAAGACCAGGAAATCTTGGCCAACTCCGGGAACCCGGCATGAAAGCCCAGCGTCCTGATAAGTTTTTATGATCTAGGTAACATTTGTAGACAAAGAAAAAAAAGGTTTAGCAGAATATAGTCTCCTTTGGCAAAGACTTACCCATCCAAGTCAAGAGACATGATGTCAAATGATCCTGTAAAACCCCATCTAGACAAATCTAGGGGCTCTTAGCAAAATCCCAAAAACCCAGACAAACTACAGATGATCTTAGCCACATCTACACATCTTTGCAAAGTCCAGACACCCTCAGTCCACCTCTTAGACTGTAGCCAACTCCTAAAACCGCTTGGCTGGAGACTTTTAGCAAAATCCAGACCCCGTTTTACTGCTACTGGCAAACTCCGGAAAACGTAGGAAAAATACAGCGGTATTAGCTGCATAAAAACAACTTTAGCAAAATCCAGACACCGTTGAATTTCTGCTGGGACCTTAAGTTAAATCTGCAGCCTCCCGACCAGACATTCAACACCAAAAACAACACCTTTAGCAAAACACAGAATCCTGTAGCAAAGGCAGATAAAGAAAGGCCTTGTTTTCACATTCATTCTGAGCGGATCCAAAGTCACCTGTTGAACTTTTTCTCCTGTGATTTGTTTTTTTTTTCGCTGTAGATTTCATCATGTGGTATATCACATTTAGCTCGGCGGACTCGGTTAGAGGGGTCTGGATCACGGCGCTGTTACAGTCGCCGGTTAAACCGCTCATGACAAGGGAAGCGCTTCTTGTGGGACAGTCGAGGCTCGGATTTCAGTTACTCGCCTTTGGTTTGGTTTCTTAGAAGAATAAATCACAACAAGCTACAACGTCGTAACCACCTGGGTATTGTGGCTACATTATAATTGATAGAGATCGCCCCGATACTGCTTTCATGCTTCCCTGCAGTTTAAACACTGCTTCAATCCCAAAAGGCAAAGAGAGTGCTTCACATGTATTTTTTAAAAGGACAGATTTGCATAAGGGAGATTGTTAAAACAATAAAGACAGGCTGTCTTGTATATTTCACATGCAAGTACTTATTAGAATGAATTTAAAAGGGAATATACAACATATGCATCCGAGAAAAGAGATCTAACATGTCCACTGTCTGAATCTCAAAAATGGACTTAAAACTGTTACTGGGGTCCAACATGAAATTCTTTTGGAATATTCTTCCGGAGTTATGCTAACTAAGTGCATTAATAATATAATGTTTTAGCTTCTAAGTACCTAGAGACTGGCAACTGCCAGGGAGCCTTATCCAAAAATCGTATTTGAGTTTCAAGCAAAATCTCCAATTAGAGCAGATGTTCTTATATTTATTTATGTGTAATTAAACGGTTTCATACGCTGCTGTGGATCTAGAATCCTCACAAGACCCTGCTAAGTCCCCGATTCCCGACCCCCCCCAAAAAATGCAGCTGAACTTCAAAGCTCCTCTGAATTGGTCTCCAAACAGAGCAACTATCCTTGAGTTTATTCTTAGAGCTGTAGGTAAAGTTAGTTGGCTGTCGAGGGAAATTGTGTGTTAGACTGAGAGGACCAGTGTGTGTGTGTGTGTGTGTGTGTGTGTGTGTGTGTGTGAGTGTGTGTGTGTGTGTGTGTGAAAGGATCAGCACACAGTAATGATGGGGGGGGGCTCACTGCTCAGTCTTTGAAGTTTAGCAGTGTGAACTGGAGAGGTAGAGTTTGTTTGGGCGGAGACTCGCACAGTCTTTAAATTCTCGTTTAACGGTGCCTCTGTTTCCTGTATTAACGCCAGCCCCTCTTTCAGTTTCTCTTTTCTTTCTTCCTTCTTCAAAGAAAAATGTTCTTTGGTTTTTAATGGCAGCAGTGTGCCGTTGATACTCCAAAGGCCAATGTCCCCTAAAAATTTTGAATGTGAGTGAACGTGGCCGCAGGCATTTTTCCTTGAAGATTTCTTCAGCTTTGCCAGGACAGCGTGAGAAGCTGAAATGTGGACTTCACTTTTCTAAGTAAAAATATCACTGAAATGCAATACGTGATATTTAGTTGCTGTCCCAGTAGAATCAGGTGTTAAGAAAAGTAGGGAGGTTCTTATGATACTGTATAAAAAAGAAAATAAAAGGCCCCGATCCGCATAAATGGTTGTGTTGTGCCTTTGACTGTGTATTTTTTTTTTAATCTTCTCT
>CM029113.1:22276507-22299007 GCA_016859345.1 Istiophorus platypterus | reverse complement strand
TGTCAGGGAACAATATGCCTGGAATCCATTAACACCACCCTGGAAGCGTTCCCCACATTTGATGTAATTAGGGCCGCCGTCTGGATGAGCTCTGTCGGGGTTGCGCTGTAGCTAAGCCCTCCATCAGTGCCGTGTATCTGCCGGTTGGGAGGCGGTTCAGCGGGTATGGGGGCAACCGAGGGTCCCTGGCAGGCGTCTTACAATGCGAATGAGTTGGGAGACTGCATTGAGTTGTTCACCCAACATGGGCCACCAAAGATACGTAGCCTAAATAGTGCTCCTTGAGTTGTAGTAGTTTTACAAACGCTGCCTTCATTACCCTGGAGGACGGATTCTCTTTCTAAAGGTTGCTAAAGTTGTTTGAATTGGCCTTTAAGCAGCAGGAACAATCCAGAGGGCTTTACCTAAGAGGATAAAAAGGCTGTAAGACAATATTTAAAAGACACACAAGACGCAAAGTCCTGTCGGAGTTCTATCCCTGGTTTGTGCCTTTCATGTATTGATATACATATGGTTCCCAGAGGTAACTATCAGGTTCTCCATAAGATCAACTCGCGATGTTTGAAAAACCCAGAAGGTCCTTTTAAAAACACCTCTTGCTGTCCTCACAATGTTTTCTGAATCCACAAAGAATCCCTCGATCACACAACCGAGCTGGACCGGAACTCTGACGCCCCCGAGTGCTTGCCAGGACGAGGAAGGTGGATCGTATCGCTCGGGTTGTCGGATCTCCAAGCTGGCTTCCTGACAGCCAAAGAATCGCTTGGTTCAGGGCCAGAACGTCTTTCTGATCCGCTGCTACATTACGAACCGTCCAGACCTCTCAGCTGGGCTCGGGACGGGTCTGGTTTCTGTCCCCAGAGGTCAAAACTAAACACAGAGGCGGCGTTCCGTTTTGAATGCTCCGCATTTCTGGAACAAACTCCGGGAGAGCTGCGGGTCTGCTCCGACTCATGGCTGAGGACTTTGCTGTTCGCCGCTGCCGTTTAATAAATCAAACAATTACTCATTTCTTACACCACACTGATACTTTTACTCTCATATTTCTTTTTTAAAACTTTTTATTACACTCCCTTTGATTTATGTCTTGATGCTTTTTGTGTTTTCTAGTGTTGCTTTTACATTTTTGCTCGATGGCTTTTTAAGTTTTATTCAAAGCACCCTTAATTTCTTTGTTCTTGAAAGTAGCCTAAACAGATAAACTTGCCTTGCCATGTTTATTCACATTTCACCAAAACCGCCATCTTCCTCAAAACCGTAGCCAAATGTGCGAATGCGAAACCCTGGTCTCTGGTGTGACAGTTGTGCACTATGTGCGTCTGCCATCTGACCCCAACCGCCTACCAGAGCCAAATGTTGTGCCGAACATAGTTATGTTTCCTACAAAGGTATTTTCTGTTGCCGTTTAGTTTACAGAAACATAATATCTAGGGATGAGGGTATATATATATATATATATATATATATTATTCATTCCTTTTTTTCTTTTTTTTTACCCATCGCCTAGGTTAGACCTTAGTTTCCAAGAGTTGATCCTCTGCTGAGGCCTCTACCAGAGCTCAGCTGCTCGGGGAACAGACGGTGGTGGTGATGTAATCTAGAGACAAATCCTGGAGCTGCTCCACAGACAGTGAATAATGGAACAACCGCTGGATGCTCTGACGAGCAGCCAGCGTTATTTTACTGGGATGTGGGCACAATCCCTGACCTACAGTTTGAAGCCCTGCACTACAAAGATAAAAAAAATACAAAAATACAAAAACAACAAAAACACCTCAGTCACTGGAGACAGTGGTGCGGCGTCATTAGAACCATTTCCCAAACGCCATTGCTCTCAGATCTATTTTAGGGAGAGAGCAGCCTCTGTTTGTGGATATATTATCAACTACCCCATCCAAAATCAATGGAATACCATAATGCAAATGTGTAATGTTTTGGGCTGTTTTTTTTTTTCAATTTAATCAAGACAACTTATTAGGCAATCAATCATCATTCCACTGTTCATGTCTGACTGACAGAATGATCCATATGATGCTTTCACACCTGTAATGATGCGCTATCACCTCTTAGCTCTGTTTTGTCTGGTCTGCGTTTGCCCCGACTGGGCATCAACCATGAAGTCATACCGGGTGGCGGGTGACTCCTCGGACGGCTCTGATGAACATTATCCTCCATCACCAGTGCATTTTTTGACTGTCCCATGACTGACGTCCAAATTTTCAAGACCATTTTCAAGTTACCTTTTAATGAGAAAAAGTTTGAATTCAGTTAAATTCGTTAATTTTCTTTTAAGTTGAGTTTTAAAATCCCAGCTAGCACATTCTGATGAGGATTTTCGGGCGAAGATCCAAAGCTGGATTGATCGAAAAACAAAACTTTCCTAGAGGGCTTTACAAGCTTTACGCTACAACATATACAACCGTAGAACTTCGATCAGGAGAAGGAAAAACTTAGCCTGGTGGGAGAGAACCCTAAAACTACCTGATGAAGATGATGCAACAGTGTCAGTGTAGCTGTTCTGGAGCTTTCGGTTGTATCACACAGCCCATCCGTCTTCGTCCGCAGAAGAAGTTTGCCCACATGTCATGGAATTGTCATTATTATTGTGTGTAAGGGATATTATTGTAATTATATCTATTGAGTCGCCAATGCTGATGTCATTTTTCCCTGCAATGGCAGGAAGTGGTTTGTCAGTCTTGGAAAAAAGCCTCGCAACTAGCTGACACACGTCATCCAAAATTTAGGAGACGTTCGCCGTTGCGGAGCCCAAAGACGCAACTTCAGCGCTGCGGCGTCTTGGGCCGTCGAACCGCCGTCGAGCCTTCCTCGACCCACGGCGGGAGGCTGACGCGTCCCATCCCTGCATCGGCCCCCTCCCACCGGCCTGATTGGTATTCCAGCAGTGGAAGGAGGCGTTCGTCACCGTCCTCCTCAGCCAAGGGCCGATGTTCCTCCCTGTCACACATCATCATAAATACATTTAGATGAGGTCACACGAGGAGTGTGCTCTCACACACACACACACACATACACACACACACCAAAAAGCAGTCCATAAGATGCATGCACGCAGACACGTTCCCACGCTGATGAACAATGCAGGACTTCAGACAGCGTATGTCTAGTTGAATGTAGCTCGAACAGACAGCCCAGATGTTGCAGAGACCGAATGTGCAGCGTGCTACAGTAATTAGCGTGCCTGGGCCGTGTGCTGCAGTATTGATATGCAGTCCACGTCTGGATGAAGAATTCTGTTTGGTCCCGCTGGCTCTGGCTCAGTGCTTTGCAGGGAATCGACCCCCCTTCTCCCCTTGTTTCTTCATTTCTCTGCTTTTATTTATTTTTCTTTTCTTTTATATATATATATATATATATATATATATATATATATATATAAAATTTCTTTTTTCCAAGTCTTTCTCAAGCTGTCAAATCACACCCAGTTTAATTTTTGTCAGGTTTATTGGCACGAATGACTGGAGGAGGACTGACTTTTCTTCCAGAAGTGTCTCGGTGCATCAACAAAGGCTGTTTGCGTTTAGCGCTTGGCTTGGTTTAGCGAGCCTGTCGTAGGAAGCTGCGGGGCTGAGAAAATGAAAACTGGAGTTGTTAGATGACAAAACATAGTACAAATGGAGGGAATAAAGCCCTAGTACCTGGAAATTAAGTTAGAAATACTAAAATACTAAGATTACGTTGCTATTTTCCAATGGGATAATTAAACTAGTTTTAATCTGGTAAAGCCATGTAGCTGTCCACACAGAAGTGCCCCCCCCCCGTCCCATCTCCAAGCGATGATGAAACATTAAGTAAGAGAGAGGCTGAGAGACCAGAGTAAAAATGCATCTTTGTTCCAACGCTCTGAGTTTTTTGTGCCATACGTTCCTGCTTGGATGACCGGGAAGTACAACTGAGTCCACGTTGCAGGAGCAGTAGCAATGAATACGACTGGCAGATAATTCACAGTGAGAAATTAAAGCTTCAAATACTGAATGTAATAAATATGTATCACTGTCACGTAATTAAGTAACATACGGCCAAAATTATGTGGACACTGGTGTGGTCCGGAGCAGTTTGGCCCCGTAGTTCCAGTGAAGAGGATACTTAATAATCCAACAATTTATTAGACAAAAGCATGCAACAGTTGTTGCTTTTTTTCATCCTGGCGACGCCCCAGTATGGAAAGGCAGATCCATGTTTTAAATGGTTCCTCCACTTTGGCGTGGAATGATCCGCCGGGTCCCTGACGTCGACCCAGTCCCGACACCCCCGGGACAGACCGGCCGAAGGAGTGGAGGGAGGATTAAAGTCCAGCCACCATGTCGCTGAGGGCAAGATTTAATGACGAGCTGTTTATATACTCTATATGGACCCAAAGTATAATAATCTTACCTTTAAGATTGCATTTAGTCCACTACCAAAACTTAGCATGATATAAGGCTTTGGAATAATTCTTTTATATTAATTGAAAGTTTTAGTTTTTTTTCTACTCTTTTGCACATAGTTTTGATTGGTTTGGTGCACAGGTCATGTTTTTGTAGTTGCTATTTCCGCTCACTCGATTCGGCTCGTAGTTATTTTCCTGGACAGCTGCACAAGCCGTGTTGGGTTTTACATTTTTTCCTTATGTTGGGATTAAACAGAAGAAATATCAGGAAGTTAATATGGGCAGTCGCAGCCGATGTTGGCTGAGAGACACGGAAATTGCAAAGATCACAGAAAATCCAAGGACAAAAAAAATGTAATTGATTTACAGGTTAATTCTGGGAAGTGAAACGTGATATATATATATATATATATATATATATATATATATATATATATATATATTTAGATATTTCATTTGATAGATATTAAATATCACAGTCCCTGGAATTCATCATCAGGACCCTAATTTGTAAACATGTTAGTTAACCTTTATTTAGTCTGAGGATAAATAATCATACCTAAAAGATTTTACTTTGGTTTAGCTGCAGTTGCCGCAGCAACCGTTAAACTTAACTGTCCACCAGCTCTCACCTGACGGGCATCACCCCTGTTCCCGAGGGACGACCCTTAGCTTGGGCAGTGTTTATCTGATTCACTGGCAAATGTTAATTTTTCCCCCCGGTAGAGTCTCAGCAGCCTTCAACCATTAAGGGGTTTAACCGAAAGCTCGGCCCGTTCCAGCGCTTTACGCCTTGGCCCGATGCATCGGCTGCTACGGAAGAGAGCTTCGGACTCAGCTGCTGCCGCCCAACGACATTTCAGAAGCAAGTGGTTACGACCTCGTTTGCGCCGTTTAACAGCTGTGGTTCTCAGCGCAAGCAAAGCTCACTTAAATTTTTCCTCCAATAACGTTCGTTATCTCTGTGATCTAAGCCAACTCACCTGTAAAAATCCCGATCGTCCTTTTGTATCATAACAGTGGGACATTTATGAATGAACATAATTAACCCCCGAACTCTGTCACGAATCTACAGTCAAAATGGTCCCAGATATAAGAATCGTCATTAAAAATGTTTTTAACAGCAGGATGTGTGAGGTTACTAACCAGCCCCCCCCTCCCTGTTATCTCACATCCCAGAGAACCACTCTGCCCCTCCAGATGTCACCGGTTACACCAACAGCACCGCCAACAGCACCGCCACCGATGGGATCCAGGTGGAGCGGGGCTCGGGCGCCGGTACCGTGGCCCAGAGGCAGACGCCCAAGTACGGCAACGCCGAGCTGATGGAGACCGGAGACGGTGAGTCACGGTGGGCAATGCCATGGGGGGGCTGAAGAAATGATAATGACAACAACAATAACAAAAAAAAAAGTAACAAGTATTCTTTATAATACTTAGATGGGCATAGTTATATACATTCATTTCAATTGTCTTCTAATATGACTTGCTGCTGTCCTGAAACTTTATTTTTTCAATAATTAAACTACAACACTTTTTTTGAAAGTAAACAGTATTTAGACCAGTTAAGACGAAAAACTTCCTCTGAAAAAGGCATTCATCAAATAAACTTTATGATGAAGTTTGTTTGAGAGAGTGAGATGGAACCGAGATTTTTTTGAGTTTAACCATGAGAACGGATTAACAGTTTTGTTTTAGTTTTTATGTGATAAATACAAATATGAACGGTTCATAAAAACATGAGAGCAGAAACCCACTTGTAAACATTAAGTATGAACATCAGTTGTTGGGATAAATATATATAAAAGAAAATATTTTCCTCTCTTGAAATGTTGATTTAGAAATTTTGTGATATACATATGTGTATATGTGTATATGTATATATGTATATGTGTATATGTATATGTAAATATACATATATATATATATATATATATATATATATATATATATATATATATATGTGTGTATATATATGTACAGATCACCTGACTCCTCAAACGAGGGAGTCTCCAGGTAAAATCCTGCTACGGATGTTCTGAAGTTTCGTTTGCACATTGTCTGTTTAATTATTCATGACTCCGCATGCAGAAGTAGATGCACGTAAACCTCGGAGGTTATTATTACATTTTTTTATTTGTTTATTTTTTTATCCTTGTCTCCGTGTTGATTTTGATTGCAGAGAAAAAAAACATTGCAAATCAGTTGCTGGGAGACTCCTCTATGTTCAGGAGGGTCGATTTTCCGAGGACGCCCCCCCCACACACACACACTTTTCCGAGCGTGACCTCTGACGAGTGACTCATCGGTCACTCAGTCGTGAACGGGCCTCTGTCGGAGCAGGCTGTTTGTCCACGCTTGTCCATGTTCACGACGCAAGATCGGCACCGCCACATCTGCCTTTTCCTGGGAAAAGTTAAAGCGCATCAATTTTCCAGTCTGGTTGGAGAAAGTCCCCACGGCGCCTTCAAACCAGACTCTCCATCCCCGGCCGATCCGTCCAATGCATTTGTTTCGGTGATTTTACTTTTTGCAGCTTTGCCGTCACATGAGCTTTTGAAATAAACCTTTTAAAAGAAAACATCTTTTTCAACTTGCTACTACTCCATCTTTTACTTTATCTTTGTCTCCTGCAGTATTTGTTGTTCATGCTTGGTTTTTTTTTTTGCCTTTTTTCCCCCTCTTTTATCTTTATCCAGAATCTCCTGTGAAGCACATTATTTCCAAATACGAAACGGCCTCTGTTCAGGTTGTTTGTTTGTTTTTTTATTAAATCATGAAAGGGGGAAAAAAGCTTAAGAAAAAACAGACACGTATCACGGTCGACTTTGTTCGCGGTGAAACTCTACAGGCGGCGGTTTCTCGTCAAGGCTAACACCCGTAAATAAAGCAGCAAATCACAGCAGCAAGATTTAAATTATCGCCATTCAGAGTCGCATCAGCCGGCTCCTTGCGTGGCAGAGAACATGGTTCCAGGTGTTTCTTCAGACTCCTCAGAGGTGGCTGAGGACACCAGTTTTCTGGTTCATGGGTTCGTCTGTTCGTCCCTCCAGCGGCAGTGGGGGGGGGGTGTCCCCCATCAGATGCCGCGGCCGATGTGCCCTTTGATGCGGCTGCCGAATGTGGCTAAAGCAGCTTTGACCGACCCGGTGCCAGGGTTTACGGATGGGAGCACATCGAGATGTTTGGCTGAAAGAGGCGCGACAAAGCCGAGGCTCTGAAATCTTTTTATTGTCGGGCTCACGATGGCTTTCGTGCCATTTTTTTGTTTTGTTCTGTTTTGTTTTCACAGATGAGCCTCGGTCGAACCAAGTTGCACTGTAAACTGTTTCGGGATTTTTGAGGATTTACCGTTGGATTCAGTGCGCGGGAGCAGAGATTTCGCTTAAGCCTGTCGTCCTCTGATTGTTCCCTCGAGTAGATTTTACATCTTAAAATTAACCTTTTTTTTCAGGTTTTTTTGCCCAATTTGTCTGGTGTTTGGAGGCTATTATTTGCCATTACTTGCTTATGAAATATTATAACACATTTGCCATGAGAAATCAAATAAAGATTGAATTTGTGCCAGTTAAACATATTTTTGGTTTCTGATCAGAAAAGGAGCATAAAAGCCAGAAATAAAAGTGAAATGAAAAACAGGCCAAGTGATTTTCTAAGTAATTCAAAAAAATTTTTTAAGTCTATTATTATTATTTAAACCAAAAAAAAATTTTCTACAAAGCCAATGTCTCGCCTCCTTTTTGAAGGATCGTTCTTCATTTGCAGGACCTCAGACTTCCTTGTTTTTCAGTCTCCTCACATTTTGTGAACTCTCCGGGGGGTTCGCTGCCCCCCCCCCGGATGCCCCAACACGTGCCTGCGTCTGATTCAAAAATGCGTCCGGCCTGAGCACAAGGCAAAATTTTAGAGGCGTGGGGGTGATTTGCATATCGGGCGGACGAAAATGTGAATGGATGCGAATTTGCCCCGGGTGCCGAGAAACGAGGCAAAAACATGCCCACGTAGTGGAAAAAAAAACCTGTTCCGCTTAGTGAGAGATGTGGGCTTATTCAAGCTTTATTTTTCTCTCTCTGATTCATAAATGCACAGACGAAAGCAGAAAATCAGAGGATTCATCACAGACAACTGTATCAATGGTCCAGGTGAATAAAAACAGAGTGCCAGGACACACTAGTGCCCAGATTTACGGAAATAACGGGAATAACTCGCCTTGCGTTCGGTATAAACTCCCCTTTTTGACAGATGCGACACAGTTTGACACTGAGAAAAATAAAGTGTTTTCAAAGTCTACTTGAAGTGCTTGTTTTGTTGATAAAATGCTTTTTCACGCACAGTTTTTCATTTCTTTTTTTATCTTTTCGCTTTGCATTGATTGGCCGGGTCTGGCGTTAAAGTGTGTTGATTTTTGCGGGCGTCCATTCCTCCGCAGGTGTTCCGGTCAGCAGCCGAGTGTCGGCCAAGATCCAGCAGCTCGTCAACACCCTGAAGAGACCCAAACGGCCCCCGCTGAGGGAGTTCTTCGTCGACGACTTCGAAGAGCTCCTGGAGGGTAACTGCTCTGCTCTCTCTGCTTTGGAAAAAAAAAGGGTTGAGATCAGATCTGCTACACCTTTTTGTTTTTTTTGTTTTTTTTAAGTGTTCTCATCGATCTTTTCCCCATATTTACTTTTATGTCGCACCGTCTACATTTGGTTTCACACTGCGTCGTCATTTTGTTTAGCGATGGTTGATCATTGGAAGGTTGGGAAGCGGTCCGGGGCCCGCCACAACACAACGAAGACTAGCGCACAACAGAGTAGCCCAAAAGTATTCTTTGTAAATAGGGACCCTAATGCTAATAGCGGCATTGCTGATGGTGGTAAATGCATTCATACACGTGTCTACAGCTAATATGAGACCAAAAGCTCCAGTGACTGCCAACATATCAAGGAGGGCCCAGTGGAGACTGAAGGTTTTAATGTCTTTCCTCTCATGCTGAGTTTTAGAAACAATTAAAGTTTGGCTGTAACACAGGCATCTGGAAAAGAATCCACACGGACAAATTGCCATCGCCAAACCCCATTTCCAGACGTCCGCTGTGACAAAGCCAGATCTAACTGATGAATATTTCCTTTTTTTTTTGCTGGTGGCATGAGCCACGCACCAGAGGTTCATTCATAATTCAAAAAGGCATGAATAACAAACGCTGGAGAGACTTGGTGTGGTTCAGTGTGTCGTTAAGATGCATTAACGTGGTATTTGGCTTGATTAAAAAGCTCATTTCCTCCCAGGGAACGTTCTCTGTGATGCGGCGATGATGAACGCGCCAGGTTGCGTCGTCCTTCATGCCCATGCTCTTAAATCGCAGGAAACAAAGTTAATTTGTAATTATAGAGGACAACACGATTATTTTGTAAAAAAAAAATATAGTGTTATCATAATGAGATTGTATTTCTAAGCTGCCTGAAGTTCAACCACCAGATGAATGATTCCGCTTTTATATATCCACTCTGAAACATCACTCTCACAGCTATAATGTGATGTAATTGCTCATTAAGTTGGCTGTTAAGAGTGATTGCATCAGGATTTTTCTATAAAAGATTATATGCCAATTTACAGGCATAAAAAAGGCATTTTTAAAGTTAATTTGGATATTTTCTGTCAATAATCAAGAGGCTGCAACCTCAAATCAGGCAAAGATTCTTACGATAAGTGTAAATTCTAGGAATTCAATTCAAGGAAAAAGACAGTGGTGATGAAGGGATGTGTCACCCATGGGATCTGTTGATAACAAGAAAAAAACCCACTGAATTTAGTCAAATTCATCCTTTAAGTACGTTTCAAATCATAAGCACGTATAAAATCTAATCTTACTCTTCCTCCCATTATCCTCCTGCCCCCGCCCCAGTCCAGCAGCCAGACCCTAACCAGCCCAAGGCCGAGGGGGCCCAGATGGTGGCCATGCGGGGCGAGCAGCTGGGCGTGGTCACCAACTGGCCCCCGTCTCTGGAGGCGGCCCTGCAGAGGTGGGGCACCATCTCGCCAAAGGCCCCCTGCCTCACCACCATGGACACCAACGGGAAGCCGCTCTACGTGCTGACCTACGGTAAGAAGGGCGTCGCTCCGCAGGGGTCTGGCCAGGAAACCGCAGGGGGCGTCTTTCCACTATAAAATCTATTGTCATATCTGCTTGTCATTTTTTTCTCTATTGCTTTGGGCTTCTCATGTGAGATAAGTGAGTTGTTGTAATTTCCCAGTCCCTCCTCCTGGATTGTGGCAGTGATGCCTCATGCCAAGTTTTTGGGATTTTAGGGCCAATGTTGAAATTAATGGACTCGAATTTCCAGTATGATACCCTAGTCTGGAGAACAATAGGAAAACAGTATGTATAAAACACTTTTCTCTGACAAACAATCATATTTTCTGCAAACCTCCACCTACATCTGTCTGTATTTCATTTGAAGATAGGAACTGTCAGATCAGTGCCAGGTTTCAATAATCAAAAGTTTTCAATACTCTGTGCCCCGTGTGTTTTTGTGTGTGTGTGTGTTTGTGTGTGTGTGTGTGTGTGTGCAGGACTATATGAAGATAGAGAATTTGCGCTGAAGAAGGACACCATGTCCTCATTCCCTTTTTTCTTGGATATCTAAAAGTTTTGTCTTGAATATCTAAATAATGTTTGAAAAATTGGGGCTGTGGTTGATAGTTAGCCTCTAATGTCAGAATATTATGGACCTGCAACTTGAACCGTTTTGATCTGTGTCCAAAATTCACCTGATTTTTGTCGACCGTTATTAATTGATGCTTCCGTTGGTTCTTGTTGCGATTGAAGTTGCAGCACTGAACTTTACGCGTGATGAAAACCGAGTTCTTCTCCACGTAGACGTACATATCTGACAGCCCGCGTGAGCAATCACCAGAACCAGTCAGTTCTCAGTGTATCCGTCAGAACGCATCAGCACTAAAACTACTTCAGTACCATTCGGTATGAAGGAGCAGGCGTTTTCTCTGAATTGCATCCGATTTTTTAACCCACATGTGGTGGCTCCGTCAGAGCTGATTTACTGAGGCACCAAACAATGTGATGCACCCGCGGCCTGAGCGTAATTCCCCTAATGGCAGCCACGCAGAGCGCTAAGCATATTAGCTAAGTGTGAAAAAGACGCTTTCATGAGAGCTGCTCTGCTGCAGAGAGACGGAAAAGTTTATTATCCCAAAGGGCCGGACCCTCGGCTCATGTTTTTAAGGTAATAATTTTCCCAGGAATATATATCCTGGGTGACAGAGGAATCTCTGCAGCTCATTCTTGTGTTATTCAGAGGATTTTTTTGCTTCCTAGACAAATTTGCTCCTTACTTTATGACCGAAAAGGAGAAAAGTTAGGTTTAGGGAAAGATCATGGTGTTGTCCAAAATAAGTGTTTTGTATGGGTTAGGGGACCTTGGTTGTAGAGCTGCTAGTAAAGGTAGTATCAATTGGAATAAGTCTTTCTTTTAGTAGAAAATTTCGATTGTACTAGGGCTGCGGCGGGCAGCGGCGAGCAGCGGCGGGCAGCGGCGAGCAGCGGCGAGCAGCGGTGAGCTGCTTCAGACCGGTCCCATCACACCACGGCATGCAAACAAAACCAAATGGAAGAAGCACTCGTATCTTTTACTTTTAAACTACAGTGTGTCCAAGAAAAACATCTGGGGGGGGGGGGGTGACTGAAACCTGTGAAAACCGGCTGAAAGCTGAAGCTCACATGTTGTAAGAACAGTAATACAAAGTACAGTGTTTCCCTCTGAGATGTAGAAAGTCTCAGAAAATGGAAAATCAGAGGAGAAGTTGTATTTGAAGCGAGGCACTCGGAAGGTATTTAGCTACTCCCCGTCTCCCTTGAGGCCGGTGGCTTTCATGCACATTTGAGTTCACACAGTCATTCACTCCCACACACACACACACACACACACACACACACACACACACACACACACAATCATTAACCCTAAGGATACATATGAATAGGCTGCAGCTTTGTCAGAAGAGCATCATCTTCTCCTCAAACAGCCGAACCATCATGGGAGTGTGAGGGAGAGAGTGAGGACATGTGCGTGTGTGTGTGAGTGTGTGTGTTTGAGTGTGTGTGTGTGTGAGTGTGTGCTCGTGCGTGCGTGTGTTTGAGGAGTGGGTGATGAGGCAATATGAGCGCTCACCAGACTGTGAAATGTCTTCGGCCGGCACTCAAGAGTCCTCCACCGGCGAGACGACAACACGGTGAGAGTCAGTGTGTGTGTGTATTTGGTGTGTATTTGGTGTGTGTGCGGTGTGTGTGCGGTGTGCAGTGCTGAGTCTGAACCTCTATCTCTCTCTCGATCTTCCTTTATCTTTCATTCCCGTGGCATCGTCCCTTTGATGTCGGCCGACAAGGACAAACTTGTTTTGTTTCTTCCTGTCGAGCCCCCCCCCCCCCCCCCAACCACCACCACCACCACCCCCAAGGAGAACAGACAGAATTCATGACACCGAATTCTCCGGCTGTCCTCAAACTCAACCCTCACCACGCTGCACTGCAGATAACCCCGTGTAATTGGCACAAGAGGCACATATTTCTATTCATTAAGAAAAGAGAAAACAAGCCAGGCGTTTCTCTGGGAGCTTTGATCTCGTACGAACACCAACGGCCGACGCTATTCACCGACAAATTCGCGTTATCGATGAAACTGCTCGGATTTATGTGATGCATGCTGGGGGGGGGTCAAATAAACCGTTTGGGCTCTGTGTGTTGTGTTTTGATCTCTCTGCTTATCCTCCTCTATATCTGCGTTTGTTTGGAATGTTTCCTGTAAACTACAAATCCTGGTTTAAAAAATAGAAATGCTGCCTGCCCCCCCCCCCCCAGTCCTTTCCAGGTCTGGCTTTACTTTAAAAACTATTAATAATGTTGTTTTTTACAATAATCTATGGAAAAGAGTCATAATAAAGAGCCTCACCCTGACTGGACTTCTGTACCCGAATTAATTGACTTTTTGTTTTCCCAGAATTCATCATTTATATTGGTGAAAACCCTGTATCCACGACTCTTTATTACAATATAATACAATATAAGCAAGTATGCCCGCCGGCCGTCAGTGACCTACCCTTACATGTGGGTCTATATTTCCCTGTGTGGCTCCGGTTCTGTCGTTATCCTAAAAAAATTGTCTCCTGATCCAGAGTCAACAGGCGACGGCCGTCTTACTGCCTTATCGTGACGGCCCTTTTTACGAGCTTCTGCCGGGGCTCCTGAGGATCAGCGTAGTAAAAAAAAAAAAAAAGACGTAGACAGTCAGACGAGGCTTTGGATCCGAGGTTGTTCCACTCGTCTCCGGTGCCTCCACTGCCACTGGGCTGACAAGGTTGAGATTGAGTCCTCAGATTTGTAGTTGCTGTGGGAGGAGGCGCCTGCTTTCATCGCCAAACAGCCTTATCTTTGTCGCTGTTGCCATCCGGATAATCCGATATTATACGGTACGATAACCACGCCGTGTGATACAGCTTGTAACATGATACGTTGCAATACAATACGATAAAGCACAGAATGTTACAACACTTTATACCAGCTCGTTACTTTTGAATTTCACTTTACCAGATGACACAAAATTAAAAAGACTTTTTCTCAGACCTACAGCAGGTTTGACTCGTTCCCTTGGTTCCGACCGAATGGGGCGGCACTGACCAGTTGCTCTGGATTCTGCGGATGCGTCACCCAGGTTTCGTTGTAGCTTAGCCTACTCAGCACTGGCGGCGGGTTTCAACGAGTCAGCCTAGTCAGCGCGTCAGCACACAGCTGACACTGCAACCCACAGCATCTGGAAGATTTGGACGCACTCTGAGCACGTTAAACATGAAGATAAATTCTTCTGAAAGATATTTTTTCAACGATTGCGTGACACTTAAAACTGCACTATTTGATATTCTCATATTAGGAATGGATCCAATGAGTGTTTGTGACAAACCGAGAGATAATTATCACCCGACTCCTCTCAGCTCTACGGAGCTTTTTAGTCTCCTTCACCTGATTGATTTTGTCTTTAGGGGTCAGAACTGGACTGTTGTGGTTGACTCCCACAGCTCTCATCACGTCTATTTTTTAACGGGGCTGCAGTGGTGGAGACCAAACCCGAGCTAAAAGGAGAGCGAGTAATGGGCAATGGGATTAATGAGTGAATAACATTCATCAGGTGGACAGAAGTGTGACTCCATTGTGTTGTGGTTGCTCTGTGTCTGCTGGATGAACATAGTCAAGTGTCTGTACTCAGGTTTGCCATAATACGTCAACTATTCTTTATGTTATACTTTACCTAAGTACATTTTGATAATGTGCTAAAGCACATAAGCAATCAGCTGATTGTTATTTCATATTTTGGTCACAATGACTGAGTATAACCAGCTGTTGGACCTTCTCCACCAAACCTCACATCAAAGCTTGTAAGCAGTCGCTAGGCAGGTTTTTAAGATTGTGTTTGGTGTCTTAGCTCTCCTGATGAAGTCTAAATGAAAAAAAAAAGGATCCACTTTATATTCCTCGAAGACTGAATTGGCCGTTTTCAGTGTCCCTAAATTCTGGATTCATTGATTAAATTCTTTTTTAAATTTCCACTTTTTACAAACCTACTGTCAAAGCTCTGCCTCCGTTTACAATTTGCTTTTCCCCCTAACGGTCTCATTTTCCCCCTGGGATCCCCGAAGCTTTTCTTTTCTTTAGTTCATTAGTTTTGACAAACATCAGAAAGAAAAAAAAGAAAAGGAAAGAAAAAAAACCTCATTCGGCTTCAAAAAACAATGAGGAATTCACACTGGGTTTGCTCATGCATAATATCTGCATCTGTCAGTCTGAATCAGGGGAGAAAAAAACATTAAAAAAACAGCCAAGGATGGAAATTGATTCCATTGTTGTGAGTTACCTCATTAATGAACAGAGCTGACTTCTGCCTGCAGGGAAAATCGAACCGATCGGAAAAGATTTGATAGTAGTATTCAACCTTTTATGTACGGGGGGACATATACGGTTTAAAACAGTTATTTTTCACCTGTTTGTGAAGTGAATATATTAATATTCAAGCTGCTTCCTCAAGCTTTTTGAGTTGCTTCCTTTTCAAGGAAGGTGAACAGCTGCACGGGCACAAGTAACAGCCGAATGCATTCGTCAAGATAGCAGAACCTTTCATCTGTGTAATTATACACTGATGTGGACTGTATGACTTCGTCTGAAGTGCTGTGGTTGTATCCCTGCGTGGTACTGTACATGGATCAAGTTACACTGCAGTCATTTTGGGGGCGCGGGGGGGGGGTGTATTATTATCTCCATACCAGTCCGCTCACCAGGTGAAATATATGAAAGTTCAAAAGTGCTTTAACGCTGAGTGAAGTAATTTCTTGCAGATGGAGACACATGATATTATCCTTTGTTCTATTTTACAATCATTAGAAAAATTGTTTTATCTTTTTACAAGTCACAAAATAAATAACCTGACAATTTACCCTTTGGCCTCTCGATCACATTTTTCATAAATAACATCCAGGACAATTGAAAGCCTGTTTTTTTTTTGTTTTTTGTTTTTTCGGGTTCCTGCCTGTGTGCACTGTAGTGTGGAATTAAAGCTTGGTGTCTACTCGCAGGTAAACTGTGGTCCAGGAGCGTGAAGGTGGCCTACAACCTGCTCCACAAACTGGGAACCAAACAGGAGCCCCTCGTCAGGCCCGGGGACCGGGTGAGTAGAGGAACCCTGATGACGGTGGACGGAGATGGGACAGATCAAAGAGAGACAGAGAGAGAAGGAGAAAGAGGAAGGGAGGTATCCTGACTTGAGGCGTGAGGACGGCACTGGACGTTATTTACGGTCATGTATTTCCTTCACATTGCTGTCGAGATTTTCAAATGTAATTTCTAAGTGTTTCCAACACCGTGAGCAAATAGACGTAGAAATCTCAGAGATCGATCTCTCGAAACTTGAGGGGAAAAAAAAGCAAACGATCTGCGGGGCTAGATACCACCAGAGCTGGAGGGGAGCATGTTTGTTTTATTGTTGGTAATTTGGGTCAACTGATCCTTTACCGGGCATCAGTGCTCTGCCCAGAAACAGCTGTACGCATAAAATATCAGACTTTTTCCTCATTATTCTCCTTAGTTTAGTTCAGTTTAGTTTAGTTTAGTTTATCATCACAGAGCAGCTGTGTTGAAAAAGAACACAAGCTGTTCCTTGACGTCAGTTCTCGGGATTTTTTGGCGTCTGGTGAAAAAAATTCTTTGGCGATGCGACATATGGCCGTTACCCAACGCTTGAAAAAAATGAGGAAGGACACACGTGTCGCCCTCCCTAAACATCCGGTCAGACCCAAGGCCTCTTTCCCCAGCGCCCAACCCACTTCCACACATGAAAAGATCATCGCGGCAAAGTGGAAAAGGTTCGGTTACGGTCCCCGTGTGCCTCTGCTGCCATGTGGCGCCCCACGGTCTTCGTTCCCCTTCTTCTTGCTCCTTTTCATCTTTATTTTAAGATCAATTTCCCACTTGACTGGAGACTAAGTCAAGACTGGCGTGAAGCCAGTATATATGTTGGGGTTTTTTTTTTTAGGCATTTTAATGGTGCTTTAATTACCACACATGTCCCTTTTCCCCTCCTGCTCAGTGTGAATCACAAACTGCTCTTTTTCACCCAGTTTTACTGGAGCTTTAAGAAGCTGCATGCAGAAAAAAAATTACAGTGCCGTCTTACACTTAGACATGTGTCTTGCAGGATGGTTGCAAAAATGAGTTTTTACTGAGATATCGTTCAGAATGCCAAGGGATTTAATTACACCAAGAAATGATGGAGGAGTTGTTGCTTTATGAAATTACATTAGAGGTTTTGTAATTCTATGCGGTAACAACAAGCTCCCGACAATTACTGGAAATGAGCCCGGTGGAGAGTTGAACGTGGTTTGCGGAT
The DNA here is from genome assembly GCA_016859345.1 of Istiophorus platypterus. NCBI lineage: Eukaryota > Metazoa > Chordata > Actinopteri > Istiophoriformes > Istiophoridae > Istiophorus > Istiophorus platypterus. The sequence continues at coordinate 22,281,694 of CM029113.1, read as the reverse complement.
GTGATTTGACTCCCAGAACCAGAAAAATGCTTGGATTTGTATGTTTGTTTTCCTACAACTGCTCTCATATCAAGGAGTTTTTAATTCGTGATGGATTCATGAAATGAGACGGGGGAGAGGGTGTGAAATCCACACATGAGCTCTGCATAATCCCTAAAAAAAACAAGCATTCGCATCACAAAACATTCCCACACGTTTAGTTTAACTATAAATTTGTAAATGGAGTTGTGTTATTTTGAATATTAAGATTGTCTAACGACATAAATTTAAATGATGTACCTATTTAAAGTATTTATGTAACATCCTCCTCTTCTCTCGCTGGTATCAGCTACAGATGAAACCTGAACGTCTCCACTGAGACCAGCACATGTCAACATTAGTCCTGTTTAAAGCATCGCTAAGTCACTCAGGTGCACTTAGCGTATAGCACGTCACACACACACACACACGCAAACACACACTGAAACACACACACACACACACACACACACACACACACACACACACACACACACTCAAATCCAGTCCAGTACTCTACTATGGAGGCTATTAAGCAGCACTTAAGCTGGGACCCACCATTATCATCACAGCCAGCGACAGGAGCCGAACTGGATCCAGCATGGGGGTGGTGGTGGAGGGGGTGGGAGATAAAGGGCCAGCCGGACGTTACGGAGACATGTCGGATCCAGTTGCTGCGTTCACGTCCCGGGTGTAGGGTGGCGAAGAACATGTTTCACATGACATCTGGTGGCGTAGATGTCATGTTGGCACGATTCACCAACGAGGAAAAAAAAAGCAGAAAATGAACCAGATTAATCTTTCAACATGGTCCCCTCCTACATTTACATACTCCAGCGGTTGTACGGATCACTTCAGGATCACGTCAAGATCCCGTCAAGATCCGTGTGATCATGTGTCTTGTGAATCTTGTGAATGGTCTCCTATAAGGAGACGACAAGCTGCTTTTCAGGATCAAGGGTCGTCTGTCAGTCTCTCCCTGCCAAATTCGAATTCAACAGTCCACTTCTTCACCATTCTGTAAGAGGGGCGGCCGTGCCCTAGTTTTGCCTCCATGTTTCCCCGAGAACCTCCTTGGGTGATAAGCCCTTGAGTCCAAGGTAGCGGACGATTGCAGGAAGGCGACCTCGTCCATTTTCTCAGACGGTGTTGACTTGAGAGTTTAAAGCAGCTGCAACAAAATTACCAAAATAGTTCTTAACTTCAAACTTTTTCAGTAATCACTCAAAGAGTTGATTCCCCAATAACTCATCTCCTCCTGCCTTAGGCTACTAACTTAAGGTAGCAACGGTTACAACACCGCGACTCTGTAGATCGATTGTATCCATCCTAGAATTTCCAGAGAATTTTTTTCTTCTTTTCTTCACTGTGTAACCCCTTTCTGCATCATCTCCCCCGCCTGCAGGTGGCGCTGGTCTTCCCGAACAACGACCCCGCCGCCTTCATGACGGCTTTCTATGGCTGCCTGCTGGCTGAGGTCGTCCCCGTGCCAATAGAAGTACCGCTGACCAGGAAGGTGAGTGTCCGGGGTTGCACAGCCTCAACCAGGACTCCATCAATCTGAAACCAAATATTTGATGTAAATTAGTTTTAAAACTGACTTTAAACTTCAAATGGCAGCTATTCATCATGGGGTTCTTCTAGTTTTTGGTTTATCCAGTGCATTTTTACTTTGCGTGTGGACACAGGGAGTAACGGGGGGCCTGCCCCCAGTTTGAGAAGAAGCAGGTGAGGTTGTCTTGAGCGACAGTCGGACCTCGGGCGGTCAGGGACGTCTTCGTTTCAAGTTTCTCCTCTACGACACGTCAAACAGCATTAGCGAGATGAAAAGAGGAGACGCAGCAGAGCCGAGCGGCGCTAATTCACACCAGTCGACAGAGCTAATTCTCCAGCGGTGGGGGGGGCATGAGTCATCGGGAGCTGTGGCGATGAGTCACGGTGCAGCGCAAAGGACAACGAGCTCTGTCGAGGTTCAGCCGGAGCCAAATGTCATGTTGCAGATGTGTTTGAGTCAGAGTTTGGGTTGGCCGTCACCCTGAACTGTAATGTCCTCTGGGGGAAGAATTGTGGGGGGGTCTGAGTATTTTCAGCCTTGTGGAAAAAAAGTTGTTTTTTTGATGGATTTTCTTTTAGATCTTTTGATATTTCTCGTAAAAAAAATGTATAAAGTTACAGAAAACACAAAAAGATGACAAAAAAAGATGCATATCTGAATAAAAAATAGACAAGCACATTAATAAATAAAAGAAAAGGAGCAAAAAAGGACCCTTAAACTCTTCGAAAATCTTTTTTTCTTCTCGTCAACTGGGTTTTCCATCCATCTGTTTTTATGCACTATTCTAAATTGAGCATAAAAAAACCTGTGTAGAAACACTGGAAATCTGAAGAAAAATAATCCGACTCCATAAACACTTTGTTACAGTTTGCTCCGATAGCGCGATCCTGTTTCGGTAACACGTAAGAGAACGTACCCTTCCAAAGACTGCGCCATGTCCGCCGCTTTTCAGCCAGACCTCATCTCAGAACGGGAAAGTGAGCCGATTTGAAAAGGCTCAATGTTTGTACATGGGGTTTCTGAAGAAACTCCAGCCTCCGCTGTCTGTCACAGGTGCGTTCAACAGAATTTCAGGCTCGTTTTCTTGCCTCAAAGTGCAGCTTAGCATTTGTATTTTTTGTCTCTTCAATCATTCTATGTCCACAGGTTTATACTTTTTGGCTTTTTTTTTTTTTTAATGCAGATATTTTCTTACATAGTCGAGCTGATGATTCAGGCTGGAGAGTTTCATGCCCGTCTGAGCTTTGAAACCCTCCGACTGTCGATGATTCAAATGAACAGGTCTTTGGCATCCTGGAACCAAAAAAGTAACACCTCCCTCTTTACAGCCACATAGAACAGCTGGGGCTAAGCAGGACCCAGAGGCGAAAATATGGATTAATTACGATCCATCCCCGGCTGATTGATCACGTTTGATCCGTCTGTCTCTCCCCAGGATGCCGGCAGTCAGCAGATTGGATTCCTGCTGGGGAGCTGTGGCGTGACGGTGGCTCTGACCAGCGACGCCTGCCATAAAGGGTTACCCAAGAGTCCCACCGGAGAGATCCCACAGTTCAAAGGTCTCGCATAAATAAACACACACACACGCATCTGTCTTCATCATACAAGCACTTTTGTTAATTATCAGGAATTGAGTTCCCAGTGTCACTGGGAATTCTTGCCAAAAACTTCTGCCTTTTTTTCCTCTGAAAAATAACCATAGAACTATGGGATTTTTTTTTAGCATGTTTGCTCAGGTGCCTCATTCCATTAAAACTGAAAATAGCACCACTTATGAGAAAAAGAGTCAAAAAATTAAATAAAACCCCCACAGTTTTATCATGAGCCAACCAAAGTTCTGTGTTTAGAATCAAACTTTGTTTAAGCAAGTAATCCCTGACTTCACAGGAAAAACTGATCAACTTCCCAGAAAAAAATCATTTTTAAATGATGTAGAAAAGACTTTGGGCCTCAGCGAGTTTATATTTGAAACACCTATCAGAAAAGAAGGCAATTCAAAGTGCTTTTCGTAGAGTAATGTTAAAAAATGCATTTAAAAAACAAATAGGAAAAAATCAGTAATGTTGGAATAATATTTACAAAAATACTGTTATAGTGCCGTAACAAGGCCATAGTAAGCCAAATAATAAGAAATCTGCACACAGAAAAACCCCTAATACAGCGCACACACACACGACAACACGCTGTACGGACAAACACTCGCACACATCTATACACACACATACACCCCCAGAGTTCAGAGGTCAGAGTGCGGCCAAGCCTCTCTCTTTTCAACGCAGCTTTCCTGCGTCTCTCAGTAGGACAAATGGAAAGACTGACGGCAGCAGACAGCTGGCAGAGTGATGGACGACAGGATGATAGAGAGACAGAGAGAGAGAGTCAGTGAAGCGGTAATGCAAATCGATAGAAAAACAACTGACAAGACGGAGGAGAGAAAGGGAGCGGATAGAAGGAAACATGATAGATTGAAGGGAGAGAGAATAGAGAGACATTAGCACTGAATAGAGAGAGGGAGAGTGGGAGAGAATCTCCCAGTGATTAATAACGACTGTTTGCTTTTCAGTAATGGATTTATAAATAGCAGCGTGATGTCGCCGGACTTACTGCTCTTTCCTCAGCACGGCTTCAGGAGGGCGTGTGCGTGTGTGTGTGTGTGTGTGCGTATGTGTGTGTGTGGTTGTGTGTGTGTGTATGTGTGTGCGTGCGTGTGTGTGTGTGTGCGTATGTGTGTGTATGTGTGTGTGTGGTTGTGTGTGTGTGTGCGTGTGTGTGTGTGCATGTGTGTGTGCGTGTGTGTGTCTGTGTGTGTGTGTGTGTGTGTGTGTGTGTGGTTGTGTGCGTGTGTGTATGTGTGTGTGTGCGTGTGTGTGTGTGCGTGTGTGTGTGTGTGTGTGTGTGTGTGTGTATGTGTGTGCGTGCGTGTGTGTGTGTCTGTGTGCGTATGTGTGTGTGTGTGTGTGTGTATGTGTGTGTGTGCGCGGCTCATTAAGGTGGAGTGCTCCTCTTATTGATCAGCAGCCTTTCGATCTCATCTCATTCCCATTGTTTTTTTCATTCATTTCTCGCTGCCCTGGCAGGAAGAAGCAGCATTAATTCAGACATTAACAGCCCTCGCGGACTAAGGATTTTACATTCGCCCGTGTTCTGACCGTGTAAACCCTCGGCACTGTGCAACACAGCCTCATAACCAAACAATACACAAAGACACGTATATTTTTTTTGTTCGCCAATACGCTGATGACGACTTACTCTACCTGAGGTGATCTGGGACGACTTAACCACCGACCTGAGCTGCTTAAAAAGCTGCCAGACTGACTTAAAACCTCGTTTGAGTTTGTTCCCTTATCACATATTAATGGCGCTTTCCATTGTGCTGAGAATAAAGATGCCACATGTGCCTACAGTCTTGGTTGTCATGTTAATGACATACTTGGAGATAAAAATCGAAACGTTGGACTTTACTTCATGATATACTTTAAACTGGGGTTGGCCTCCAGATTCAAGAAGCTTCGATCAAAGAGTCTGAATCTATTGTAATTCAAAACTTGGCAACATGGACCTAAATTGACACAGAAAAAATACAAATAAGTGCCACATTTAAATGAGAACTTTTT
>CM029113.1:22064007-22271507 GCA_016859345.1 Istiophorus platypterus | reverse complement strand
CTGGTCGGGGGGTCTGGTCGGGGGGTCTGGTCCGGTTCTGGCCCGGTTCTGATCCCGGGTCTGGTCCGGGCTACTGGTCCGGTTCTGGCCCGGTTCTGGTCCAGTTCAGGTCCAGGGGTCTGGTCTGGGGGTCTGGTCCGGTTCTTGTCTTGGGATCTGGTCTGGGGGTCTGGTCCGGTCTTGTCCGGGGGTCTGGTCCTCGGGTCTGGTCCGGTTCTGGTCCGGGGGTCTGGTCCCGGTCTGGTCCTGGGGTCTGGTCCTGGGTTCTCGTCGGTTCTGGTCCGGGTCTGGTCCGGTTCTGGCCCGGTTCTGGTCCAGGGGGTCTGGTCGGGGGGTCTGTTCTGGTTCTGGCCTGATTCTGACCCCGGGTCTGGTCCGGGTCTTTCCCGGTTCTGGCCCGGTTCTGGTCCGGTTCTGGTCCGGGGGTCTGGTTGGGGGGTCTGCTCCGGTTCTGGCCCGGTTCTGATCCCGGGTCTGGTCCGGGTCTGGTCCGGTTCTGGCCCGGTTCTGGTCCAGTTCAGGTCCAGGGATCTGGTCTGGTGGTCTGGTCCGGTTCTTGTCTGGGGGTCTGGTATGGGGGTCTGGTCCGGGTCTTGTTCGGAGGGTCTGGTCCTGGGATCTGGTCCGGTTCTGGTCCGGGGGTCTGGTCCCGGTCTGGTCCTGGGGTCTGGTCCTGGGTTCTCGTCGGTTCTGGTCGGGGGGTCTGGTCGGGGGGGTCTGTTCTGGTTCTGGCCTGATTCTGACCCCGGGTCTGGGGTCTGGACCGGGTCTTGCCCGGTTCTGGCCCGGTTCTGGTCCGGTTCTGGTCCGGGTCTGGTCCGGGGGTCTGGTCCGGTTCTTGTCGTGGGGTCTGGTCTGAGGATCTGGTCCGGTTCTGGTTCAGGTCTTTCCCGGGGGTCTGGTCCTGGGGTCTGGTCCTGGGGTCTGGTCCGGTTCTGGTCCGGGTGTCTGATCCCGGTCTGGTCCTGGGGTCTGGTCTGGGGCTCTGGTCCGGTTCTGGTCAGGGGGGTCTGGTCCCGGTCTGGTCCTGGGGTCTGGTCTGGGGATCTGGTCCGGTTCTGGTCCGGGGGTCAGGTCCGGGGGTCTGGTCCGTGGACCCGGTCCGGGGGTCTGGTCTGGGGTCATGTCCGGGGGTCAGGTCCGTGGACCCGGTCCGGGGGTCTGGTCTGGGCTCCGGTCCGGGTCCGAGCGTTTGACGTGTCTCAGGAAACTTTTTCAGCGACATCATGTATTTTGATGTTGATCCGACAGCTGTTGTCATTTGTCCCATTGATGAACCAACTGCTGTGGATTTAAGATCCTAAAGGAAAAATCTCCAAACCGAAGTGAAGAGAGCAGCTTTGTTTCAGCTTCATGCCGAACAAGAAGTTCAAGATTCACTCAGCTCTGTCTTTCTTCCTTCATTCCTTCATTGTTTTCTGCTCGTTTTTGTTGTTTTTCTTCTTTTGTCTCCTCCTCTCTCTCTCCTTCTTTCTTTCGTTCCTCCTTCTTTGTGCCGTTGACCTTTGGACTTGGACATTTTGGGGGAGTCGGATGAGGAGATCCGAGTTTGTCGGGATCTTCTCATCTGACAAACCGGCACATTAACCGAAGTGTGCGAATGCTCCTTTACGTAGAGGACGTTCCCAGGTGCTTGCTGCAGGGAGAGGAGGTCCGGCCCGGTTCTGGTCCAGGTGGTTTAACCTTCCCCGTCCTCCGTCTCTGTCTCCGTCTGTAGCTGTGATGTGCGCGGTGAAGCCGGAGGGTCTTCCTCAGCTCTGCAAAACCGATGAGATCGGAGAGTTGTGCGTTTGTACCGTCGCCACGGGAACCTCCTATTATGGCCTGGCCGGCATGACCAAGAACACCTTCGAGGTGAGTGTTGGACGCTTTTTCTTGATGCGTTTCTTCACCGTTATAAGCTTTTTTCGTCTTCCTGTCTTTGCTTAAATGCCCGTGCCCCCCCCATAGGTCTTCCCCGTGTCCAACACCGGGGCCCCCGTCAGCGAGTTCCCCTTCACCAGGACCGGCCTGCTGGGTTTCATCGGACCCGCGGGTCTGATCTTCGTGGCGGGGAAGATGGACGGCCTGATGGTGGTCGGGGGGCGTCGGCACAACGCCGACGACATCGTCGCCACGGCGCTCGCCGTGGAGCCCATGAAGTTCGTCTACAGGGGCAGGTCGGTGGTCGCGGCAGCATCAGGGGCTTTTCTCTTGGTGCAGTTTGAGTTTCTGTAGCCAGTTCTTCTTGGGGGATTTTTGGTTTTTTTTTACAGTAGTCAGAGAAATATTCCGATTTTTTTACTTAATAAAAATACCAATAAGTAGTATGTAATTTTCAGGGTATTTCTCAAAAAATGTACTGAAATTACTAAAGGAAATTTACAGAATTTTCCATTTTCAGAGTTTTACATGTTATATGAATTCTTTCATGACACTGTTGTGTTTATGGGTAATCGGCATTTGCATTTTTTTAGCTGGAGCTTCTATTTAAAAGTTTCCTACATTGTCTTTTAGTTTATATAACAATGCGTCCTAACTGTTTAATGTGAAATACTGATCTGCAAAATAATCCGTCATTCATTGGGGTTATAATGTTCAGTTTAATGTTTAAACTGTTATAAAGAGGTGATCGTCCAACTTTATGGCGTGATGATATTTTTTTAGGATGAGGTTCATGCCGCTGTGGATCTTTTATTGTGAGCGAAGTTTTCCTAGTTCGACATTCAGCCATGAAGCCTGCTGACATTGTGTGTGTGTGTGTGTGTGTGTGTGCGTGTGCGCCCAGGATAGCGGTGTTCTCCATCACGGTGCTTCATGATGAGAGGATCGTGGTCGTGGCCGAGCAGCGGCCAGACTCCACCGAGGAGGACAGCTTCCAGTGGATGAGCCGCGTTCTGCAGGTAGACACCGTTGCCCTGGGAGACAGGTTCCTTCGTCACCGTGAACACGACCACCGTGGTTTATCTAGACCATCCTGCTGCCAGAAATACTCACTAGGGCGGTAAACATGGATTAGTCCGACACTGAAAATAGTCCCCGACGAGTGCAACCCGTCCCCCTGCTTGATTAAAAACTACAGCAAACAGCCGTTTTAGGGAAATTAACAAGACTTTATTCAAATGAAAGCATCCTCAGTAGGAAGCGATGAGCTCGGGACTGAACCAGGACGATTACAGAGAGAACCCGGTTCAACCCGGTTTAATTTTATTTATGTGCTGAACAGAGTACATCGGAGAAGAAACCCAACAGTTTCCACCACGGGCGAGAACTTGGCCACAGTGGGGAGAGAAAAACTCCCTGTGAACGGGGGGGGGGGCTCTGCCGTCTACCTCGACCGCTTGGGTTGGGGGGGGGGGTCGTTGACAAAAAGAAAACTATGGAATAAAACCAGACTCATCCTGCAGTGTGAACCAGCTCAGGATTAAACTGTCACACACACATTTCAACGGGCGGCTTGGCGAGGAGACAAAACGGCTCACACACACACTTTCACACCACATTTCCCATCTCTTTCTCTGCATCAGACCGACGCTCACACACAAACACACACACACACATACACACACACACACTGTATGACGCTGGGCTGTACGTTCACACTGTGCAGATACGACCACGGTCCGAGCTCCGGATCTAAGCCAGCGCGGAGACTGTGGTGAAACTGTAGAGAAAAGAAACCGTCTGCATTTTTTTAGGGCTGCAGTAAAAACCAGACCTATGAGTTCTTTTACCATCAGACACACACACTCACACACACTCACACACACTCACACACACTCACACACACTCACACACACTCACACACACAGGCCAGGCTGTGCTGTTTTTTGGGTTTTTTTTTGACACCCGGTTGCAGACACCATCAGCGTTTTTTCGCTTAAGGGGCTGAGGCATGGAAGAGGTTTAAGCCGAGGCTTGTTACATCAGATGTGAGATGTTAATTTAATAATAATACAAATAATAATAATGAGGCACCAACGGTGTAATTTCAACTTTTTCATTAATTTATATCTGATTTTAGAAGATAATGGGTTGTTTTAGGGGGAAAAATGCAGTTGCCTCAAGGTTGGCATGGAAAATTATTTACTGTGAAATATGGAAAATATTGCAATCACATACTGTCTCTAGGGGTAAAAAAAATAATTAAACATGTCATTTTTCTTAGCCTAAACACGTTTATTTTGATTCCTGATTTCATTAATACTCTAATCACATCTTTATTTCAGAAATTTTCAAGGAAATTTCTAATCTTTCTCACTTGTTCCAACTCCTCCTCATCCAGGCGATAGACGGTATCCACCAGGTGGGGGTGTACTGCCTGGCCCTGGTGCCCTCCAACACCCTGCCCAAGACCCCGCTGGGCGGCATCCACCTGTCGGAGACCAAGCAGCTCTTCCTGGAGGGGGCGCTGCACCCCTGCAATGTGCTCATGTGCCCCCACACCTGCGTCACCAACCTGCCCAAACCCCGGCAGAAGCAGCCAGGTAGCAGAAGGGGTCGGGGGGGGGGGGGTAAAAGAAAGATTCATGTTATATGAAAGATAACAAAGATTTATATTAGATGAATGCAGGTGAAACGTGTGTAATTGTGCTATGACCTTTTCCTTTACACGATGGGAGCCCACGTTTTTCAAACCTTGTGACAGTTAAAATAAAGATGCTCCTCTGTTTTTTCTCTCCCCCTAATAAAGATTTAAATTTAAAGATGCTTTTCGGGATTTTTCCCCAAAGCGTCAGGTTTACAGAGGACGGGTTGATACGATATAAAAGGGCCTCGGACTATGTTCTCTGTATGGTTTAGCTGACTTTATACCTTGGCTATATTTTGACATGTCACGGAAGGAAAAGCACAGGCGTAAACACTGAAAAGATTTAAATAGACGAATGTTGAGATTGTCTCGGCCTTAATATGCTTTTGGAAATCCATCCCTCCGCTGTCATGTGACTTACCCCCCAGAGATCGGCCCCGCGTCCGTGATGGTCGGGAACCTGGTCTCGGGGAAGAGGATCGCTCAGGCCAGCGGGAGGGATCTGGGTCAGATCGAGGACAATGACCAGGCAAGGAAGGTGTGTGTGAGAGGAGGGGGTACTGCTGGTTTTCACTGTCATCATCATCATCATCATCATCATCATCATCATTACAAAAGAACACACACACACGTACATATATCATATATATACTTCTATTCATCCAGATCATTTCTTATTGATCAGTCAATACTGTGGTCATTTCACATGTTCGTTGATTATGACATTCATCAAGTCACATTTTCATCATTTGATTTATCAACTTTTTTTTCCCCTGGAAGTTTAAGCTGAGTCTACATTTAAGCTCATAGTAAAAAAAAAAAAAAAAAACAAGTCTCGGACATTTTATACAAATTCTTTTACATTCAAGGTGCAAACTTTTCTTTCTTTTTTTTCCCCATTCTGACCCGACATGGAAAAGCATGTGAACGAGGCTGAACAGAAAGTCGGACGGTAGTGAAAGTCAAGAGAAAAAGTGGAGCGTGTTTAGGTGCTTTGGCAGGAAAAAGAAATCCAATCAGTCAATCCATCAACCAGATATTATTTTAATATGGCACAATGTAACATGAGGTGCTTCACACGCCCCCCCATCTATGCACAAAGCTATAAACTACTATGTTATGAATGAACACAACAGAGGGAGGATGGAAATGTAAAAAAATCTGAATAGTAAAATGAGACAGTAAGAAAAGTGCAGTGAGGAAAGAAGATGACAAAATACTATAAAAAGAGTAGAGATGCACTGACGTGAGTAAAACCAGGAATTAAAAGAAAAAGAAAAACGCAAATAAAACATGAGGTCAGTGAAGAAAGAAAAGAGACTTGAAATGCGGAAAGACTTGAAAATAAGAAATAAAGGATCATGAGGGCAAAGGAAGGAAAAGGAAAGAAAGTGGAAATAAAGAGGAAACATTGAGAGAAAACAGAATAATATGAGGAGAGAGACGATGACGAGAGAAAAGGCCGGGATGGAGAGCAACAGGCAGTGTGTGTGTGTGTGTGTGTGTGTGTGTGTGTGTGTGTGTGTGTGTGTGCGCGTGTTTGTGTGTGTGTGTGTGTGCATGCATGTGTGTGTCTGTCACTCTCCTCTCTCATGCTGAACGTGTCGCCGGCAGCTGCACACGCTCAGTGAAGTCTGATGAGAAGAGACAGGCTCCAGATGCCGACACCCGCGACCTCTGCTCTGCCACAGTGGCCTGAGCTGTCACCGTTCCTACCCCCCCCGACCTCCGACACCCCCACAGAGAAGATATCCGGCGAGTTCTCATTTGTAGCTACTGGCCAGGTGTCGTGTCCTATCTGAATAAACAAGCACGATTGTGTGGGTGAGGATCGGCTCAGGCGACGCGTTCGCCCTCGCTTGTTTAAACCAAGCTGTGATAGACCCGGGCGACGTTTTTCTCGGCGGATGAGCTTGTGACTCCAGGGCGATGTCGGCCTCGCCTTCCTCTCTCCGGCAGGGAAGCCCTTGTTCTTCGCTGTCCGTCGCCGGGTCAGAACTCACCCTGCGATCCAGGGTCGGTTTGTGAGGAGGGGGTTTTATTGTGAAAGCGCTGCTGAATGTTGATGGTGTTTGAGGGGCAGAAACAGGGGCCAAGATATTAAGCCTCCACTCACTGTAACTGGACCGCTGCTTCCGATCATCTACACACCCACAGTCCACTCATCCATCTCTGCTCCACCCCCCACCCCCCATGCCCCCTCCCCCCACCTCATGTCCCACACCCCCCACCTCCATCCCCTCTGAAAACCAGGCCCTCCGTGTGAATGAGCTCCTCTCGCTCCTCTGGCTGTTGCTTTTTGCAGTTTTTGCTTTGCTTATTGAGACGTTCTGCGTGTGTGTGTGTGTGTGTGTTTGTGTGTGTGTGTGTGTGTGTGTTTGCATCAGTGAAATGTGATTTGCGTTTAACGTCCTCTCAGATTCCTCCTCCGATGTTAATCTGGCAAATGTCGACTCGACTCTGTTACACCTTTACACTCGTGCTGGGACAGTCAGGAGCCGTCGGGAGTTTTGATGTTTAGTTGAAGAAAATACTGCTGCTTCCATAAAGCAACAACCTGCTACAGCTGGAAATAAACTTACTGTGTTTTATTATTTTTTATTTACTTAAAAAAAGCATGAAAACGTACTATGTTGTGCTCACAATCAGAGAAGATCCATTCTTGCTTCAACCATCTGGTTTTCCTTTTGTTTCTCCCTGGTGAAAGAGCGGTGGCGGCGGCAGCGTTTCGTTTCTAGAGATGCCATTTTTCGCTAATGTCCAACAAACGTACAGAGTTAAATCAATAATAGAAGAGACAGAGGAACCAGGTTCAAACACACACACACACACACACACACACACACACACACACAGCCATGAAAACGATCCTTTAAATAAAAACATTTCATAATGTCGTTGTCAGCAGATCTAAGGATGTTTGAAGTGTTTATTAATTTGTATTTGTACCAGTTGTAAGTTCACCTATGAAGAAGCATTTGATATCGTTACATCTGTGTTTTACTGTATTTTCAGTCATTCATTCTATCTGTTATTTACAATTTATTAAATGTTTATAAATGGGTTATAAATGCTATAAATAGGGGGATTTAAAGTAAAGTGTTACCTGCTGAGAAAATGTTGTTTTGCTGACTGAAGTCGGTGTTGAGACAGACTTGGACTCACCCCTCCTAGCTACGAACACACACCACCCACCGAGGCGTCACCGGTCTTTGCTTCCAGTTTTCACGCCCAGGAAAACACGACTGCTAGTCTGGGAACGTCCGACTTCCCATAAATGAGCCATTTTTTTTTTCCCGAGCTTATTGTTGTGGTGAAATGATCCTGGGGCCCGATAATGACGACCGGCTTGCAACTGAGCCGCAGACTTTAGCGTATTAGCATGAGAATTCAATACCAACACTCGTAAACTGATAGAGTTCTACTTTATGGGACCAGATCTCTATCTGCAGCCTGGAATTCAACACACACACACACACACACACACACACACACTAGCGGCAGACAGAGGCCCTTTGTGTGGCTGTTTATCACGCCAGGCCTCGCTCATAGAGATAACATGTTTTGTTTGCTTTTTTTTGTTAGTTTTTTTTTATCTGCAGGCAGGTTCCAGTTTATCTTGGGCTTCAACGAGCTCTGGAGGTTTAACTGAGGGTCACAGCATCTCTCACGTGAAACACGATCCAATTTTACACGCTCAGATGTGGTTTTATTTATCTATCTATTTATTTATTATGGTGGCTGGAATCTCTGAATTAGGTCTGAGATATCACGCTACGCTGACCCTGTTTTGAAAAGGTACTTTGGCCATGAAACTTTTTTTGCATGTGTTGGATATAAATGGTCACAAGTGGTTCAGTTTTAAAGAACTACTCTCGAATCGTCACTGGATGTTCTGAAAAGTGCTAAATCTGTACAACAGTGGCTGATATTACATCACATGACATCAGTAAAAACACCTTAGGCCAATTTATGTGTTGACCCTTTGCCATAGCCTGACATGCAATTCCCAAAAAATTTAACTATGCCTCACGTCGTCGCAGACCGCGAGAGCTGTGATTGGTCGGCTCGGTAGCGTCATATTTCTGGCTTCTCCTTCTTCACCGCTGTCGTACAATCAGTCTCTTCGGACGTCTTCTTTCGTTTCTGCGTCGCAGTAAGTTCAGGAAAAACTAAAACTGCCGTGCAACGTCAATCATCTCCGACTCCGATGAGATCTGCTCAATTTTAGTCACCAACAAACTTGTGGGAAACAGCGTTGAAGAAACTCAACCAGTGGCGTATCAACACTCCTGCCCACTAGTGGTTGAGCTGAAGTTGCTGAAGTTGTGAGTCCGGGTCTCATGTCTGTGTCTGCAGTGAGCAGGGGTCCGTTTGCCTTGTGGTCGGTGGGTTAAGACCTTGAAAGCTGGATCCTGGTCCGTCAACGGTTGCGATGGCAGCATGAAAACGCACACACACACACACACACACACGCGCGCGCGCACACACACACACGCACACACAAACTGACTTTCTCTCACAGCACTAAAAAACCCCCAACAGGCGAGAAGCCTGTTGCGCGACCGACCTCTGCCTTGATTTGTTCTTCCCTCCCGGCTCCGGTTTCAGTTCCCCTCCTCTCGTCTCTGCCGTTGTGAAGTAATGAAGCCGTGGTGCCTTCCCTCTCTCTCCTGCCTCCATTCATGTTAACCCTCTCTCTCCCCGATGCAGTGGATCCCTTCACACTGGATCACTGGGAGACGCTGAGCTAACAGACTCTCATTTTATCGGCGATATTCACTGTCAGTGTTCTTAATGTTTGCATGCTAACATGCTCACATTGCACAGCACAGCAGCTGCGGCCGGAAGCAGTGTGATTATTTAGTCGCAGGCGCTTGGTCGCAAAACAAAGTTTTAGACAGATCGAAATTTAGACCGTACGATGACGCTAGATGGAAAAATCAGAGGATCACCAAAGTCATTGCCGTCCGGCAGCCGTTGATACATTTCACTGACAACTGCAAACGTGAACGTCATGGCGGCGCCAGAGGGAAAGTCAGGAGGGCAGATTCATCAGGGTCCATGAATCCCTGTACTAAAGATGCACCGAACCCTCTAGCACTTGTTGAGGTATTTAAGTCTGGACCGAAGAGGTGGACCAACCGACAGACCAACCGACCTACCGACTAACCGACCGACCGACCGACCGGCTGACCGACCGACCGACCGGCTTGCAGGCAGACATCGCCGTCTCTAGGGCCCTGGCACTAGTGCAGCAGGATCTTGCAATTGTTGCGATCGTTGTCGTGCGAAATGAGTGAATTTAAAGTAACGTTTCCATGAAATTTTCACAAACATGTTTGTGATAAACTGTGGTAATATCTTGAAATTCTATCATCCAAATTTTATCATCCATCCGTATGAGATGCCACCTCAGTTCCACAGAGAGTAAAAATGAGTTTTGCATTTTTTTTCCATCAACTTTGTACTTTTAGCTACTTTTAGCTCTCCAGGTTAGCTACCTGGGAAAAAAACCCTCAGGTTCTACATTGAATCCGCACATTTGTTTTTCCCGATTTCTGCCTCTAAAGGGTCAGTCTGCATCAAAAGCTGCAGCTCTCACCTAAACTATCCTGAATTATCTGGACATGCACAAAAAAGATTCTTCTATTCCCTGTGTTAACCCACATACAGAGCATGATGCAAAAGTGCGTCTGAAAACAATCATCAGATGAATACATTTCAACTTGACTAAAGATAAATTACAATATATGTATTTATAATAATAGGAAAGATGAGTTGTTGTTTGATTCTGTCCCCGGTTCTTTCGCCGTTTGCTGCATGCGTTTATTTGTCTGTGTGTGTGTGTGTATGTGTGTGTGTGTGTGTGTGTGTGTTCGTGTGTGTTCGTGTGTGTTCATGTGTCACCGCGGGGTCTGACTGTTTCCCGTATCGACACCTTTTGTATCTTCCAGTTCCTCTTCCTGTCTGAGGTTCTACAGTGGCGAGCCCAGACCACCCCAGACCATGTCCTGTACACACTGCTCAACTCAAGGGTAAGGCCTCACACACACACACACACACACACACACACACACACACACACACCGTGCATGATGTACACACTTTTTTATATAGAAACACTCATATGTCATAATACTTGTGGAGGCACAGTAGGAAAAAAACATCTGGTTATTTTCAGTTAATCGCAACATCTCAACATTTATCCTGTGGATTGTTGTTTGTTTGTTTGTTTGTTTTTTTATTTTTGATACCTCAAACTGTTGTGAGCCACATTTTGTGCTATTAAAACCTTTTGAATATTTCAGCCTTCGCTTATTTTGAGGGATTTTCTCAACAGGACGTGGATCCTTTTTCCCATATTTTACTTATTTGCTCTCACACTGTGGTGCGATGGTTTGTTTTTCTTAAGATTCGTGCCAGAAACACGATGGGATGAAGGCGAGAAAAGTGATTTACGCCACATTTATTGAAATGTTCATGTGTCTGGATGAATGTTGTTTGGTGAGACGGGTGTAAAAAAAAAACAAAGAAAAAAGGAATGGAAGTCAGTGTTGTGAGGTTGAGTGTGAGCTGGCCTCTGTGTGACGGTTGTGCTCATTTGCATAATGGCAATGTGATCCGCTGGTTTGTTTACAGCTGCTCGGCAGTGAGACGCTGCAACGGTAAAATACAAGATGACATCTGCTGAGAGAACGTGTCATTTGTGTGTGTGTGTGTGTGTGTCTGTGTGTGTCTGACCCCCCCAGGGTACGATAGCCAGCTCCCTGACTTGTGTTCAGCTGCACAAGAGGGCAGAGAAGATCGCCGCCATGCTGGCTGAGCGGGGCCACCTGCAGGACGGAGACCACGTGGCGCTGGTCTACCCCCCAGGTAAAAAAAAAAAAAAGGCTGAGTCTGGATCGGGATGAGGTGGCACCGCACGTCTAAATCACTGCAGCCAGTTGTCAACATCTGGCGGAAGAGACACCAACACCTGGCTGTTACAGCAGCCCATCGATGACAGTGTTTCTGAAATCACACGTGGTTCTGTCACACACGGCTGTGCATGTGTCCGTATACTTTTGGCCACTTAGAACATTTAGACATGAGACGCTCTCCTCCGTGGTTTGGCTTCTCCCACCGATGTTCAGCGTTGGATGTGGATCCAACGGCGTCGCGAGCCGTCCGTGTAACCGCGGGTCCGCGTCCGTTGCAGTCCATGTGATTGCTCGCTGCGTTTCTATTTGCACTTTATGGCTGATTTTTACAAGAGAGACATAAGCTCCAGCAGGCGTCAACATTTTTCACAAAAACTCGTTGACACTGCGCAAGAGCTCAGGAGCTCAAGAGCTTCCTTTTGTAACATCTGACTTTTACAGTTAAGTTGAACAAACGAACGAGTCTCAAGACATTTTCATGCCGAACTGTTCAAGTGGTGGAGCCAACATGGGCTTACGCGACATACATGATGCTGTAAATGAGGAAAACTATAAGTGGAGATTGAACGACTGAACTGCCGTGCAACAATAATGATAATGATAATAAAAAGAAGAAGTCTTAGGCAAAAAATAAAAGCAGGCAAGATGTGATGGAATATTTCAAATATCTGACTCCCTGTGGTGAAAGTAGAAGACAGCTGCTTGTATAAAAAACAGTCTGGATTGTCAGGTGTGGATAATTTTCCACTAAACTGAATAAAACATGGCAAAGCTTTGTAATGGTCCTTTAGCTTGTGTGTCAGCGCGTTGACAAGGAAAACTCAGGAGGGACGGAGAACCTCTCGGAGGGAGGGGGTCGGCAGGGGGGGGGCGGACGCCACACCGTCTTGAACAACGAGGAGACTGTCTTAAAGCAGCAGTCGATGAGTCGCCTCCAGCGTCCAGCGCTCGATATTTGACCTCGTCCTCCTCTCTGTAAAAACCTCTCCGGGGAGGGGGGTCAAGGCGGGGGGGACGCCACCCGTGCGAGAACAACAGAGAGGACTGTCTTAAAGCAGCAGCAGAGTCAGTCCGCCTCCCAGCGCCCAGCGACATATTTTGACCTCGTCCTCCTCTCTGTAATTGTCAGTGCGTGACCTCCTTTTTTTCTCCCACTCCTCTTTTCCTCCCTCCCTCCCTCCCTCTTCCGTCCTCCCTTTCCTGCGCTTTTCTCTCCTCTTTACTCTCTCCTCCCCCTCCTTCTACGATCTTTCCCCCTTTGTTTCCTTCTCCTCTTGTTCTGTCACTTGCTGTCCTCCTTTTTACCCTCTTTTCTCTCTCTCTTTTCCTCCCTCATGTCCTCTTTATTTCCCTCCATGCTTCCTTTCTTTTCGTCTCCTCTTTCACTCTTCTCGCCTCCCCTTTTTCCCCTACTTGTACCTCCCTCTTTTCTCCCCCTCTCAACTATTCATCCTTGCCTTTCTCCTTCCTCTCCCTCCTCTTTCCCTCCTCTCTCCTCCCTTCCTCCCCCATCATCCCTCCTCCTCCTCCTCCTCCTCCTCCGCCCTCCAGGTATCGACCTCATCGTGGCGTTTTACGGCTGCCTTTACGCCGGCTGCGTGCCGATCACGGTACGACCGCCTCACCTGCAGAACATCGCCACCACGCTGCCGACGGTCAAGATGATCGTAGAGGTAAAAAAACAAACTAAAATCGTTGTCATGGTGACCCTCTGGGTTTTTACGATGCTGACTGTCTGCATGACTTCCGTTTCATGTAGGGGGAAAGTACTTTGCTTCATGTTGACACTGACGATTTGATTCTCTCTTAATTAGTCACCATCTTCTTTACACTGAGACACAAGAACAGTGGAAACAAGATGTTTTCGTTGGACTGATGCTTTAAAACTTGAAAGTTTTACTGATTATTCTCAGCGGAGAACCTGCTAAAATTGCAGCTAAAATCTGACTGAAAATGTCAGAATTTAAAAAAAAAACAAAAAAAAAGGATTGCAAATATAATTTTTCTGCAGATGGAAAAATATGGAAACATTGAAAAGTATTGTTTTAATAAATTATAATCCTGCAGAGTCATGCAGTGATTGACCATCAATGTGACCTACGATTTGTGTGCAAGAGGAAACAAGATTTTTTTCTCGCTACATGACAAGAACTCACATTGATTAACAGTTTCTTTCACTGACATTTTTGGAAAATTTGTGCAAATTTGGGATGAAGAGATGTGCTTTATCATTCCTTGTTTTCTTTTCAAATGAGTGGTGGAAAACTCAGGAAGACAAGGTGGCTTCCAAATGCAGTTAATCCTCATCGATCGACTATTTCCTGCCTTTGAAACTGGGATACTCGGATATCCCACATGATATAGTGACATTTTTTGGCGAATTTTAGGAGGAAAAAAAACAAAAAAACCTTCATGGTTCAGTCTCTCAAAAAAGGCAGGGAGGGGCCCCCACCCCCACCCTGTTGAATCCCCCTTGCCAGGCAGATGTTTTTACAAATAGGCCACGGAGCCGTGAAATCGCTGCTAACAGGGGACCGGTGAGTCCGGCCCACGAAGACGGAACCGAAATGAGCGTTCCCTCAGATTTTCTCTTTTTTTGTCCAGGTGAGCCGGTCGGTGTGCGTCATGACCACGCAGCTCATCTCAAAGCTGCTGAGGTCAAAGGAGGCCTCGGCCGCCGTGGACGTCCGGACCTGGCCCCCCGTCCTGGACACAGGTACGCCAACACACAGGCATACGCACGCGAACGCACGCGCGCACAGCAGCGATGTGATGACGCCGATTTGCTCCTCAGACGATTTGCCAAAGAAGAAACCTCCTCTGCTGCATAAACCGTCCAACCCCGACACCCTGGCCTACCTGGACTTCAGCGTCTCCACCACCGGCATGCTCGCTGGAGTCAAGGTGAAGAGCACGCACACTCACACTCACACACACACACACACACACACACACACTCAAACACACACTCACACTCACACACACACACTCACACACACTCACACACACTCACACTGAGCGGTGACATATCAGCTCTTACACAACCTGGTCGAACACACATTCTTTTTGTCAGGAAACTGATATAAAACGATATGGGGGGGGGGGTCAACAGTTGTGTTTTTGCGTTTGGTCACAAATTTCTATGAATCTTACACAAGGCCCGAGGCAGCAGTGAGTCAGATCAGTCGATTCATTCCAGAGTTTAGTGTAAAATTCCCCCCGTTGTGTTTCCTTAGACTAGTTTGGAAACTTCGGTAAACGGAACAAAATCTATGAATTCTTTCTCCCATCACTTACAGTCTAAGTGCCTTTGGATGGAAGAACAACAGGAGTGAAGTACAACGAGCGAAACCTGTTTCAGTTTTCCTTTGGGCATCTGACTGTTATTTATAAGACAGGTTTGATCCTCTAAGCTCATAATACGCATTAGAGATAACAATTAAAACCTGAAAGCTGAGCAGGGGAAAAGACGGAAGAAAAAAATTTGTAATTTCGAGCCAGAAACACAAACGTGTTAACAAACTGACAGCTGAGCTTTTTTCTTTTTCTTTTTCTGGTCTCGGATCCATTTCACGTTATTGTCAGTCCAGTTAACATTTGTAGAAATGATTCAGTTGGGACCATCAGACGTTGGGTCACAAAAACGTCTCCCCGAAGTCGCCTCAATGTAGGACCGGTAGTGTCTCCGATCCGAGGGCCCACCGCGAGAATCTGGCCGCTGAGAACCAGAAAATCTCAGAGCGCAAGTAACGAGCGTATCTCTGGCAACGATCTGCGACACCACGATACACTTCTTCTGCCAGTCCCAATGCCGTCATCGGCCGTCATCGGCCGTCGATCGCGTCCTTAATGAATGCTCTGAGAAACACACACCGAATTCAGCAGCACAGGGGGGGAAGCAATGCCAAATTACCCCGTCCGTCCCGTTTAAATCGCTGTGCTCGGTGAGCAAATCGGCCGTTGGCAGAATATCAGCCGGCGGCGCCGGTGCCAAGAACATGAACCAGGAAAAAAAAAACGGTCGGTCCGTCCGGCAAACGCAGCCCCTCGCGTCGGACGTTTTGTTATGCTAATCCCAGCATTGCGGAACAGAACGGTGGAACGGAACAGAACACATTTCCAATGAATATTTAGAAAACGGCAATTTCTTGACTACAGCGACCGGTTGGAACCTAGTGGAAAAAAGGGGGAAAAAAAGGGAAAAAAAATGGGAAAACAGAAGAAGAAACCCAAACAAATGAAAGGCCGTTCTGTGTCTGCATGATGTGTGATGTGTGTCTTTCCCCTGCAGATGTCTCACACAGCCACTAGTGCCTTCTGCCGCTCCATCAAGCTGCAGTGTGAGCTCTACCCGTCCAGAGAGGTCGCCATCTGCCTGGACCCGTACTGCGGCCTGGGCTTCGTCCTCTGGTGCCTTTGCAGGTCAGAGACCCCCCCCCCCTCCCATTAGAGACGGTAGATGGAGAAAACGCCAGGGAGGGGGATTGAAAGCGTATCCGAAAGCCTTTGTTTTGATTTGAAACATCCCCCCTTTAGATACTCAACTTGTGCGGGCGGATCCGCTGTGACCACCGAGGCTACAGGTTTACACTGTGTTTGTGGTTTCTAGATAAACGGGGACATAACAGAAACATCATATTAATTAAATCAATATATGATCATTTAGACTGAAAGTCAGTAAAACATTGCCCACAGGGCGTCAACATCCCATATACTGATGTAATTAGTCTGTAAGGAGAATAAAGTGGACAGTCAAGCTATAAACTTTCATGATTTCACAACTGTTTTCTCAAACCAAACATTTTAACAATAAGGCTGCAAATATATACCTCGATGCCAGTTATGACGAAAAGAAATATTTTTCAAGTATTTCAGGTCAGTTTAGCTACTAGTGGCTGATACATGTCGCCCTTAATCTGGAAAGTCAAATTACTCTTATTAAAACAGTGAAGACACAGTGAATGTGTCCCACATGTTCATTAATAAAAGCGGTGAGGCAGCTGTGGGCGCACACCGTCTCTGGGTGGTGCATTCAGGTGCTTGACGGAATCCCGGCCCCGTCTCTCTCTCTCTCAGTGTGTACTCAGGTCACCAGTCCATCCTGATCCCTCCGTCCGAGCTGGAGGTCAACCCGGCTCTCTGGCTCTCCGCCGTCAGTCAGTACAAAGTCCGCGACACCTTCTGCTCCTACAGCGTCATGGAGCTGTGCACCAAAGGCCTGGGCCTGCAGACCGACTCGCTGAAGGTAACGTTGGCGCGCGAGAAGCCCTCCGCGGCTCCGGCGATGCTGTTGGGCAGCTTCTCACCCTCCGTCCCTCCTGTCCCGCCCTAGTCTCGAGGCTTGGACTTGTCCCGGGTCAGGACCTGCGTGGTTGTGGCGGAGGAGCGTCCCAGGATAGCCCTGACGCAGTCCTTCTCCAAACTCTTCAAGGACCTGGGGCTCCACCCTCGCGCTGTCAGCACGTCCTTCGGCTGTCGGGTCAACCTGGCGATCTGCCTGCAGGTCAGTGGCACCGCCCGCCGCTCTCCGCCCGCCGCTCTCCGCCCGCCGCCCTCCGCCAGTTTCTCGGTTTCCAACGTTTCGGCACGCTCGCCTTTGAGAAACCAGCTGTGTCTTTTCTTCACAACAAAGGCTGTAGAGTAGCTGAGGCTGAGCTCTTTGTTAGCAGCGTACAACAGTGTAATACAACAGAACCTCCCTTAACTGTAGATCAGATTGTAAGTGACAACCGGCCGAGGTCGCGACCGCGTTTACACTTGCGCTTCCTGTTCGCCAGTGTCTCAGAGGTCCCGACCTTGTGGGATATTAACAGCTATTGTAAGTAAAACTCCGGCTGAGCCCTGGATGTGTTGCTAACTAGCTTGCTAAAAGATTCAGTGGGTAAAAAGACGTTTCTAGAAGGTTGGAGGTTTTTGGGGTTTTTTTCTGAGTTTTTTTTACATTTTGAGGAAAGCTAACAGTTTTCCCCTGTTTCCAGTCTTGGTGCTAAGCTAGGCTAAACATGTCCTAGACCTACATGTATACTGTCGATGAAACCCATCCTGGGAACAATGGCCATCAAACGTTTTACCAGTGTCAGTAGCATTTTTTTCTTTTTTAAATCACTCCCTTTTTGGGACTGTCTATTTTTCCTTTTCTTTTTTTTTGTCATTCTGAGACCGGCTGCGTTCATGTTTTCTTCCATCTGGAGGAAACAAACCAGGTGCATCATTGATTCCTGGAGCACAGGCAGGTAAACTCCGGGGGAATGAGGGCGGCGGCCGACAGACTGGTGCTTTCAGGGACAGCGGCCCACCGCCAGCAGCAGCCGCGGCCACGTAGCCACACACCTGCCGTTTCTGTTGTTCTGCATTGGAAGTTTACAACCTCGTTAATCGGCTGGATGATTCTCACAACTACTGGGCACCTCAAACCTGTTCATTTCTGGCTTTGAGATGTTAAAAACAAAAAAAACATTGCTTTAATGCAGAAGAAAAAGACAATTTCAAGGGTTCAATTGTTGGTTTTTTTGGATAAATTTTTTTTTGCAGATGTTTGGTTTTCATCCAACAACAGCAACACATTTATTTTTACTGGCTCCAGAGAGATAAAATCCTTATTTTGGGAAAAAGGCCACAGTTGCTTCACTCAGCTTTTCTCTCAGATTCAGCACCATCCTTCCATTTCAAGCTGATCATTGCTCTTAGGTTTCAAAAATGACTTCCAGCCGCCAGTGGTTCAAAATCTGAGTTTTCCCCGGGTTCATTTTAAAAAGTCCTTAAATCTCTGAAGGACGTGAAGAGGAACAAAGCATCTCTGTGCATCGGCTCCGGATGATTGAATTAAAAGTTATTGTCCATGTCTCTATTAGATTTAATTATTGCAAACCATTTTATAGTCAGTAATGATAAAGTACGGTGAAAATCAATTTAAAGACATTTATGAAATATTATCACCAATTTTTAACATAAGGTGTTTGTCCATCGGTTTCTACAATATTGCATGAATCATAACTGTCTTAACACTAACACATTCAGTATTCACTAATATTACCGTAAAGGAGCTAATACTCAACAGTGTAATGGATTATTTCGCTGCGACCTAAGTGAACCAATCACTTTCTAGTGGCTGTAAATGAGCAAACTAACCTTCGGCTGAAAAAGACTTTTCGCTCTGATTGCTTAATTTCTTTTGAGTTTTCCATCTTGCCCCCCCCCCCTCCTTGTTTTATGCATAACCCCCACCCACATATCTCACACTTGGTTTTGTCTCCGCCCTCTTTCCTTCTTCTTCCTCCTCCTCCTCCTCCTCCGCCCCCTTTGCTGCTGTAGCCTCACAGGCTGGGAAAGGTTGCCGACCAGGTAGGGAACCACCATCAACCCCCGCCCCAGTCACTGCAACCACCACCACCACCACCACACCACCACACCACCACACCCCACCTCCTGTCAGCACATCGCTCATCTACTGGCTTTTAGGCCGAAGCTCAGAGAGTTTGAGGTCTGAGTTGTAGCAGCGGCCTCCAGAACGTCATCATCAGCGAAAGCGGTTCGAGGTCTTTCCGGAAACCTGTCCTCCGCGTCCGAGGGTTTAGCTTTCGGCTCAGGTTTTTCATTCCCTCCGGGAACTAAATCTCATGATGTCAGCCTGTGTCAGGTTTGGACTCCCTGTGCTCAGTCAGCCCCTTAGTCGATTGACAGAAATATAAACAGAAAACGCCAAACTTTAATTGGTGCCATCGGCTTAAATTTGAGAATTTGGAAGTAGAACAGCTTTTGGTTTTGGACTGTTTGGAGTCTGAAGATGTCACAAATATGAAATGAATTTATCATGAAAATGCTAATCAGCCTGTCTGGACAGGTTTAGCCGACATGCCACAAAAATACTAGGTCTAGAAACATGAACTTGGAAGGATCAAGGCCGTGAATCAGGACCAAGCCTCGCTCTTGTCTTCACCAAAAAAGATTTTTCCAGATTTTACCCATAAAAGTCATTAAATCCATGTCAGGCACTCACTGATCCCAGGTCTGCTATAGTCCGCACAAAGCTACTCACCATCTAGTGCTCTGGGTGTGTGGGCTTCTGACTCCCAGCATGCCGCTGTGCATCCGGTGGTGGGCTCCGTGAAGAGTTTCCCCCTCTGCAAAGGCTTTTCATTCCAAGGGGAAGAGGGGGATGGAGGCGGATGGTGGGAGGAAGAGAGAGGTTGGGGCGGGGTCTTTATCTCTCTCCTTTTCTCTGTTTCCCTGGTTTTTCTTCAAATTTTCTCTCTCACTCACAACCAGTAACGACATTCAACACGTAACTAACAAGGAGATTTGGCAGGTTTCTGAAGGATGTGTAGACCAGACAAAGGTCAAACCGGGTTTGGACCTTTATCATATATTTTATATATATATATATAATTTAGCTTTGCCACGAAAGAGTTTTTATGTACCAGGATGTACACACTCAGCTACGTGATCGTCACCCCTTCTTCCATCTGTCTTGTTCCCGGCTTCGTTTTCACTCTTCCCTCTTTTTCTTTCCTCTAAAAGTCGTGTCGTTTTCTTTGCATGTCACTGTCAAGTCGCTTTAGATTTGACGCTGACGAGTGCTGGCGTGCTTCTCTTCATGTTGGGAGGTTTTTGGTCGACCTTTTCTTTTGGTTTTATCTGTGTTTTGTTTGGCCGATCTCCCTTCATGAATCCCGAGTCCACCGCTGGCGCCGCGCCCTGGCGGTTGTGTCTATGTTGTGTGACTGTTGTAGGGGAGCCGTAGCCGTCTCCCCCCACGTCTCCCCTCGACCCTGGAGCTCCTCCCTCCTTGCCTCTGGGAGCGCTAACGCACGGCCAGCAGCGCCCACTGCGGCCCGGTAGGAGTAGAAGTAGCTGTGGCGGTAGACGTTTATTTTTTTGGCGTGCAGTCGTAGAATGTCGGCGGCTGTATAAAGGGATGTCTGTTGTGTGACCTTGAAGCATTAACCCTGTTGTTCGTTGGCGTTTCTCAGGGCACCTCGGGACCCGACCCCACGACTGTGTATGTTGACATGCGAGCGCTACGGCACGACAGGTGAGTCCAGCCTTTACTAAAATTATTTGATTACCAGTCCCCACGATTACCTTTCTCTCCGATGAAAGCCAGAGATCGCTGTATAAATTTGGGTCGGGTGTTCGCGGCCCTCAGGGGACGCACCCGTCGACCTCGGTGATCTCCTGACTCTTTCATCCAGCGCCGCCAACACCTCCGCACGTGGAACCGAAAATTGACATAGCAGGCTACCACATCATTAGTAATGTTAATGCATGGTGATGGTGGCTAACAACCTAAAAGGTTCTTTAAATGTTAACCTGCTAAGTCTGACCATGTTAAGGCCTGTACAAGTCTCCTGCAGACCTGGTGACATGCTAATGTTAGCAGCGGTGCTAAATATATGTTTTATGATTAATGGCCAAATCATACAAAACCTGGGCCTTTTAAATGTTTAAATTTTGGACCAGAGACTATTTAAATTCCTACATCAGCTCCTGACAGTGCTTCCTACCGATAGTCCCGTCCCCTCTGACTCTGTAGCAGTTGTCAGGAAATCACAAGTCCATAATTTCCTGATACTTTCAAGGGAAGATTCCTGGGAAGATGATACCATTGAGAAGTGGAGACAGATTTGGTTTAGTCAGCTGAGTTGTGTTTATTTGCAGTTGCTGGGGTCTGGACAAACCTCCTTGGAAACTAAACCAAACCAAATTAGTTGCTCACAGGTCGTAATTCATTTATCACTGGAACATTTCCCCATATTTGTTCAGCTGTTAGCTGCCGCTAAGGCGGGTTTCACATTTCCGGCCGGTCTACGGCTAAAATTCACGGCCCTGGCGAACATGAGCTCAGTCATACCTTCTCCTCAGCCGTTTCGCACGAAGCCTTTGAACATTTTCGGCCCCGCGGGATCTCGGTCCCGTCCCGGGCGTCTGCTCGGCGGCCTCAGCGTGAATGCGGTTTAAGTTGTGTCTGTGAATCGGCGCGAAGGTGCTCGGCAAACACTCCCAGGATAAATAAAAGTGCTCGCTAAAGATCCTTGTTCTAACATGAGACGTGTTCTACAGCTAAGAACCAGCACACTGTCTTGGTAGTAAAAAATAAATAAATAGATAATAATAATGAGAAGTTGAAAGTTTCTAAAAGATTATACGACTATTTCAGGCTCGTCAGCCTCTTGGCTGCTCCACTTCCTTTGAGACGCCCCCAGTCTGAGAAAGCGACACTTTAAAAACCTAAAGGTGTCTCAAGGTGTCGGTTTCCAGGCAGCAGGGATCTTCAACAGGTCCTGGACAACAGGCCAGACTAAAGATTCGCTCAAATGTCTCCTGGCGAGGGGGGTCCGGTGGGCTTTAGACCACTTGAGCTCAGCGGGACGCCGGGTCCGGGCCCCTGCTGTAAGACGTGTCCGGGGGGAACTGGGGCTCTCTGCTCCAGCCGGTCATCATGGCGCTCGGCTGCTCGGCCACTCTCCCTCCGGAGAAGTCGGCGTGCATGAAGCGGGCGACGCGGGCCGGTCCCGCCGCGGTTAAATCTAACCGCGGCCGTGGATGATTACATGTAATCAGCGCTGATTTCAAGCAGGCCCGGTTCTACCGGGGACGCTCTGTCCCTCGTTTAGAATCGGACAGAAAACACCACTTCTGTCGTTTGTTTTTGTTTTTTCCTTCCAGGATCAATGATTTTATTTTAACCTCTGTGGTTAAGGACCACAGTATAATCACTGTCATTCCCCAGCGTCCGTTGTTATTTCAGCTCAAAATGACGTATTTCCAGACCGAACGATCAGAAGCAGAGAAACCATTTCAGAAAAGTCGCAGGTTAGTTTTTCCTCTGTCAAAAAAAAAGAAAAAAAAGCGTTTAAAATGGAAATCAACTCCTCCAAAACTACACATTGTGAAATATTAAACACTTTATCCAGAGATGAGAGAGAACAAATGTTTGTTTGGTATTTATACGATATCGCAAGTTCATCAGACTGTGTCCTTTTTAACCTGAGCAGAAATAAACAGTAAGATAAAAACAACCTCCACATAGGATTTTTTTTCAGCTTTGTTTTTTGCTTCTGTCTCTTTAATAAAGGATTTTTTCTTGAATCTGCCTTGATTTTTTTAATGAAAGATGTTTTTTCAACAAATCCATTTAATTTTCTGTTTTTTGTTTTGTGTTTGTTTTTGGTTTTTGCCCAACAGGGTCAGACTGGTAGAGAGGGGTCACCCACAGCCTGCCACTGATGGAGTCTGGGAAGGTGAGGGTGGGGGCTGCAGATGTTTTTTTTTTGTTGTTTTGTTTGTTTGTTTGTTTGTTTGTTTTTTCCTTCCAGGATCAATGATTTTATTTTAACCTCTGTGGTTAAGGACCACAGTATAATCACTGTCATTCCCCAGCGTCCGTTGTTATTTCAGCTCAAAATGACGTATTTCCAGACCGAACGATCAGAAGCAGAGAAACCATTTCAGAAAAGTCGCAGGTTAGTTTTTCCTCTGTCAAAAAAAAAGAAAAAAAAGCGTTTAAAATGGAAATCAACTCCTCCAAAACTACACATTGTGAAATATTAAACACTTTATCCAGAGATGAGAGAGAACAAATGTTTGTTTGGTATTTATACGATATCGCAAGTTCATCAGACTGTGTCCTTTTTAACCTGAGCAGAAATAAACAGTAAGATAAAAACAACCTCCACATAGGATTTTTTTTCAGCTTTGTTTTTTGCTTCTGTCTCTTTAATAAAGGATTTTTTTCTTGAATCTGCCTTGATTTTTAATGAAAGATGTTTTTTTCAACAAATCCATTTAATTTTCTGTTTTTTTGTTTTGTGTTTGTTTTTGGTTTTTTTGCCCAACAGGGTCAGACTGGTAGAGAGGGGGTCACCCCACAGCCTGCCACTGATGGAGTCTGGGAAGGTGAGGGGTGGGGGGGCTGCAGATGTTTTTTTTTTTGTTGTTTTGTTTGTTTGTTTGTTTGTTTTTCACTTTACTCTGGTTAATTCTGCTTCTTTCTCCTGGATCAGATCCTTCCGGGAGTCAGGATCATCATCGCCAACCCGGAGACCAAGGGACCAATGGGAGAGTCACATCTGGGGGAGGTTTGTCTCTAGAGAAAGTCGCCCGACTGTGACGCTGTCGTGGTGAAGTTTAGATCAATATAATCAGTGGTTGGACTCAAAGTTGTACAACATCTGGTGTTAGTGAAACTTTGATCCGACTGTGTTGAGATCAAGTTTTCAGAATCGAAAATTAACGAGTTTGTTTTTCAGTATTTAAAAAAGTATTTCCTAATAATTAAAGCATAAAATAAACACCGTCTCACAACAGACAAATTAAGGCCATAACTCATATTACAACAGTTTATTGTATTTTGTAATTAGTGCCTTGTGGTGTGACACATTTAAACAACATTGATTTTAGTCAATAATGATTTTTAAGCAGATTATTAAAAACATTTGCCAGATATTTGTCAGCTCCTGCTTATGTAATGTTTTCATTAAAGACTCATCAAAAACCAACAATAGGAGGAAGATATCTCGGGTTCTCGGGATTCGTCCTTTTTTTAACGACATTTTATAGGCATAAGAAACTCATAGATAAAAATCAGCTCCCCAGAATGTTCTCCTCCATCAGAGTCAGTTTCCCATCTTCACACACTGGACATCTACAGTACAGGAGCAGTTATACAGGCGGTGAACCTGAGGCAGATCCTCAACCGCGGCTCTGCCCGCTCCGTGTGGTCTGTGTTTGCAGATCTGGGTGCACAGTGGCCACAACGCCAGCGGCTACTTCACCGTCTACGGGGACGAGGCGCTGCAGTCGGACCACTTCAACTCCAGGCTCAGCTTCGGCGACACGCAGACCATCTGGGCCCGGACCGGATACCTGGGCTTCCTCCGCAGGACCGAGCTCACCGACGCCAGCGGAGGTGAGGACCAATGATCGTGACCGCCGGCGCGAACCTCTAATAACCTCTAATCTTGTCAGGATTAAACGGCCTCGAGGCTGGTTTTTAAGTGACGCCGACCTTGAGGGAATCCATTAGTCTGGTTTTCGCTTGAGATTCGAAGCGTCTCAAGTCTCTAAACACTGACCTGAGTCTTTAGTTATTTGTCTATAGTTTTGGTTTTATTATTTTCAGATGTTTAGACAGGAAATATCAGAATTAAATAAATTGCTTGAAATCATGAAGTATCGTCATCAAGGTTGCAAAATGCTTTTTTTTTTTTTTTTAAATTTTAAAATTTCAAAGCCGTTTTAAATAATCAACAGCTTCTTGTTCAAAACATTAAAACCAAAAATAGTTTAGCGCCTGCATCTGCTTCAGCTGTAATAACTGTTTGACCTAAAACCAGTACTTGTTCAGCGTTGGGGCCGAAATGTTGACAAAAACGAGCTACAACAGTGGTAGTAGAGGATTTATTAGTTTATGAGTTTTTATTCTGCTGCAAACTTCCATGAGAAGTGCCAATCCTGGATCTGGAGAAAGAAAAAAATGCAAACAAATAATGAGGTTACTCGTGTGTGTGTGTGTGTGTGTGTGTGTGTCTGTCTGTAGAGCGTCATGACGCCCTGTACGTGGTCGGCGCTCTGGAAGAAGCCATGGAGCTGCGAGGGATGCGTTACCACCCAATCGACATTGAGACCTCCGTCATCAGGACGCACAAGAGCATCACAGAGTGGTGAGGAAAGCCACGCACGCCACTGACCTTTGACCCGGCTTCATTTCCACACAAAAACGATCTATGACGACTTATTTCTTTTTAGGGCCGTGTTTCTATCCAAAGGGCGCACAAGCTTCAGACGAGCTTCCAAAAAAAGTTTTTTAAAAATCCTGAAATTTAAAATGCGCGTCAAAAACAAGTGAACGGAAATGTTTGACGTCCTCTTGTTCCAAGTCTCTCTCGAAAAATCACTGACATATTTACGCATTAGAACAGTTGTCGGTCACTGTGATGATTTATTCCGTGGAGAGATCCAAAAAACAAAATTCAAAGTCTTTGTTCTGAAGCGTCACCTGAGGTTAAAATGAGGATTCAGCAAAATAAGTAGGTTCCCACAGTGTTTCACAGACAGCGACAAAAAAAAAAAGTTTCAGTCCACCGAGGGGATTCAGGAGCTCGGTGTTCAGACAGACTAGAGAAAACCTGACCGCTGAACCACTGGAATCTGAAGCCGATGGCTGCCGGTTCCACTCTCTACCAGAATCCACAATCCTTGGGATTTTTCTGAGATCCCAAGACTTAGAACAAATACAACTCATTCCCGCAATATCTGTGAAATCGTACAATTTTATTTCACAATTTTAAGAAGCATCACAATTGCTTTTTTTTTATAGAAATCAAATTCTGAACCATTGACCAAACTCTAATAAAAATCGAGTCCATACTAGCACAAACAATCTGTTTCCCTACAACTTGTCTTCTCAGGCAGTTCTCTGCCCCCAGAACTGTGCATGTCCATCCGGTTGCTCGTCTGTAGCGTTACTGAAACACAGTTCTCATCTAATAACTACAAACGGACTCCGAGCTTCCGAACTGGGAAACAGGGTAGGAAGCGCTGAGTTTACCTTCCAGACCTGGATCAGGGAAAAAAAACAAAACACTAAGGTTTTATTTTACAGGTCCTTTGGTTCCTTCTACTTTCTTGGAAGAGAGAAGGTTTTGAGACTTGAATTTCAGTGAATGGAGTAAATACTTATCCTGCGCTTTCTTGTAGACTTGTTCATATTTTCCTATGTTCAGTTGCCCATTGACTAAAAGAATTATGGTTACACTAACTTTGCAATTAAATGTGATCAAGCAATTGTGAAATTATCAGAGCAAGTAAAATATAACCCAACCAGAAAAAACAGTTACATTGCTGTGTTCAACTTCTTGGATTTCCGTTATGGAAAGGAAAGACCCATAATAGTAGAAGATGATTCGTTAATTAATTGATTAGTTGTGAAAATGTGCAACTGCTTTGACGACTGAATAAATATTTGTCATTTTTCGGGCAAATGGAAGCTGTACTTTTAGACATTTGGTTGAACAAAGCAAGACCTCTAAAGGCGTCGTGTGATTAATTGATAATAGATATAATTTTTAATTCACACTATTTAATGATGCAAGTTATAATTTAAATGAAGCTGCTGCAGTCAACCCTTCTAGACCGCTCCGTGTATGTGGTTTTCTGGCCTGTGCCCCCAGCGCGGTGTTCACGTGGACCAACCTGCTGGTGGTGGTGGTGGAGCTGGACGGCTCGGAGCAGGAGGCCCTGGACCTGGTCCCCCTGGTCACCAATGTGGTGCTGGAGGAGCACTACCTGATCGTGGGCGTGGTGGTGGTGGTGGACATCGGCGTCATCCCCATCAACTCCCGTGGCGAGAAGCAGCGAATGCACCTACGCGACGGCTTCCTGGCTGACCAGCTGGACCCCATCTACGTGGCTTACAACATGTAGCCCCCCCCCACCACCCCCAGGTGTCTGATGCGGAGGTGGATGAAGGATGATGTAGGAAGATGCGAGGACTGTCTGCTCCTGAGACTGAGAAGAATAAAAACCGGAGTCTGAGGCTGAGTTTCTGGCATAAGGGGAGGAAACGGGTGACTTCTTCTTTTTGCCCTGGATTTTGTCTCTCAGGCAACACTTCATCCCAGGCTAAGTATCAAACGGTTATATTTCGGTCAAAGCTAAAATTCAGGCCATGGTTTCGGTTTGAAAAGAAATGAGATTCGTACTCAGCCTGAGAGGAAGTGCAGCCACCTCCCTCTGGGGCAAGAAACCAGTCCCCCATTTCCGCTGACCGTTTACCCAAAAGTGGCAGAGGCAGAAGGACAATCGTTAACATAGCAAAGTTTCTCTTCTGATGTGTTTCATACCATGTTTTAAAAACTACATTGGCTCATCCTATATTTTCCTTTCAAGCATTTGTTGAAGTTGTTTTTTGTTTTTTTTTTTCCATTTGTAACATGTTCTTTAAAAGGTTTGGGGAATTTTTTTTTTGAGAAGGATATTTAAACAAAAAAGAAAAGAAAACAAACCCTGCCAAATGCTACTTTACGTTTTTATGATATCAATCAATAGAGGTGTGAGATATGTTTTGATACGAGGGCGGGGTCCGAGGAAGGCGAATCGCAGCCGTCCTTCCATTTTCACGATGTGGTACTAACCTTTTATTTCATGTTAGCTTGTTTCTTTTTTTTTTTTTTGCTTTCCGTTTTTTGTAAGAGTGTTACTCTTTTTTTCTTTTCCTTTTTTCAGCTCAACATTATTTTCCGAACCGTCCGCCCCATCTCAGCGGGAAATCAGCGTGCTAATTTTCATACACTAACAGCTGCAGCCTTTAACTCCGTTTATTTTTCCGTACAAACAAGCTTCGACTGAGGCGTAAACAACACATAAAATTCATATCATGTAAGTATGTACAAAAAGAAACTGATTTAATTTATTTTGTTTCTCTTTTAGAAGTATATGACGAGACGTTCAGGAATGTTTTGCTCTTGAACATTTGCTAATATAAAAAAAAAACAAACAAAAAAAAAAAACCAAAACAAAAAAGCGATGTATTATCATGAGTGAAATGGACTCACATCAAGCATATTATGGAAAATAGAAATATATGATTATAGATTATATTAAAAGGTGAGTTAAAGGATTCATCCCGGACAGAAGCGCTCTTCACACGTGATGCTTTTTAATCTGCATGTTGGCCTGAAACGTTTAAGTCGGTCGGTCGGGAAGCTGGTAGATGAGTCGAAGAGCTTCATTCCTACTTCAGTATGAAGAGTTCTGAGCCAAGACGGTCCGGAAGAAGTCAGGGATACACACTGTGTTTGGGTTTTGTTAAAAAGAAAATTTCACCTTTAAGTTTAAAGGATTTTACATGATGTCAAAGACAATGTAAATACTTTAAAACCTATTTTCATCAGCCTTTATTATTTACTTATTCCCGTTAATTAATGCACCAACTTTTCCACCTTAGTCAAGAGCAGGCATAGATGAGGGAATCACAAGTGAGAGAGTGGATTTACAGCTTTAGACTCAATACACAAAATCCAGGTTTAAATTTTTAAACTCTTTTATTGTTTCAAATTCAATGACACGATGTTTTACAGCCCAAATTCCAAAGTATATCATCGTATGTCTCTTGGTTTAATATCAAAGTGATATAAGAGGAACATTATTGAAGCTGAGGGACAGTTTGCATTTACAAGCATACAAATCACTGGATTTAGAGCAAAACGAGATACATTAGAAGAACTATTTATGTAATATTGAGGGACTGATTTGTAATTTAAGATCACGACTAATTCAGGGGCTCATCAACCTAACAACATCCTCTTCTGTAAAGACACATTTACTGATTTAGGACATGTTGCTGACCTCCAGTGGTGACTGGGAGGACGTATAACAACATTTCCCTGTAAAAAACAAACAAGTATTCATGTCATGTTTCCTGAAGCTGGAGTTGTTTCTTCTGAAATTGTGCCGATGTCTGACTTCGGGTCACAACTCTTCATACACTCGTTAATTAGGGAAAAACGAATCTTTAAAAATGTCAAAAAGCAGGAATGTGATGGGACAGGTCTAATTATCTGTCGTTCTCTCTAAATCTCATTGCTGCAAAGAAAAACACCGACAGCAGTACTGGACTCTTTTTTTTTTTTTGTTTCAACACCCCCGGCTGGGAAAAGGTGAATCCTCGTCAAAGCCTTCAAGTTGCCCCCCCCCCCATAAGAAATGGCAGGTAGGCGAATCAGCCACTACTATTGTAAATATCAGAGTAAGAAGCCCCTCATATTTTTACATGGTCAGGTCAATCGGGGCTCATTACAGTGATGTCACGACAGGGCTACAGGCTGAGGCAGGAAGCGGAGAGCGAGAGGCGATATTAACCAGAGACCCTTTAACTCGTTAACAGAGCAGCGGAGAGGTCAAAGGTCAGGGGAACGCAACCTTCACTCTTTGAAATGGGATTTAAGGTCGTTGCTTCTTGTCTTTGGCTGAGAATGTTCTAGTTTCAACATGAGGATTTTTTTGTTTGTTTTTGTTTGTTTGTTTTTTTTAAAAAGAAAAAGCACTTTCTTCCCTGTTTGTTTCTTTCTTTTATCAGCAAAATGTACGTTCCCTGGTATGTTTTTTTTTTAAGGTTTTAAAAATGTCTTATTTCAGTTGACATAAGTCTTTCAATTAAATAAATATTTCAACAGTTTTGACAATAAAAAGAAAAGATTTTTGTCTTATTTATTATTATTTTTGCAAGTTAGGGATATTTTATTACAAATGTGTCTAAAACAGGTTTGAAAAATCAACAGGTTTCATTTCGGTGCATCCTCCCTTGTCTTCAAGAGAACTACCATATAGTATTTACCATTAAACATTATACCTGACATTTATTTCACACTGAGCATGAAATGTCCTTGATGGAAAATCTTCCTCAAAACATAAATTTTACTTTCAAGTGAGCGATGTAGTTTTTTTAATACGTAAAATTATTTTTCTAATAATTGGCTTATAACACATTACATTAAAGTGTTTATTATTGTAGTGGGAAGCCATTATTGGCGGCTGGTGTATGTAAAGATAATGGATGACAATAAAGTGAAACATAGCTGTGGTAATATAAAATATGTCTTTACAGGAGAATATAACTTTTGACAAATACTGCCTATTAATAAATACATTAAAATGTCACTATATCTGCTTTTAACTGAGCACGAGCTACATTATAGTGCATTATAAAGGATTAGTTAAATGTTTGTGTAGTGCTAATAAGGGAGATCCGTTATCTGTTTAAATGTCAAAACATGGAAACATTGAGAATTTTTTTTTTTTTTTAATTTAATTTAGAGCTGAAACGATTTATCAGTTAATCTATTAGTCAACAACTGACCTAGAGTCTTTAGAGTTTTCACACTGGAACAGAAAATTAAATTCGCTAGAAAAAATATTTATACAAATATATATTTGTATTTTTGAATTTAATAGTTAAAGCTTTAATTCCCCCAAAATGAGCCAGTTCACTTACTTTTCTTAATAAATGACCGCTGTCAACGGTTTTCATTCTTGTGTGAAGGGAAAACCCACAGTTCCATTTATTCATCATCCAGAGTAACTAGACTATTGACTCTGCAAAGAGATGATGATGCTGATGCTGCTATTGGCAAACAAAAACAAAACTATTTGCTTGAAAAGAAACCACAAAAGTAAAATAAGAAAATATATTTTGTAAATTTTGGGGTTTACAGACCCTTAAAGATGAAAATGTGTGTGAAAATTTACCTTTAATAATTGAATTGAGTCATTTAAATTTAGATTATGGACAGAAAAACTCAACTTTTTCAGGAAAAAAACAATTATTTCTCTTTTTCATTTTCACAAAAAAAAAAAGATGGAAACGCATGAAATTGTTGATACATTTATTTCCTCCATGTTAGCACATAGAATATATTTATATACATATTGCTAGCTAAAGCATCAAAAAAAACAAATTTAAAAAAATGTTGGGAGCATAGAAAATGTTAAGCCACAGTTAATAGTCGGACAGAAGAGAAGAACGTGACCTATGGGAGGCGAGGACGAAGGAAACTTTCAACCGGTATTATTCCAGTTAAAAGTACCTAAAAGACTCTGTAAGTATAGCACGATTTCAACTAGTACTCACACAGAATCACGTACTTATTAATACTCTGGAATAAGAGCAGCGAAAAGTCTGGTTAGGGGCGACGAACGTGATCAGTTCACTCTGTTCTTGTTTTTAGGTTAAAAACAAAACAAACAAAAAAAACAGCCTCGAAGACGTGATTCAGCTCGACTGAAGTTCTACGAAAAAAAAACAAAAACATCATTGTCATATTGCATTTCTCTGAAGGAGTGCAAATATGCCTTCTTTACATGGGGGGGTAACAAAAAGAAAAAAAGAAAAAAAGGAGCTGTAGATACACACCTTTACTCATGCAGTTAAAAGAAACCACAGATACAAATCGGAATGACAACAAAAAATTTTCCCCCACATAAGGGAAACTTTACACATCGAAACCTTGGATGGACAAATATAAAAAAAAAGACAAAAAAACCCCAAAAAACAGTCAGGCGGGTGAGAGAGGCGGCGGCGGCGGCGGCGGCAGCGGCCTCATAGGTCACGTGTACGTACACATAAAACGTGTGTGTCACCCTTGACATGGGCACCGCTTCGTGAGAACGTGTGTTTATTGGTTTGGTTCTAAACAGGCCGTTAAAAAGCACTGAAATATTCGGATGCACTGACGGTGCAAATGTGGTTCACGCTGTTAAAAAATAAAAACAATAATATCAATAATAATAAAAAAAACACATACATGCCGAAAATGTGACAAAGCTCAGAGTCAGAGCGTCGTGTGGAAACGACAGAAGCCGGATTTTATGCGAGAACGGTTGTACATTGTACAAAACTAGAACCCAACAGTCATCCGGGTCGCCGTGACCACGGAGGAGAACGGCCGGACGTCGGTGAACCTCGTTAACGACGTACATACAACACGAGGGGGGATTTATTTACATGTAGTGCAATGGTGACGAGGAGGAGGAGGAGGAGGAGGAGGGGGAGGAGGAGAGGAAACAGACGGCGTACTTGTTAGACCTTAGAGCCTGTGGAGGAGAACCGTGATTTAAAAAAGAACGGGAGAACATGAGAGATAAAGAACGCTCTCTCTTTTCCTTTATTTCCGAAGATCGAATATGAACGAGAGTGAGAAGAAAAAATAAAATAAGAATAAAAGTACACAGAGTATGAAGTCAGACCGCAGCCGAACTGTACAAGCACGTGTTACATTTTTTTAAAGTGAGAAACTTGTTCAAAACAAAAAGACTCAAGGGACCCGCAGGGGAAAACACGCACAGGTCTGGAATAGCAGTTGCCGCGAATTCCCGAATACTGGACAATCGTGTTGTTGGTTCTCGTGTGATGATGATGATGATAATGATAATAATAATAATAATAATAATAATAATAATAATAATCATCTGTATTTTTCCTTATCGCTATCAAATCACATGGAAAGACCTAAACCAACAATGTGTTTCTCTGAGCCACAGACGCTCCACTGTTTTCCCACACAAGTCCTTGATTCGCACTGTTGCACCGGGTGACATGTTCCTGCATCACCATGAAAACACAAAGCACACGCACACACACACACACACACACAGTGGTTTACTTAACCTCAATCCCCAGGAATACCCACTAGAGCACCAAATTTGGATTAATCCGCTGCTAAAAATAGTCCCCAGGACAAACACTACATTTATATATTTGTGCTGGGAGCTGTGCTGAGATGGACAGAGGAGAGACGTCTCTGTTGGTTTGGGTCTTTTCAAGGGACTGGTTGACAAAAAGAGAAAAAAAAAACCAAAACAGAACAACGCCACCCTAAACATTTTTAGCTGCAACTCATGAGAATCAACAGCATCTGTACATATTTCACAATGAGACTTTGGTGAAAGGGGGAAAGATTATGGCTGCATCCAAGGTTCCACACTTCAAACACGTTTAGATCTAATGTGTATTGAATTTCAACTGGTGAATGATCTGCATGAAAAATTTGCAGTTCAGCTGAAAAACCTGCAACTGATGTGAAAGAAGTTAAAAAAAAAAAAGAAAAGAAAATTTTACATGATTAGTGTTGAAAGAATTTGTTGATTTTTCGATTGGCTAAATCAACAAAGTTAATCAACTGAAACATCACTGATTTATAAATCAAAATGGGTATAAAAACTTTAAGGTAAATTTAAATGTTTCATTGTTAAATGACTTCTAAATGTACAAAACAAGAAACCTGACGACTCGACACTAACAAAAATTATCACTACTCACAGCCCTAATTCGATATTGTTCCGCAATGCACAAAGGAAAAAACAAAACCTTTTTTCTGACTCTTTGATACGTTTAACTGGAAGCTGCGTTTTATAACGTGTCATTTCCTGTTGGAGATAAACAGGGAAGCATGTTGAGATCATGTGCCGTCGCTGCGAAGACAGTATAGGGACACTAGTAGGTAGTTCGTACTGTATTCAGTCACTATGTGGTAAGAACTGGGACAAGGCTGGCTACGGAAAATCAACAATAAAAAAAAAACAAACAAACAACACAATTTGAGTATCAAAACCATTTTTGAGTGACTTGAAGTGCAGAAAACATCTATCACAAATATCAATGAATAGCTCATGATGTATTCAACCGGTATGTGGTATGGAAGCAGGACACGGCAAAGGTAATACCACCTTAACTGGGTGTCGAGTTTTCGTTTACAACTCAGAAATTTAAAAAAAAAAAAAAAAAGCAGCAGCAGGACTTTAACATGACAAATGGGATAAAAATCTGGAGCTTTAGAAATAAAAGCTTGGTTCTCTCTTTAGTCAAGGTGATTAAAAGGCCTCCGCCCGCTATTTAAAAAAAAAAAAATCATGGGATCTTATTCTCCAGGGTACGAGAGGCAACTGATGTGGGTTGGGGGGGGGGGGCATTCTGTACAGAGTAAGTGAATTATTTTTCCTCCGTTCAGTCAATCTTCATAACTGAGGAAAGTCTCACACGTCTTAAAAGAAAAAAAAAGGAATAAAAAACTGGCAATTTTATTGCCGCATTCAAAATCAAAAATTAAAAAAAAAATTCCAAGCACCATATGTTTACACAAGCGACACGCGACATCCAGCACAAGGAAAAAGAATAGACAAGATTAATTTGATCATTCACATTTGCATAATGTTTTATATTGGTCCATCCGCCGTCACTGCTCATTAGACACCAGCGAGCTCCTGGTCTTCTTTTTTTTTTCCTTTTCTCTTTTTTTCCCCCTAAATTTTACCGTAATAAACGAAAAAAAGACAAACTATGAAACTATCAACATGCATGTAGCCTCACTGGGAGTAATAGGATGAGAAAATAAAAAAATGAAAAATAAAAAAGAGAAACAGGCACTGAGACCACCAACTACAGCATAACGCAGTGAAAGAGTCATAGCTAGTCACTTTAGGTTACAAAAAGAAATGAAAGGAAGATAACGAATTTCGAGTGTACATCACTAGAAAAAAAATGACACTGATGACGCTCGGAAAAATATCCTTTTTTTGAGTTTGTAGGAAACGAGGAAGGGAGCACTCACCAGCTCTTCTCAGGTAGGTTCAAAAAATGGCAGATTTTTCTTCTTTTCTTCTTTTTTTTTGGGAGGGGGGCAATACTACAAGTGTTTGGGTTGTTAAAAAAAAAATTAAATGTGCAAAAAAGGAAAAAAAAAAAAAAAAAGAATTTAAAATAAGTGGAAAAAACTTTCAATTCATGGAACCTCTCTAAGATCCAGCTCAGGAAAGATTGCTATACGTTTCCCCAATTTAGAACAAAAATTAAAAACCTGTTGTTATCTCTTAAAAATTAGTCTATTCCAAAAAAAAAAAAAAAAAAAAGGATGTGCATAATATCAGTTATAATAATTATAATACATGGAAGATTTCTTTTGTCGGCGTCTTTTAAGGCCGAACTCGTGACCCTGTTCCCAATAAGTGACTTGAGGACAAAAAGTTTTTAGGTAGAAACGATAAAAGGTGCTGTGCACTGCAACAGTTTCATGAAAAAAATTAAAAAATAAAAATTAATGTCCATGAGCCACGTCATCCACAATTTATTATCTTATGCAGTTTTCTGTCGTTTTTTTTTTTGTTGTTTTTTTAAAATACGTTTTCTCTAAGAAAGCGGAGCTAGTTCAATGCAGCGATAGTACTTACGGTGTGTATTCTTTTTTTTTCGTAAGATCGACGATGTGTATTTTTTTCGCATTTACAGTAAGAAAAGTGAGTTTTTTTAAAAAAATTCAGGTAATAAAATGTATTCAGTTAATGCTCACCTGTTACTACACACTTAAATAACACATTCTCTGACATGAGTTCAAAATTAGCACTTCAGTAAAAGAAAAAAAAAAAAAAACCCGAAAGAAATGACACGCACAAAAAAAAAAAAAAAATCATACGATAACTCTGCATTTGAGCTACGCTCTCAAGCAATCTGTTCACGATTCAGAGAAAAAAATCAAAATATAGATAAGAAAAAAAAACAATACAATGGGTACATTAAATAATAGAAACGACATGAAAAACAAGAAAGGGAGCAAATCGCTCGTTTCACGCAGAAAACATCGGGTCCACAAAGTTTTCAGGAAGGCAAGTAGAGAAAGCAGGAGAGAGGGGGATGTGTGTCTGTGTGTGTGTGTGTTGCGTGTGTGTGTTGTGTTGTAGACACTGACAGACAGGCGGAGAAGATGGCGGGAGCCAATGGTGTGTTTTGTGTGTGTGTGTGTGTGTGTGTGTGTGTGTGTTGGGGGCGGGGGCTTGTTCATCTCTTCCTGCGGCAGGTTCGTTTGTGGTCGGCGTGCCAGTGCTCCTGCTGACACTTGATGGAGCAGTAGGAGGTGTTCCAGCAGCAGTGGTACATGGCCTCCTCCTCACAGTTATAACACTGGGAAATGACACAAACACATCTGGTTAAGACCGACACATACACACACACACGCTCACACACACACACGCTCACACACACACACACGCTCACACACACACACGCTCACACACACACACACGCACGCACACACACACGCACGCACACACAGAATGACCTGAAAACAAGAGGTCACAAAATAAAGAGACTGCAGGTTGGTTGGTTGTTTTCTGTTTTTTTTTTAAGTTTAGGCAGAGTGTTTCCTGTGCAGTGTAATTTTATATATATCTCTATCAAGGGGAAGGGGAATATTGGTATATATTGATTTATATCAAGGAGAACCCTCTATTGAACGACATGCTGTCAAAAGTCTCGGATCAAAAGAGGTACTTTCAGCAACAGGACTCTGAAAGACAAAAAATTAAAGTAAATAAATAATAAATTTTAAAAAAAGCATTAGACGGACGATGGACATAAAGAGGGATAAACCGCATGTGCGAAAACTGACGTTTTTCCTGAGGAGTTTAAAAAGCAAACAACAGAAAAAGGAAAAAAAGGAGACCTTTGAAAGAAAATGGCAGAATTGGATCGACCTCTCCGCAAACAATCAGGATGCTGTCGAGGATGCTGTCACTTTTTCTAAAGTGGATGACAATGTGATTCTCTGTCGTTTGTTGAATATTCCTAAATTGTTAGAAATGAAAAAACGGCTGATTGGTTCTGGGACTCACCCACTGCTTCTTCTTAGTCTGGGATATGAGCTGCTTGTGTTGGGCCACCAGCTTCTTCACCTCCTCCACCAGCTCCTCCTTGCACTTCTCC
Organism: Istiophorus platypterus; assembly: GCA_016859345.1. Lineage (NCBI taxonomy): Eukaryota > Metazoa > Chordata > Actinopteri > Istiophoriformes > Istiophoridae > Istiophorus > Istiophorus platypterus. Next base: position 22,234,828 of record CM029113.1, on the reverse strand, counting down.
TTCACCTGCTTGCACTTCCGCTCCATCTCTGCCTGAGCCCCTGCCACCGCCTTGCTCACCGCCTGGCGCTTCTCCTCCTCCATCTCCGCGCGGAGCTGAGGGAGCAGAGACAAGCCGGGTTTTAACCTTCGGCAGGTGCCTCGTCGAAACCCCCGCCCCCCGGGGACCCAGTCGTCAAATACAGACGCACCTTCTCCAGAGCTTCCCGGACGACCCTCTCCGTCTCCCTCTTGTTGTCGGCCTTCATCATCTCCTTGACGTCGTTGAAGACCTTGGTGTACTTCTCGTGGCACATGTTCTGGCAGGCGCCGTCGCTGTTGGTCTGGGTTCCGCGGTGCAGCGTGCGGGGCGACCCTCCACTGGCCTTCTTGGTCTGCGTGGACACCGATAGCTTCTCAGGCTGCTGGGGCGCCGAGGACACGGGAATCTCCTGGCTGGAGCTCACCGCCTCCATCTCAGGCTCCGGGTCCTGGTGGGGGATGAGAGGAAAGGACGGGGGGATGCAAAGTATTATTTAATATGTGATCAGAAAAAATTTAAAAAAGAAAAAAAAAAGGGTGTCTTTCAAAGAAACTGCCAAATAATATAGTTTGATGTTGTATTTCCTTGTATCAAAGATAAAGCTGGTAAGTAAAACAGTTAAAGTGTTTAATGTTTTAACTGTAGCACTGTAATTATTGAATCATTTTAATATCATCACAAATGCTTGCAAGAAAAGAGTTAAAAAAAAAATGTATAATTTGACCCGACATTATGAATAAGAATTACTATAAAATGATCAACTATTTTTTCTAAATACCTAAAATTATCTCTAATATCTGTACAAAATGTTGTTCTGACATAAATAATATTCAGCTGTACGCAAGGTTTGTGCAAACCCTGGGAAAAATATGTATTTTGTTGATTTTTGAAGCAAAAAGTAATTACAACCCTAACAGCAAAATTTAAATGTAATTGCAATGGGGTTTTTTTTAACTAAAAAAGGGAAAAATAGAGTAATTGCCAACATGAGGGGGGTTAGTGAGTAAAATACAAATGTAATCTCATTTTTTACCGTAACGCCATATCGGCCTGGGAGGTGATCAGCCCAGCTTTAACCCAAACCAGATGATGAATTTATCCCACTACCAACGAATATGGTCTGTGTGGCCACAGTCTGATGGTCGACACACTTACACTGGCTTCTTCTTTGGGCTCGACCAACTGAGTCCGGCGGCTTTTCTTTGCCTTGGGCTCCTGGCTGCCTTTGAGCTGGAGGAGGGGGAAGAAAAAAAAAAAAAAAACAGATAATATGAAAATGCTGAATATTGTGGCGTCCAGTGGGTTTTTCTTGTTATAATCACAGTATAGACGGAGAAGTGAGGTCAAGCTCTGTAGGGGCATTGATCATAGTCATGTTCTCTTGCCTTCTACAACACTTAAATTTGTGTTTAGTTTTGTTTTTTTTAAATAACAGTTACAGTAGTACGTGACTTTCTGTACTTTTCAAAGACATGATTCAAAAACAAAATCTGAGGTCACTTTAAAACAGTCTTTTAAATCTCTTGTGCAGGGAAATTAACAGTCAAAATAAGGTTCATGTAAGGAAATAAAAATGTCCTTTTCAGCCAAATGCTGTAAATCCTCCACACAGGATGCATGAAAGAATTTGCCACATGGCTTAAAAACAGGAACATGAATAAATAAAAAATAAAAAGAAATAATTTCCAAAAGAGGCCATAAAACATCTCAGTGTAAAAAAAAAAAAAAAAAAAAAAAGACTAAGATGATTTTTTTTTTTTTTTTTTTTTTAAACTGAGATGTTTTATGGCCTCTTTTGGAAATTATTTCTTTTTATTTTTTATTTATTCATGTTCCTGTTCAGATGCCAATTTTAAGAATTTGAAGGAGACAGGAAATTCGGAAATAATAAAACAAACTGTCGCTCAAGTAAAAACCTGAATTAGACATTTTCAGAGTGTAAACAGCATATTTTTATATTCTGTGATCCTCCTCCAAACCCTCATAATTACATTGCACCTCATCAGTGTTAATCAAAGATCCTTAATCATATATATTAGTTTTTACTGTTTGATTTTTGAGGTCACTTTCACAATCGTTTGCAGTTTATTTTCTCTCCCTCTGTTACTGTACTTTCGGACAATGACATGATTTTTTATGAAAATACTGATGATAAATTAATGTTTATAGCCCAATTGAAAAACAAACAAAAAACTGAGAATGATGCTGAGTGTTGCACTAACTATGTGGCAGTTCAGTCACCAGATGGCACTATTTGATTTATTCTTATCTACATTCTCCTGGAGTTTATGTTTTACTAGTGTAAACTACCAGTTTATCTGATTACTTTAGTTTGATTTCCTTTTCTATTTTTCCCTGTTTTACTATGTCCTTTTCCGTTTTTTTCCTTTGTAATGCATTAACGTTGGTTGAACCAGGTTTGCAGTAGCATCTGGTAGATTGAGGTATCAAAAAATAAACACCACAGAGACGTACAGTCAAACTGAAAACCTCAGAGGACGTGGTAACAAGCCTCAAAAGTTGTCTTTAAAAATAAATAAATAAATAAATTACCGTGATAGGCACAGAGAAGTCGCAGAGAGAAACAAAGCCAAAGAGACAGATCAAGAAACGCCCAATAACTATTTTAATTCAGTGTCTGAAAAAGTTACGATGAATTTTAGTGGGAAGGTACCATTTCTACAGCATCTAACATTCAAGTCTCACCGGTCTAATTTTTCTAATCGTCACACTCCTGAGTGTGTGGAACCATTTGGTCACGGGGGGTAAAATCCTGCCCTTTTTCGACCGATTAGCTCCGGTACCTGTGGAACCTCGGGAAACTAAGCTCAGAACCATAAGTCCTCTAGAGCATTTTCACCACATCTGGGGCTTTGTGGCGATCGGGCAGAGGGCCGCACTTACATGCCGGACCTGCTCGTTGCTGGTGGAGGAGATGCTGGACTCTGCCTCGTCCGTCCGCTCCAATCTGTCCGTCCTCACGCTGCCCTCTTCCTCCTCCTCCTCCTCCTCCTGCTGCTGCTGCTGCTGCTGCTGCTGGCTCTGCTGGCTCTGGTTCTGATTCTGGCTCTGACTCTGACCCTGGCTCTGTTGATGATGCTGGTGTGGCTGGCTGCCCTCCTCCATCTTTGTTTTCCAGATGCGCCCCTCCCTCAGGAAGCGCTGGTAAACCTCCAGCTCCTCACACGCCTTCTTCCAGCCGTTGCTGCGCTTCACCTGCAGCTGCTGGACGCTCACCTTGATGTCCTGGATGTTGTCCGAGGGGATCCACGCTCTATGGAAGACGGATGGAAAAAAATGGCACTCAAGATTTACCGAGCAGCACTGCACCATTTTAATTTGTTTTGGTCCATTTTAAGTTAGTTTTGAGTGACTTTACTTTTGGTTTTTGTTTTGTTAATAAAAGCTTTTCATTTTATTTCTGTTTTAATTGAGAAAATGGATATTTTTCTTCGTGCTGTGCACTGCTGTGACATCTTCCCACTGTGCCAACCTCTGATGCTGGTGTCCAAAAAAGCGCACGTCCACCTGGTTGTCCTCCCTCTGGAGGACTTTGGCCGGCCAGTAGCCAAAACCTTTCATCTTGGCCCACACCAGGTCATGGCTGGGGCTCTGCCAAGGTGACACACGACAGAAAGAAACATATTTGACCAAAGAGACGACAGTTTCTATTGTGGCAAGTTGCCTCTTATGGGGGGGAGGGGTCCCATTTAATATTGCAGGACTATTTGCTTATTTTTTTCTACTATATCTGATTTTTTTTTGGACTAGATCTGCAAAATTATTTTCATTACTGCTCCGTTAAAATAACAGTTACAGTAGTACGTGAATTTCTGTACTTTTCAAAGACATGATTCAAAAAAAAAATCTGAGGTCACTTTAAAACATTCTTAAATCTCTTATGCAGGGAAAGCAACAGTCAAAACAAGGTTCATGTAAGGAAATAAAAATGTCCTTTTAAGCCAAATGCTGTAAATCCTCCACACAGGATGCATGAAAGAATTTGCCACAGATAAAAAAAAAAAGACTAAAATGTTTCTTTATACAGAGATGTTTTATGGCCACTTTTAGAAATGATTTTTAAAATTTCTTATTTATTCATGTTCCTGTTCAGGTTCCAATTTTAAGAGGATTGAAGGCAACAGGAAATTCTGAAATAATAAAACTGCTCCTCGAATAAAAAACTTGAATTAGACACTTTCAGATTGTAATTAGTATATTTTTATATTCTGTAAGTTTCCTACACACCTTTATAATTAATTTTCTCCTAATCCCTCTTAATCAAAGATCCTTAATAAATATAGTTTTTATATTTATTTTTTTATAATTATTTTCATTTCTGATACGTAAAAAAACTTTTTGTATCATGTTTAGTTAGTCGTTTTAATCTAAAAATTTTCAGAATTAAGTAAAAAAACAAAAAGAAAAAACATCTGTAGTCGTTAACCGGAGCCAATTTTGTTTTGGTCAAACTAGCAGTGTAAATACACCTGACATTTACCACACAAGAGGGGTTTCACTCCAATTTTCTCTCAGATGAAACCTCCGCTCTTAAAATATCTGTTGTTTCTTATAATCGAACTGATTTAAAAGGGAGAGGTGGATCAGTTAACAAAAAACAATACTGCCACAGCATCTTACAACTGCTGCAATTAATAATAGTTTTACAAATTTAATGCTCCTGCATTTAAAGGGAAAAAAACCCACATCTACAATAAATCTGTTTTTTCTGTGTGGATCAGTGAGGCTGAGGTTTGGCCCAGTACCACCGGGTCTGGTTGTACTCACACAGGGGTAACAGAACCAGTTGTCAGGCCGGGCGTTCGACAGGTAGAAACAGTTCTTACACAACAACAACTCGTTCAGCTGGAAGAGTGAGAGAGCGAGAAGGAGGGAGGGAGGGAGGTAAGGGGGAGAGGTGGAAGGGAAGGAGGAAAAAAAAGTGAACTTTTCTGAACAAATCTGAACTTCATGTTGTTTTAAAAAAAAATAAAAAATCGAAAGGACACAGATACTGACAAGGCTGAAAGGTGTGAGGAAAATAAATAAATAAAAATACTGGCACCTCATGGCATGTGTCGCTGAAGAGCAACCGCGCGATCTCTGCCTGGTCACTGTTAACTGAGATAGACAAAAAACAAAAAGAAACAAAAAACAGAGGAAGCTCCGATCAGAAAATGAGCAGGGAAGAAACAATCACCTCATCACAGGAGCTAAGTGGAAGCACACGTTTACACACGTGTTCGTGAGGAAACCAATCGTTGAAATTTTGTTAACGACAAACTAATAACAGCCAAAAACGACTCAGTTTGGTTTAGTCTTGGCTACAGGGAGCTGTTAAAATTTTCTGTTTGTTTTTGAAGGTGACTCCTATCCGGTGTCTTGTAATTTGCTCCCATGCTAATTGGTGCTGCAGTTTAAAAATGGTGTTTTAATTAACCCCCCCATAAGCAAAACTCTGCATAAATTTCAACACTAAAGTTTGGGCTGCTCATCAAACCGCATTAATTTCTGGGTACTGATTAAAAGTGTTGCTAGCTTATTGTATTGAAACCCTTTGAGTACTGAAAGCTGATACTCAATGTTTACATATTCTCTGATCAAATGGTTCCCAAATCTGCCAATTTTAGACGTTGATTTAGAAAAAAGTTCTTGCACAGCTGCTATGTGTTTAGACAAAATTTAAACTTTTCTGAATTTTGACTTCTGCAGTTAAACAAAAAAATGGGTTTTGTAACCAAAAAGGTTATATTTTTCAATGTAAATATCAGAGTAAGGACTTTTTATACCAGGAACAAACTCATTGAATTAACTAATCAACTGATTAATAGCAGCTTCGGCTCACCTCCATACAAAATGGCGGTGTTGTGAACGATCAGCTGAGCGTCTGCTTTGAACTCCTCAAAACTCTTATACTTCCCTTCAGACAGGTTCTGGGGGGGGGGGGGGGGGGTATGGGAAAAAAAGAGAAATTTGGTCAGAAGGAGGGAACAGGTACAAAGAGGTCTATTCACATGCTTGGCACGTGTGTGTGTGTGTGTGTGTGTGTGTTTGGTGACCGACATGCGAGGAAGGTCCAGGTGAGGACTGTGTGTATAATACCACTGACCAACACCCACACACCCACACGTCCACCTGGGCAGAGATTCACTGTGTCTGGCAGAAGCTGGGTGTGATGCACCACTGACCACAGCACAGCAGTCATGCCTGAGCTAACACACAATCTCTCCATATACATCCACATCCACACATCCACACATCCACACACCCACACACCCACACACCCACACACCCACACTTAACTCATAGTACACAGAAGATCTATTTTCTTGGAGTCTTAGTCCAGACTCCTGGCCAGGGGTGCAGAGTCTAACTGGTTGGCTAAACTCCTAGATAGATGTTTAAGAAGTTTAAAACCCGCGTTTCACTTTCACCTAGCCTTAATATAACTTTTTTTTAAACCTTCTGATAACTCAGTTTTCACAAAGAAGACCTTTTACACATCCTGTAGCACAAACTGAGGCACTACTACACAACGAGTAACCACTGCAAACACACAACATTTAGTACAGATGTACAGATTTACTGAAAAAATGCGCAAATGCAGAGATCATCCCCTGGATTTAAAGAAATCTATACTAACTTATTCAAATAAAAATGGCCATCAATCAGGATTTTTTATTTATTTATGTATCTGTTCTCTTATACCCTGTCAAAAACCTGCCCCTCATGTACTTTACATTTCGTTTTGCCTTTTGAATAAATCTCAATAGCCTCGCTAACGTTCATTCAGTGTCATGAAAAGCTGAGATTTGGACAAAACAAAAACAAAATGCAGTGCAGGATAACTGCCATACAGTTAACGTAGTTAGGTAACAGGCAGTATTAATTGAGAGTTGGACTTATACTCAGACTAAAACTGATATTTGGCAATTTGAACATTTGTGTGTGTGAGGGGTCTTTGGGGATGTCTGTATGGATGAAGAAACTTTTTTTTTTAAACAAAACAATGACAAAAATCTTGATAAGAAATCTAATAAAATGAGAAATAGATATATATGAAAACAGAAAAGTATTGGCACAGTACACAAGAGCAGGAGCTTCACAGGGTGACACCAGACCTGACTGTTTACCTCTTGGATGTTGGAGACGTCCAGCGCAGTGTGAATCAGACGTCTGTACATTGGATGTTTAATGTCTTTGCCTTTCTTGTTCAGGTCCACTGCCTGGAATGCAGAGAAGAGCAGCAATGATTGGGCCGATTAATCGATCAGTCGACCAAACTGCAACCATTCTGATAATTCTGTTTTAGGGATTCAAAAGTAAAAAGCCAAATTTTCCTTTGATTTTTTTTATACCGTTTTAACAGGGAGCAGTGAGATGACGGAGAGAGGAAGAGAGACAGGCGCGAGAGAAAGGTGGAGGAAGAGTAATGAGATTTAAAGCCCCTTTTATGGAGCATAGGTCAGGGGGCTGAGGGAACAGTGAGAGGGAGGGATTGAAGAAGGGATGGAAGAGATGAGAGAGCAGAAACATGGATGAAACATCAGAGCAAGGCTGGTTTAAAAGCAGTAGAGTGAGGGGGATGTTTTTCCTTAACTGGTGGATGAGCGAGGGGTTTAGTGTGGCTAGTGGTACAAGTGGAATAATTTAAAAAGCACAGCAGAGGCCGTGACCACAGACAGGAGAATTAAAGTCTTTGAGTCCAACTGGGACCACAAAAGTTGTGCTTTTTTTCCCTAGTCAGAAAAAAAAAAAAAAAAAAAAAAAAACACAGACGAACACACGTCCAAGTAGGTTTCAAATGTAGGAAGAAAAACGCCTTCGTCAAGATATTTCAGAATCGCTCCATCAGCCTGCGAGTGGGCGGGCCGCCATGTTTGGCAGCCAAGCCGACATGGTGAATGTCACGAGGTAAACAAAATTTGTGGTGGTAACTATGGCTTCAGAGCCGGGGAAAGTCAGGAGCTGTATCAAAGATAAGCCCTGAATTCAGTGGCTAAGAGAAAGAAATCTGTAGCCAATATCAGATATTCTAAACAATATCAATAATCCAGCTAGTTTATCTGAGTAAAATCAAGCAGAAAATTCACCTTGTGAGCGAGAAAAACAATCTCAATCTCTCTAATGTAACATGGCAAGAATTTGAACCGTAGGCTTCAACAGGAACAGGAAGAGATGATTGGATTTAAAAAGATAACTGATTAATATCTAAATGACACGACAACCATGATAAAAAATGTAAACAGGCAGCCTAGGTCGTCATTTTTCACGATTCAAGATGCAACGGAGAACAGTCTGCTGTCTTCTCACTGGGGTGGAGGTTGGGCTGGGTGGGGTTGATGAGTATAAGGTGGATAAAGGCAACAGGAGTGGGTAGAAATACAGTAAATACATGGTCGTTCTCACCCTCTCCTTCATGCGCTGGACAATGAAACGCAGATATTTAGACATCTCCTGTTTGTTCAGGTTCTTCTTTTTACTGCCCTGCAGGAAGGAACGAAGGATGACAGAGAAGAGAAGGGGATGGAGGGTGAGACACATTATAGAGCCACAGCAGGCCCTGATCCGACCCAGTAAACCTGAATGCTCTGATGCACAGACACACCTTAATTTATTATTCCTTAATAATGGCCCACTAAAGATATGTGGTTTCCTCAACTGTGCCAAAAATAGCCAAAAGGCAGGAGTATAGGAGACAGGTCCGGGCAATGGATTTAAAAAACAAACGAGTAAATAAATAAATAACAAATAGCTGTCTGCTTTGTGACACTCACAGTGAAACCAATGGACAGTTATTAACTTATATTAGTCTGGTTCTGCAGTAAAACTGAACTTAAATGAAATGAAAGCAACAAAAGCCTTCACTGGGGTAGGTCAATAAAAGAAACAAGGTTAACACAGCATCATTTCTGATGGGGGAACATGGTTTCTTTTTCTTTTTTTCTTCTGCAAAAGATTAATAGATAATTTGAAACTCAAGGCTGAGATGGGTGTTTTTTTTCAGGTTTTTTTTTTAAATAACATCAAATCATGGTAAACTTAAAAACACCAGCTTTGGTTTAAAACATGACTCCTACCCAGTAAAATGTCCAACCTCCCCCTCTAAGATCTAGCCTTAACTTTTGAATCTTTAAAAGGCCTTCTGGAGTGGTTAAGACTGATTACAAAAAGTGTATTTCCTTTCCAAAAACAGACTTAGTTAGTCATTAAAAACAGACACAAGAGACCTTTAAGTGTGCATACACTGCCATGTCTGACCGCCTACCCTGCAGACGACACACTGCCAGTGCGACCCGCCATCTCTGGGCTTGCACTCATCTGACAGACACTTGAGATGATAGACCCGGAAGCAGTTGTCGCACGTGAGCACATCGCCCGGTAGGTGGCACTCGAAGCAGTACCAGTCGTGGCTCTCCGCCTCCCAATCCTGCAGGGGAGACACAGTAGAGCAAAGAGTTTGGGTGACCCCCCCCCTCCAACCTGCCAACCACAGCTGGGGGGTGGAAACAGCCCCCCCCCACCCTCGATTAAAACCTAGCTTTTTAGATTTGCAGCACTGTGATCGATCGTGCTTGACTACAGTAACCAAAGAATCCTTGAAATTCTAAGAAATCTGCAGTACAAGTGAATTTGTGTGTGTGACTTCTACAATTGTTATGGTTTTATGGCTTGATTTCAATTTTTCTCATCTTTGATTTTGGTCAGGAAAAAAAAGATGTAGAGCAGAAAGGAACTAAATTACCACTGTAAATTAAAAGAATAATAATTCTGGTATCCTGCTACACTTCCTTCGAGATTATGCAGAGATCTTACTTATTTTTAATTTCTAAGATTCATTCGAGCAAATCCTGGTACTGCACTGTAAATATATGTTAATAAATTCCAGCTCGGTTGACTGAAAAGTCCCAGATGCAACAGGATGATTGTTATATCAAGACACACACTCATTCCATTAGTAGTTCACCAGAAACTTAAATGTACACTATTTCATTGTAATTCTACACAAAGCATACACACACAGTCCAAGGAAAAACTCAATTTTTTTCCTTATGTTTCTCCTGAATGTGTGTGTGTGGAAATATAAAAAATGTAGCAGCATTCAGGGAAGGCACAGTAGAGGAGCTGAGATGATCTTTGTGAAGCTAATTCAGACACACTGGCCTTAGTGACCACAGGTGGCAAAGGCATGGAGTTCAGAGTGTTGTGCCACAAAGTCAGTCACTCAAGCTGTGAAGCAGCTAAGAAGATCTGGGTGGAGGGCAAAATAAAAAAAAAAAAAAAAAATTTGACCAGCTTTTCAGAGTCATGAATGAGTGTCACAGAGAACCAGTGACCAATAGATCCTGGTATCAAACCTCAATACTATTATGGTACAGACTACAAATGTGTCTGAAGCACCAAGAATTGAAATCTGTCACAAACTAAAATAAACTGTCTCTGAAGACCTGGTCAGATTCATTGTCTTGTCTTTTTTTTCCCATTAATCACAGTTCCTGTCCAATTTCAGACTATGATATTAAGGCAAAGTGCTTGTACATTTGAGTTCTCACATTTAAGTGACTTTAAACATTTTCATACAACATCGAAAACGAACCGAACTGACCAGAAAGTTTCACCGTGGTACCGGCAGAAAATTTTTTTTTTTTAAATCACTCTAAAAATTAAACAGCCCTAAAATAATAAGCGGACTGATTATTAAAAGTTAATACCAAGTATTTGCACTTGTGGCTGAGAGGTGACTTTTTTTTTTACACACACGCACAGTTTGCAGTAGTCTTGTCTTGTTGCAATTTTCATTGTGGGTTCAAGTGTAGGACATGCAGACAGCAAGTGTGAAGCACTTTAAAAAAAAAAAAAAAAAAAAAAAAAGCTACCCATCAACCTGTCAAGAGTCCAACTCCTCCCACTCACAGTCTGGACCGACTCAGTGGGGGAGAGCAAGGGAGTCGTGACTGAGGCGCCGCTTAAGGAGAAGCTAGAGGAGAACAGCACTCCAGCCTCCTCCTTGATCTCTTCTGCATGTGTTCAGCTGCCGTGGTTTCAGTTTTGAACAGGTTTTAGTCACACTAGATTTAGCAGCGATGATCAGGTAGAGAACTTTCTCAGGAAGCCTGGTTGACAGGATGTAGCTCAACAATGCGGTTTTGATGGCGGAAGAACATCTCACCAGGAAAGCGTTCCCCTCAATGACCCTGATAAGTCGTTCGACGGCGGACTGGGACAAGACAGCGCACCGTGGCAGGAGAACACATGCAGATTTAAACTAACCCGGGCTGGAACGCCTCCGGGCGGATGTGCTGGGGTCAAACAAGCCCCTGCACAACCATAAATAGTCATAAAAGGACAAAAGGAGTGAAGACAGCTCTGAACACTCATGCTGCCAGTGTTGCTGCGGCATTAAAAAAAGACCCCGATCAGAGGCAGGTGCTGCAAGGAAGTGCTTCACACTCTGAAACCCAGGGATGATAATCTGCGACTAAGACACTTCACCATAGTCAAATATAATCATTTATCTGATTTGTTGATTGACGGAAAAATGTATGCTTTTCTCTGTTTATATCAAGTAATTTGAAGACGTCACATGCCTCTCTGTGATTTTTATACAATATTCTGGCATTTTATAGACTTGAAATTTAAAAGATTAATAAACGCAAACCTACAAATTGCCCGATAATGTAAGTGGACGTTTCTGGCACCATGGTGGCCTCTGGGTTTTAAGCACCAACTGCAACATCCTCTTTTCAAGTCACAGAAACCGTCTCTCTGGCCCATTCCTTGTCCTCTCTCTTCTTTCAATTAACTCTTTAAAAAAAACATTATTATCATCTATTGCAGTGCTGATGTAGCACTAGATTAGAGTTTTGTCTTTTCTTGCCGATGTAGTCATCAAAAAGAACACTCAGTGAAAAATGACCTAGGTGCACTGAGTGGCAAAATAAAATCTGAATCCTTAAAAATAATATTGGCTGTCAACATCGTAATAAATTCTTTAAAACTTTCGGTTCAAAGTATAGCCTGACCGAATCATATTTTTTGCATCAAATCTGATAATGATAAAAAAAAAAAAAATAAAAAAAAAAAATCAGATATTCTGATATTTAATTTTTTAATAGACAAACATAAGAAATATTTTAATAGGGATTCCTAAATATTTGGTTATTAAAGAATTGTGACCAGGATATGTAGTTAATTGTACATTTTGCAGTTGAAAATAAACTTGTCTCTGCTACCTGATGGACAAACTATGTAAAGGGGACACCATTTCCAAATGATCTCAAACATGTTTTACATATTTCTGTGGTGACATTTCTAATTATTTATTAGCAAACTTTAAAGCTTGTGGATGTCCAAAGTACACAACTTCAAACAAACCATGGTTCATAAGCAGAACCATTTTTTCCCCACGGAAACCAATGTGAAGCTTCTTTTCTTTAGTTTATACATAACATTTTGGCCTATGAGAACTAATCTGAATTTGAATGCGCTGGTTCTGCCAAATCATTGGAAAAGCAACAACAGCACTTGATGTAGATTCATTCTTTGTAGCTGGGAATATGCTAGCCCCAGTGCAAACAAAATTCGTCCTTAACCTGTAACTCACACCACGTGTTTGCATTACATGCCTGCAATGCTGGTATGTGGGAGTGATAATGGTTCCGATCATAGTCTCACTCCCAAGGTTCACATGGGAACAAAAAAAAAAAAAATATTCTGAGTCAAGTGCAACATCTGTGTTCGCGTAATCCCAGACAAACAGATGTGAAGGAGGAAAATTTTCCAGGGTTCTAAATTAAAGCCCATCCACAGATTCCTCCAAGGACTTCTACTCTTTAGAGCGTAGCGGACTCTTCACCCACAAAAAACACTCGACAACACAGAGACAGTCCTCGTGTTCTGTCGAGTGTCAAGAGCCCCTTCACTATTGTTGGACCGTCTGAAAGACAAGTGGCTGCCTTCAGAAAGGCAGGAGCTTTCTACGAGCCAAGGACACTGTCTGCGGTTTCAACAAAGTGAGTTTCAACAAGAGCGTGAACAGAAAATTGGCCCGGGTACAACAGAAGTTATTGCATTGACATGATGTTTGAGCATCAGATTAGCCAAAGTAAAAAAAAAAAAACAAAGCAAAACAAACTAAGGCCTTCAAATTTACCTGAAAAAACCCAATAAACAAAAAGGAAGAAAATTAAATCAAAGCAGGAAAATCTCTCTCTAAAAGATTTCTCTAAACATCTGTGAAATATCTTTCTGCCTGGAAAGCGACAGAGGTGGAGTAGGCTGCCTTTAACTGCCTTCCTATGCTCGCTGACTCTGGTTAACAGCTCTGCTCTGAAAGTGTCAAGCTGGGACACGCCGGAGAGCCGAGCGAGGCCTAGCAGCAGAGTCGACATGCCTTCTAATGACCCACACAAAAACAAGCCCCGGCTTCATCTCTGCCCCCTGCGCCTTTCAGAAATCAGCTGCTTCACTTGTAGTTCGACATATTCCCAGGATCCAGATTGCAGGTTTTACACAAAATTCTGCAGATTTAAGTCTGATAACATTGGAACATTTGAAGATTTTGGCTGGTCAATATCACATCAAGTTGGTCAAATATTAATGACAGGAAAGCAACTGCCACAAAGAGCTAAATCAAAAGTTTGTCGAACTAATTTTTTTATATATATATATATAAAAATAAATAAAAATAAATAAAATGGAGGTTCTAAATCACCCAGAACCTGACTGATTAATGACCAGATCCATCAAACACAAGGTACTCATTAAGCATCTCTTCTTTTCTCCCCAAGGATTCATGTTTTATTTCTTATGTCTAGTTTATGTTAGTGGAGGGGGTCTTTGTTTCAAGTAAAGCAGCCAACTTCCGCTATGAAACCCCGCACTCGATAATACTTCTAACAGGGCTTTCAAATGTTCAAGACAAAACACCTATGAGGTCATGATCCATTCAGGGGCCTGTCGCGCACTCAACAAACTTTGGAAAACCAAGTAAAATCACTTAGGTGGGTGTAAAATATGAATACAATGTTTGCACAGTGAACTGTGTCCAAATAACCGGTTAGTGAATTAAAGTGAAATGTGTATTTAGGCTCCCTTTCAAACTCACAACTGTCAAAGTGCAGCAACACATCATATCATGTTCATTATCATGCATCACAGATGCGTGAATTTAAATTAGTTGAACCACCAGACTTTTAAGTTATCAACAAAGCATCCAACTGTTTTATGAAAAAACAAAAATCTTAAAAAAAAAAACCCCAAAAAAACAAACAAATAAATAAAAACAAAACAAAACTTAAGATGTTAAATTTAGAGTACAAAGTCACAGATAGGGTAATCATTTAGGGCAAACCTGGATTTAATCCATCTGACCTCAGGCAGGGCATTTAAAACTTGTTTTCAAGAATTTGGCCGAGCTATTTTTAAATGTTACCAACGGTGTTCAAACACCACGGTTATCTGTTCGAGGATTAAATATTCCTGAGGTCAAGGGCGCGGCTCATGCCAGCTGGATTGAATCCAGGCACCTGCGGAGGGAGAGCCGGCCTCCATCTAGCCACTGATTTTCAGTGCTTGTCACATTCAAACTCTGGCCTGTACACTGAGTGGCCCCTAAACTGGAGAAGGAAAAAAAAAAGGAAAGAAACGTCGGCTGTGTTACTAGCAGCAGGCATGGAGTAAACTGAAGAGCACAACCACACAAACTACAACTACCCCCCACCTCCACCCACTTTCATTAATTAAAAATAAAGGAGAAAAAAAAAAGAAAAAGAAAAAAAGCATGCCAGACAGAAGTTAAGAGCACAGCAGAACACACCCCTTCCGAGGATGGACTACAACTACCAAGACCAACATACTACAAAACGCACAGGTGCTTGCTACCAACCTGCGACCATGCTAGCATTGCTTGTCGTCTCAAAGTTAAAAAAAAAAAAAGTAGGATTCAATTGGTTAGACTCCTGATTAATGGTCAAGCCATAACATGGCTGCCGTTCAGCTCTGGTTGACAGCTTTTGGCTGCGCCAGGTTAGACTTTGTGTTTTTAAATTAAACAAATGAATAAATAAATTCAAGCAACAGCACATCTGTAGATAAGTAGCAAGCACACAAATTTTTCTTCAAGATCACTGATCACTTCCGCAAGAAACGTGGCCACGTTGACACAGCGCTGCAATGGACTTTCATGAAGCTTTTTTTTTTTTTTTTAAATGGCATGACTGAATGACACAAGTAGCCTCTGGTAGTGCGATTACGACGAGGCTGTAGGCTGGCAGGGAGAGCGCTTTGCAAATGGAAACATGATAGGTTCTCAGCGCTCACCTCGGGTGATAATTTTATTTAAGTGCCAGCAAGCAGCATTGCTTGGTGCAGGAAGACCACTTCTCGCCGCTGGCAGTTTTATACAGCCCACAACCTTTACACTGACCAGAACATACCATATGCTGTTTATTTTTTTCTGCAGCCTGCATAAAAAGATTCACTCAAATCCCTGACCGCACTGCATGTGGCAGAACCAATTTCTCACAGAATGATGTTAGTTGGGGGGGGGGGGGTAATGAAGGGATCAAATGAAGAACGAACCCTGAGTTTGAAAATACAAAGCAGCCCTTACCTTGCTTCCCTCGGCTTTCGGCTCCTGTGATGGCAAGTGATTCAGAGAGTAGTGTTTAAAAGTCCTGTTGCTAAAAATGACCTGAGCTCTGCTGGACAACGGCATCACGTCCTGAGAGATGACACCTTTTTGCAGTAGCACTGCACAGTACAGTACACACAGACTTGCTACAAATACACTCCCCCCAATCTAATGTGCTTCTTTCCTTGATCTCCACTGCTCCTTTTCTGGTCTGCCATCATATTAAATAACCTTGGATGCAAAGATTTATCTGCAAAAATGTACCTGAGCACATGCTCAAGTCAGAGAAGTTGTTTTAAAAGGGGTTGAGTCGTTCATGTTAGATCAAAGAGAAGAAGCTTGGCCCCCCAACAGATTATTATTCTCATGCAAGTCACATCAGTCATCTCTGGTTTTCCTGCATCATATTTCTTGCTCACACCTCACGGATGATGTAGTTTAATGGGTAAAGCATAACTCCCAACACTGCCAGGGTGTTGGTATCCTAGTATAAAAAGCACTGGGATTAAGCCGGCCTCCAAATAAATGTTAATGCCACCGGCACTCGCCGAGTAATCCATTGAGTGCTCTCTGCATTACTGACAGCAAAAGACAAGGGGACTCTTCCAGGTAGGCAGTGAAAAACTGTCAAGTGACGGATAACTCGGTGCGGTATTACTGTTGGGGGGGGGGGGGTCTACACCTTGAAGGGTTCCCCAGGACTTACAAGGGAAGTGAAAACAAGCACTTAACATGAGATGAGAGGAAACACTGATAGCACAGCGCTGCACGGCCGAGGGCTCACAGATGGCAGACTCTACTCAAATGTAAATTAAAACCAATCGGCTGCACCTTTGGGTTAGGGTTAGGGTTAGGGTTAGGGTTAGGGTTAGTCCAACCTTTGGGTTTTGGACTGTTGATCTAAAAGATCAGAGTGACCAAGTTATTAACTGATCAGTCAAGACAACAGTGAAAATAATCATCTGTTGCAGCCCTAAATCTTTCTAATACATGTTTTATAGGACTGTCAGACTTTGGTTGGCTATGATTATATGTAATGTTCATTTTGCACTTGTAAGTCAAAACTAGATCATACAACAGAACATCATTTGAGAAACAATACACCCATTAGACACAGCAAAGTTGTGTCATTTAACAGTAATCTTAAAGATTCGGCTCTTTAGGAAACGCTGTTGCTCGCAATGTGAGCATGGGCACCAAAAGGAGTCTGTGGTTATAGTTGGCAAAACAAACCACACAAATAGCAAAAATAAATGGATGAATTATCTCACTTCTGTTTACCAATAACACAGAATTTAGAAAAGGGGACTCGGCGCTCTCTGTGGCCTTATGCTGACAACCCGAAAACTTGTCACTGGACTTACCATCTCATCCCCGGGCAGCCAGTATCCTTCCTGCTCAATGCCGGCCTTGGAGCCCTTGCAGCCGACCGTCAGGGTCTCCACCACCAGGCCGTCCTTTACAGCCAGGCTCAGCTGCCTGGCCGTCTCCTTAGGGTGCATCCCAAACACGCGACTCAGGTACCTAGGCAGATGGGAGCAGTAGAGTAACTGAGCAATGTGTGATGGTAATCTTTTTTTTTTCCTCCACGCAAGCCAAAAAACACAACGTTTAAAATCTCAGTAGCGGCAGTAGGGGCACAGTTGTAGAAATTGGCAGAAACCAACCACTTTTTTTTAGTGCGGCCATCATAGAAACCAAATGTTATAAATAGTTGTTTATAAAGTAAGGTGCATTTAAAACCCTTTAGGTTCTTGAAACCAGCTTTAATAATGGCATAGCATCAGCCAAAGATCATGCATGGTTTCGAAGGTCTTAAAATCACTCGCCTCTCAGGTCTGCGATTTTCCAGAAACGATGTCCCACAGCACCACAGATTAAATTTATGCCCCCCAGAAAATAGATTAAGGTACATGTGGTGTTTGAAATTCATTAGACAGTTTTTGTTTTTTTAAATTCTCGTCTTCTCTCATGCACCTACATTCTCTTGTACAGAAGCTAATGAGATTCAAATAATGGCTCGGTGGATTCCTGCAGCTGCCGCTGACTGGCAGTGACCCTCACTAAGCAAGGTCACATATCCGCCACTGTGGCAGACGGCCAGTGATAAACAGAGTCAGGTGAGAGCCTGCGTTCACCCCTGAGTTAGTGCTTCCAACCTGCGGTGAGCCATCACGTCTCTGTGGTTACAGCTACAATCCCTCCAGTAAAAAAAACAAAAAACAAAAACAAAAACAAAAAACAAAAACCAAACAAAACAAAAACAAAAAAAGATTGTTCTGAGCCGGGTTGCCAAGAGTTGAGAAATCCCAGCTTGGAAATAAAATAAAATAATCCCACACATGTTAGCAAAGTAACCCCAGGGCTGCTGCCTAATAGGGTGATTTTGCAAATGAGGGTTGACCCAAATTCACAATCGACGCTTTTGTGGTTAATTAATAATCTGCTTATCATCAATGTTATTATTAAGGCACTGATCATTTTGACAATGTAATGTTCAACAAAAGCAGCATAGACAAAAAAAAAAGGGACTGTGACAGTCAACACCTTTAACACTTAGTTTAGCATTTACCAGATTTTTGTAAATGAAACCTCAGTTTCTTTAATGATTAATTGGCTTGAAGCACTGAGATTGCTGTGGCCCTAATGTGGGGGGGGGGTATTTCCCTCTGAGTGAGGGAGGGTGGTTAATTATTCGCCTCTTCCTCACTGACTGTAGTCTCCTCTGTTTCCACAGAACCAAAGTCATCACTCGCCACAAAGCCTGTGTGGGGAAATTAAGCTACAGTGGGGCCGGGCCAGGCCGGGCGGAGGTGTGTGTGTGTGTCGGGGGGGTAGTGCTTATGGATGAGAGAGCTATCCCTTGCATGCCGCTTCATACTGTTGCCATGACAACAGCCACTCGCCCTCGGCTTTCATTTGGCAAGCGGCCAGCTCCCAAGGTGTTTGCCAACTTGCCGCATGAGACGTGTTAAGCGTTTCATTTAGTCTCCGCTCCATCCACTGACTGAGAAGCGACTGATCGGCGGCTTCTGCCGCGAACAATGTGCCAACAATTTTCAGGGCTAAAACAGTTTCAAGATCCTCTCTGCTGATAAAATCATTACAGTCGAAGCTTTTGTAAACCCAAACTGCTGTGGTGGATTCTGTCTCCAGGCCTGGTTTCTTCAGGAGTGGCGGTGCAATATAGGGGGGTAGGCTTCATTAAGGAGTGAGGATCCCGGGAGAATGTCAGAACTCCAACAGCTGTCGATCCAGCCATCGATCGTTGTCTGGAAGGCCCTGATGGCAAACAGGACTCAGCAGCACATCCGGGCCTGGCCTCCACCCACAAACACCGAAATCAAATCCACCTCACGACAACGCCAAGTGAGATCAATTCGTAATCAATCAACCAGAAATCAATATGCCACTATACCAACAATCCACTAGTTTTTGTCAAGTATAAACAACTAAATAAATGGCATCAGACCTATCAACATGAGGATTTGCTGCTTTTCTCCATTTTCTGTCAGTGTAAATTAAGTATCTTTGGGTTTTGGACTGTTGCACGGACAAAATGAATTTAAAAGATCTCGTCATCATCTCCGATCAGAACAGTTTTCACTATTTTCTGAAATTTTGAGAGAAATCTATTAACTGAAAACAGTTTCAGCATCAAATAATAAATAATGAGAAACAGATCAAAGTTACTACAGCAACCGACCAATCGTTTTTGAAGGTAAAATCAAATGTACCCTAAAC
Source organism: Istiophorus platypterus (assembly GCA_016859345.1). Classification (NCBI taxonomy): domain Eukaryota; kingdom Metazoa; phylum Chordata; class Actinopteri; order Istiophoriformes; family Istiophoridae; genus Istiophorus; species Istiophorus platypterus. The sequence continues at coordinate 22,215,429 of CM029113.1, read as the reverse complement.
TCTAAAAAACAAAAAACAAACAAAGAAACATCCCCAACCAGCTTCCCACCCATGTAAACAGTTAACAGTGTCCATTGGAACAGCCCAATAAACCCACAGTAACATTACTGATGATTGACCACTGGCTTCTGTCATGATTGGGGAAGTTTAAGGGATTAATGACGACAGCCACTATTTTTATAACTGAATTTACTAATTCTGGTCATTTTATAATATAACCTAAAGGATTATCTGATAAATCAAATAAATAAATAAATAAATAAATAAATAAATAAATAGATAGATAATTAAAAAAAAATAAATATAGAGTTATGTGGCTACCCTTAACAAGAGCTGTAAGTAAACATATTTAATCTTGAAGTAAACAGTGTATTTTCAAACCGCTGCATAACAACATGACGAACCAGGGAAATGATTCAAGTAGCCCACTACGTCTATATAACAGAAGGTTCAAGTCATGACGCGCTTGTGTGTGAAGCTATTTTCTCCCCTCGGGTCATTGACATGCTGCTTTGAATCGCCCGAAACTGAGTGAACGGGGAGTTTTTCGGTACCCAGTACTGTTCCTGAGGACACATCGACAGGCCAGAAGAGGTTCAAAGACAGGTTCTCTTTCTAAAAGGTCTGTTGTTTATTGAGATTATTGAGCTTTATTAAAAGGACAAAGGAGCACCCCCACACACACTCACACACACAATTCAACAGCTATTATCCACCCTTCCTGTCATCTGGTGCAATACAACAAAGTATTAGATAGAAGTCCCTGTGAAAAGTGGTGGTACATTGAGGTCTATGTATTACTCAGAGTAAAGTGGATGTTGTTTCTAGAAGGTCATGTGGCTGATGAGTTCCTTTCAAATTTCACTTGTAAGTGCTCACCGCCATAAACAAACTACCATTTATCTCAACCGTACTGGGCTGGTTAAACAAAACTCACCATTTTAAAGTCTTAGTTATAATTTGTGCCAACAATTAGATAGAGGGTTTCTTGAGTTGAAGTTAACTAGCCCTTTAAAGTGTCAACAGTGTTCTGTGTACTTTAGTCAAAAGACCCTAAAAAGAAAACGTTAAATATTCCCATGATCATATTGGTCTTATTTTGGAGTGAACTTACTTGGAGATCCTGTCCATATTGGCAATTTGTTTCTGGTTACGGATGACCTCAATGGCTGCCCACACATACTGGACCACTTTGGGGTCCGCCTGCCTCTTCTTCACCACGCGTGACATGATCTCCTTATTCATCTCAACTGTGGGGAAACAAAAGGGGAAAATAATCAAACCAGTGGCTCCATTTGTTTTGTTTTGTTCCTGCGAACAAAAAGCAAGTCTCACTTTACATGAGCCCTCGTACAAGGAGCCACATTCTATGCAGTAGCAGAACTACCGAATGAGGAATACCAGTGGGTTTTTTAAAATAATATATAAATACTATTATAATATAATAGAATTGGTGGGGTGTATAAAGAGAAACAGTAGTCATACCCCCAACCAGCAATGGTGAACAAAGAAACGCTATACCATATATTATAATCAGAGCAGAACTAACCAGCACTGCAATGGTCAGAAGAGTGCAAAATCGCATTTTATTAAAACAAACAAAAAAACCGCTGATGGTCAGACTTTACAGAAGAAGTGCTTGTCAATCACTTAGAGAGCACAGACACTGCAAAACATCACAAAATAAACACTGTGATCCCCCATAAACGGGATAAAATATAATATCAACTTATTTTAAGCGCAACATCCAAGTATAACAAAGAAAATACAATACAATACGAAATACTCCTCTTAAAAATAAGTTTAAGAGGTCACTTAAAAGTTTATGACACAATAAATCATGTTTGCTGCTCATTGTCAACAGAACATTTTGTATTGAGCCACCTTCTAGAAAACATCTGTTGAAGTTGCCTTTTTTTTTTTTTTTTTAATTTATGCTTGACTGAATTGAGACGAGACAACTGTCGAGTTTGCAGAGCAGCTTCACAGGGACACATCACGTCTTCGTTTATGAGTGATTGTACGGCACAGGAGGACCCGGGGGTCAGCAGGGACCAGGGGCAACAGCAAAGACCAGACTGCACAGGACCAGGAGAACCGCCTCAGCAAACGCCCTGGCCATTATGCATTGTCAGGCAGTTGATCGGGCCACCTGGCACTGGATGGGTGGCCACTGTGACTTAAAAGCACTTTTCAGTCCCTCTCCAAATAATCAGACTTCATGTGTTATATCTTCCAGATATATAACAGAGTACTGGTCCAGACTTGCTAAGAATGGTGTACATCTAGCTGATTTGTGGCTGTTTTTGTTTTTAAGATTCAACCTTTGGGTCCAAAATTTGTGGCATCATTCCTAAAGTTAATAGCTCTAATCCAGAACCAGATCTTTTACTAAATCTTCTTCAACTCCTCTTAGAAGCACAGACACTGCAAAACATCACAAAATAAACACTGTGATCCCCCATAAACGGGATAAAATATAATATCAACTTATTTTAAGCGCAACATCCAAGTATAACAAAGAAAATACAATACAATACAAAATACTCCTCTTAAAAATAAGTTTAAGAGGTCACTTAAAAGTTTATGACACAATAAATCATGTTTGCTGCTCATTGTCAACAGAACATTTTGTATTGAGCCACCTTCTAGAAAACATCTGTTGAAGTTGCCTTTTTTTTTTTTTTTAATTTATGCTTGACTGAATTGAGACGAGACAACTGTCGAGTTTGCAGAGCAGCTTCACAGGGACACATCCCGTCTTCGTTTATGAGTGATTGTACGGCACAGGAGGACCCGGGGGTCAGCAGGGACCAGGGGCAACAGCAAAGACCAGACTGCACAGGACCAGGAGAACCGCCTCAGCAAACGCCCCTGGCCATTATGCATTGTCAGGCAGTTGATCGGGCCACCTGGCACTGGATGGGTGGCCACTGTGACTTAAAAGCACTTTTCAGTCCCTCTCCAAATAATCAGACTTCATGTGTTATATCTTCCGTATTATATAACAGAGTACTGGTCCAGACTTGCTAAGAATGGTGTACATCTAGCTGATTTGTGGCTGTTTTTGTTTTTAAGATTCAACCTTTGGGTCCAAAATTTGTGGCATCATTCCTAAAGTTAATAGCTCTAATCCAGAACCAGATCTTTTACTAAATCTTCTTCAACTCCTCTTAAAAATCGGTGAAAACTTTCTTCAGCCCCGGCACTCATTCTTTCCTATTCCATCATCACAGCAAACAATAACACATTCTGGAAGAAAACTACTTTCAAAGGCCATTAAAACGTAGCCGAATGACTTATTAACTTACATTTAGAGAAGATTGTTTATGCTTTAAAAACAACAACTCTGAATTTGGCAGCCCCTAATAAATTAAATAATCTACATTTTACAGTTTTGCAGTAATGTTTGGTATAATAAAAACGAGTGACAGACATACAGGGATTCTGGGTTGATCAGGATAGGATTGCCTCCCGGCCTGATTTTCCCCTCCTGTATGTTTTGTCGTTATAACCCTAAGTGCTTAATAAAAACATGTCTGAGAGATTTGTTCCTGGTCAATCTGTTCTAAAAGTACAAGCAATCATAGCATCTTAAACATGTTTTGAATAAAGTCACAGAAATGGGGTTTTTGTTTGTGTGTCTTTGTGTGTGTGTGTGTGTGTGTGTGTGTGTGTGTGTGTGTGTGTGTCAAGGTGTTTGATGTGAGTCAAACTAAAGCTGCAAGCACCCATTTCACTACAAACAAACATCAATTTAGAATTAGGTCTCTGAAAGCCTCTGTCACCCTTTGACAGTATTCATTTGAAATTCATATATGTGACCCTTATTGATCTGAAAGGCACTGATTGCCTATCAATGGAAAGATTGGCATCGTCGCCATTGGAAGACACTCTTAAAACCTCAGAACCATTTTCCTCCTCACCATGTAGACATAAAAAACAACAAAAACACTGTTGTGGTGAAGTAAGCTCAGAAAATGCCAGAGAGAATTTGACAGGGGAAAACTCTTAAAAGACCTTCAAAGATTCTGAATAATACTGGTTTGCCTCTTTACTGCAGCGCATAGGCCCGGCCGTCCCTGAATATCTTGAAAATCCGATTTTATGCGGCCCTCCTCTTAACCATCCGTGAAACTTAAGATGTCACCTTCATAAATCTCAGCCAAACGCCAACCGTGATAATTCTCAGAGTATTTCTATGCGAAGGAATCTGCTCAGCTTTAGTGCGCTTTGTGGTGGAGGGCATGACAGGCATCAAGAGATGATGCTCGTCTTCACACTTATCATGAGAGCACGGCCTGTGGTTTAGGGTGGCAAAAGAAACAGGTATGTAATAGCAGTAACAAAAAATCCCCCCAAAAAACAACATATTTTGTTCAAATAAGCAAATCACCTAAGACCAAGTGCAAATGAGGCTAAAAAGCACATGGTTAGTCCCGAAATATATTGTTTGAAAAGTGGCGGTTGTGGTCGGAGTGGAGGTTTCTTAACTAATGATCTTATGTCATATGATGATTTTGTTTTGCAAAGTATTTTATATTCCTGTTGTTTTCAGATAGGCATAAAAGACCAGATCTTAGCTTGGGGGTTACATGTGTGATTTTAGCCCTAAAAAAGTCAAACACTCGTCAAGTACTCATCGCCACAACCTGGATTCCTCTATATGCGATGAAGCCATTTATTTACATTACACTTTTCTGCCTTTCCTTATTCCTATGCCAGCAAATAGTGTCCTACTGTTGTAATTTCATAAAAAGTTTCAGCTGAAACAAAGTACTGTAAAAAGGGAATGAAGTCATGGAGAAAGTGCAAAGAAACATAAACAGCAATAATTACATCAAATTAGAAAATACTCTTCTGCCAATTTAAGACATCACAAACTCTAGGTTTTCAAAAAATATGTAAATTCCAGCCACACCGAACGCAACTACGCAGATGACGGTAAAACTGGAATCTGACGTCCTACTGCGAATTAGTTAAAAGATTCTGCAGTGTCTGTCCACAGGGAAGTTTCAGGTAATGACATTGTTTAGATGCTAACATGAAAACACTAAACACAATTTTAGTTTTTCAGGAAACATTCTTAGATTTATGTTTATGTTGCACATTGCGCTGTGAACTAGGAGGCGAGGCGGAACCACATTTTTCACTCATCTTTCTTCAAAAAAGAAAAAAAGTGGAAAACCAACATGGAAGTCAACAACAGGCAGTTCTGCAGACTTAACATAACTGCAACACACAGCTGTAGGAGAAAAAGAGGAGGCTGGAGCAGCGAGGTGACAGCGACTGATGTGGGCCCCAGCTACTCCACATCCAGTGTAGTGGGAGTGAAGGAGAGCCAACTGTGCCACTGATGCCAAACCAGGCTGGAAGGTACACAACACAGCCGCCCTCTCCCTGACACCGGGCTGCCAGCCTGCACCTCTTTTCCAGGGGACCTCACGACTACATGACGCCCGGCTCGTCACGCCCCCCCCCCAAAAAACCCCCATCAACCAGGCAAGGTGTGCGACATGGGAGGCCAATGAGGAGGCATGGCTCCCTGGGTAAACAAAGGGACTACACGGCGCTGCTGGAGCATCCTCCAGAAACCCTGACAGCTCCCTCTGGCATTATTTCCCCCAGATCCACAATCACACACACTGGGTATGATGCCAGTTTAAAAACAAAACAAAAAAAAAATCAACTCTTGACATTCAAGACAGGCTTAAAGACTTCAACGTGACAGTGCCGTCCGCCGTTAGCCCGCTAAGAGCGGCCAGCCTGGCGCTGAGACGAGGACCGAGCGAGTTGATCCGGGACAAATATACCCGCATTCTCACACTGATGGAAAACTTCACCAACAAACCTTTTATTTGAGATAACCCACCAGACACAACTCGTACCTTCGGCAACAAAAGAGACAGCCGTGAAAGGCCACGGGCACTTCCATTCAAGGGGCTCGATATAGCCATCAGCGCGCTAGCCGACGTCTAAACCAACGCTTGTCAAGACAAAGGGAGCATTTAACTTTGTACCACATAACTTTAATCCCCCAAATCACGTTGGATTGGGATTGAATGTTAACAGAAGACCGCGGGCAAGCGCGCAAAATTAATGTTCACCTGGCAAACAGGCTAACGCGGTGGGTTGCATTTTTTGTTAGCGATGCTAGTAAACTGTTACGTAGCTAGCCCTAGCTGGCTGAGAGGCGAACCTAGCCAAGTTGTCAGCGAACCCAGGCGCGATTCACAGTCACAACAACGACACGCCGGTCCCCGGAGGACACCGCGGGGCCGACAGCACCGGAGCCCCGTCGGTAACGGGCTACCTGCTCGGTGGTGGCGGAGGGCGCCATGTTCACAGACCTCCATCACGGGATAGGAAAACGGCTAAGCTAGCGGTGTTAGCGCCCGTTAGTGTCTGGCTAACTAGCCGCAGAGTTGCTGTTGAGCCTTTGCCATTTTCACCAGCAGTAAAAAATAAATTTTTAAAAATAAATAAAATTCAAACTCACCTCCGCTACAGTGTCACAAACACACGCCGCTGCATATAAAACAAATCCGCGGAGGATCGAAGGCCGGGCGGCTTACATTAGTATCCGTCGGGCTAGTCGGCGCTGCGGATGGTCGGTCCGCGTCCAGCAGCTGGCCACGGTGCGGCAGCGCTGGGCTGGGAGGTAAACACAGACAGCGCCAACGGAGCCGAGCCGAGCGGAGCCGAGCCGAGCGGAGCGGGGCTGCTGAGCCACACGGAGAACTCTAGTGGCGGAATCCGGCTTTACTACGCGCGGCACCCGGGACGCATCAGCCGGGGCTTTAAAGGGGCACTCCGGCGATTTTTACGAGCGGGGGGGCAAGTTGCTGGTCGCGTAGTGTGTGTGTCTGTGTGTGTGTGTGTGTGTGTGTGTGTGCGTGTGTGTGTGTGTGTGTGTGTGCGTGTGTGTGTGTGTGTGTGTGTTGGGGGGGTAGACATGGCCGGATTAACCCCGGGGGTCTGGCGGGTGGGAGGCCCCAGGGGGAAATCCTGTTTCTTCATTCACTCAGACGACACAGACCAACCAATGCTCTAAAACGATTAGTTGATCAATTGATTACTTCATTGACAGAGTTTTAATTTAATTCTTTTATGATAGATTATTAATTCATTATTTCTTTAACCGAAAAAGTCAATAATTCACTTTTGCCAGCTTTTTAAAACGCTTGAAATAAAATATGAAGACTGATGTATTCATTGGAGCTGTTTTAGTGCAGAAAGCTGAAAGACGGAGAGTGACTGACAAACGTTCTTCTGCCCTGAACATGAACACTGTCCTTTGTGGTGTTTCAGGAGGAAACGGCCTCAGTTACACTCTCACATTAGTTTCACATTTTCTCCCTCAGCTTTGAATGAGATCGTGGAATGGAGACAGAAGAACGTACTTTATTTATTCTTTAGGGAAAACTGTTTTATTCATTTTTAAACAATTGGATTGTTCACACATACAATCAGTAAAGTCTGTTAAATGACTCTTGTTTTATGGAGAGATTCACTTCATCCACACAATCAGTTTGTTTAAACCAAATCTCAGATATGGAACAGAAAATAATGAATAATCTCCCTGTTGACTATGAACACAGTGTATTATCAGAGTATCCCTTTTGTGTGTTGATTTCTACCAAAACAACATTCGGTCTGATAGATGCATTAATATAAATGTAATTATATATATATATATATATATATATATATATATATATATATATATATATATATATATATATATATATATATATATATATGATGATTTTTTTTCTTAAACCTTGAGAACTAAATATCTCAGATGAAGGAAGGTCTGGCAATTTGTCTGTTCAGGTCCATGCAAACAAAGGGAAACTGCAATATACAAATGCATCACTGCAAATACTCTACAAACATTTGGAGCATAGAGAAGATTCTATTTTCATGTGGAAAAACATACGTTTATGTGAAAAGAATCATCCTGAGCAGTGATATTCTCCACAGCTCCAGCTCCACCTGAAGACACTCAAACATCAACAGGACAAGAAATGAGAAGAGCTCAAAGCAGCGCCCATAATGTCTGATTGACAGCTGATGTCTGTGCAGCTCAGAAACACAACAGCAATGAACTTGGCAACAAACATGGAGAACAAATAAACTGATGAATCAAAAAAGCATGTGGACAAACTTCACCTTAAATAACTTCTTTCTATTTGGGTTTACAGAACTCAGCAGTGGCTCCATCATACCAATAAATCCTTAGTCCAGCATAGAGAGGCTGTGTGAACGTGGTCTGGACACTGTGGAGGAGAGTCCTGGTTTCAGAGACACTGTAGATGGACAGAAGACCTGCACTGTGATCTCTGGATATTATTGTAACCCAATGTAAAACTGTTTCTGAACATTTTAAAACCCAAGATTTGTCATTGGATCCAAAACCAGCTTCCCTCAAGGTTCCTGCTCTGCTGATATTCTTGTATGCGACTGCTACAGAAACTTCTCCTTCCCACTCCACCTCCCAGTAACAACGTCCAGTCAGACTCTCTCTACTCAGGACCTGACAACATTCAGTGAATCTGTCTGGGTGATGAGGATAAGACTGATGTTGATTAATAAATGCTACTTTCTTGTTTCCCTCAAATAACATCAGGTTTCCATTCACCGTGTTTGGATCCAGTGTGATTTCCTGTGAGTATTTTAAGAATCCAGCTCTGGTCTTTGGCTCTTGCCCTGGTTGTGACAGTAAAACATCCACTTCAGTCACTGTCAGTGAGATGTTAGTCCATTTCTCAGTCACGATGTGCTGTAGTTTTTCTCTGAGCTCTGACACAGCTGCTGTCACATCCTGAAAGTACTTCAGAGGACGGATGTTGATGCTGGATGAGTCTGTAGGTTCACGGAGTCGTGACAATGAGGGGTAGTTGTGTAGAAACTGGTAGTGATCCACTGTGTGTGAGAGCTGCTTCAGCTCAGCGTCTTTCTTCTTCAGCTCAGTGATCTCCTGCTCCAGCTTCTCCTGAAGCTCTTTGACTCGACTCTCTTCTGTTTTCTGCTGGGATCTGATCTGCTGCTTCACATCAGAGCTTCTTTCCTCGATGAGACGGATCAGCTCAGTGAAGATCTTCTCACCGTCCTCCACTGCTTTATCAGCAGAGCGACTGATGGTCTCCACCTCCTGTTGAAGCACCTTCACATCTTTATCTCTGTCCTGGATTCTCTGCTGGATTTTTTGTCGACTCAGCTCGAGCTCTCTCTGCCTCTCGGTCCTTTCTGCTGCAGCTGAGACTATGTTGTGGCCTTTATGTTCATCCACGGAGCAGAGATAACAGATACACTGCTGATCGGTGCGGCAGAACATCTTCATCACCTCATCATGACGAGAGCAGACGTTCTCCTGGAGCTTCTTGGAGGGGTCCACCAGCTTGTGTTTTTCAAAAGCAGGAGATTCATAATGAGGCTGCAGGTGTTTCTCACAGTAAGAGACCAGACACACAAGACAGGACTTGTGCGCTTTCAGTTTTCTCCCAGTGCAGAAATCACAGGCCACGTCTTCAGGTCCAGCATAGCAGTGATCAGCAGGAGCCGCCTGGAGTCCAGTCTTCTTCAGCTCCTCCACTAAAAGTGCTAACATGGTGTTTTTCACCAGGACAGGTCTCGGTATAAAGGTCTGCCTACACTCAGGGCAGCTGTGGATCTTCTTCTCATCCTCTACATCCCAGAAGTGTTTAATACAGTTCATGCAGTAGCTGTGTCCACAGGGAACAGTCACCGGATCCTTCAGTAGATCCAGACAGATCGAACAGGAGAGAGTTTCCTGGTCCAGCTGAACTCCTTTCTGCGCCATTTCAACTCTCAGTGTCAAAGACTGTGTGAGTTAGAACTGAAAGTAGTTTGAGCTCTGATCTCAACAACATGTGCTTCTGCAGCGAATGGGGCCTGTCGGCTCTTGTACGTCACCACATGTTGGTTCCACCCATCTGCAAACTGTAGATCTGATGGGGAGGGAACAAGGAAATATGAGGACAGAGAAGAGCTCACTGTGTTTGAGAGCAGAGAAGAGGTTGTCAGGCTTTGATTCATTCCAGGAAGAGGAGCAGTTTCACACTGTGTGTTTAACCCTTTTTGTTTTACAATGGAGCTTAAACTCTTCCTGTGATCTCTGGGTGTTGATGGTTTCCCAGTTTCCAGAATTGGCTCCTCTGTTCTTCTAAAATGCAGTTTGATGGAACTTTTCATTGCTTAAAATGGATCAAATACAGTAATTGATAAATAGAGAAATTAATTAGAAGCAATGAATTTTTCAAATATTGTTTTAGGTGTAAAAGAGCTTTAAGTATTTTTGGATAAATTGGTTAACTTCAGAATTAAATTTTCAGTACAAGTTGTGTCTTAGTGTCTGATGCATTTGAATGGTTGAATGAAAAACCTCTTTTGTTGCAGTTCTGAATCTACCAGGACCTGAATGCACCAGATTTATTTGCCTGTAAATTTGGTGATGTGTCTTTTTAAACATGTGTCATTCTCATTACTTCTAATGCTAATTGATATTTTCCACATCCTTCCCCCTAAATGAATTTGTATATTCTACTCATTGATTACTGCAGCTCTGTCTCATTTCTGCTCATGCATGATTTTACATGTGTCCACATCTGACTCTGTCCAGTGTGATTTTGTTGAAAAAAGCCACTTGTTGCATTGTCCATGATAAGTTCATATTTGATGTCAGGTAGTTGTCCAAACTATAACAGCCGATTTCTTGTATTTTCCAGGTCATTAAGGTGTTTTGTTTTTTTTCTGACACAAATTCAGATGCTATAACCGTGTTTGCTTTCTGCTCCACGTTCTGACGTTGTGTTCACAGACGGCTGCGACTTGACAGGAGGGAATCTGTACATTAACGCTAATGACAGGTGATCAGTGACGTCCTTCCAGTGCTCATGTTATGCTCCCTGTGCAGCAGCTGTAAGGTGGCAGCTCATGGGCTGAGGAACACCAGTTGCACCAGAATCCAGGGTCTGTACAGTTATTCTCTGCAGCATAGTAACATAGGGCACAGTCAGTACATACATAGGATGGCAGGATCTCTCACATTCCCTGCTGGGGCTACATAGTTTCTACGTTACTCATATATACAGATTTTTAAAAAATAAAATAAAATGTGTGTGTGTGTATGTGTGTATGTGTGTGTGTCTGTGTATGTGTGAACATTTTGGGAAAATTATGCTGCATAGGTTGCAAATGGCTAGTTACATGAAAACAAAACAAAGACAAATTACCCAGTGACATTAATGAAATTTGTCTTGACTAAATGTAATTAAATTTACATTTCACCTGAAATTCTACCATAAAACTTGAGCAAGAAAATACTGCAAGTATGTCTCCTTAAGGAAAACAAAAGCGCACATTTGTAAAAAAACAGAAACAAACATTTACTCACTTAACTTGGTCACTTCAGTGTGTCCCTGAAATAAGAGTGCGTAAGTGTTGATACAAATCACGGGGAAAATACAGTGTAAAGATAGTCAAATGTTGAGAAAATACAACAATCAGCAGGAACATTTTCAGTTTGGTGATTTGACTGAATTTGTTAAATTCAGAGTTTGAGTTTCTCCACTTTAGAATTTTTTTATGTTAACTCTCAAAGTTAAGTAACATCCTGGTCTGTCAATGAGAGAAATCTGTGAAGGTTGATGTGGATTGTAGAAAAAACACCATGCAAGACATCTGCAGAGCTTCAGGATGATCTGGATCAATCTGGATTTGGGGTTTCAATCTGTACCATATGACCCACATTAAACTAAGTAGGGCTCCATGGGTGAAGATCAAGGATGAGACCACTTTTTAAGAAAAACTCAATAGGACAGGATTAATTTTTGCAAACACTTTTGTAGATAAGCCGCAGTCTTTCTGTGATAATGTTCTATGGACAGATGAAACCAGGGCAGAGCTCTTTTGGAATGAAGTGCTTCTGTTTGTCTATAGGTGATGAAATGAAGCCTAAAGGAAAAAGAACTCCCCACCTTCACTAGAACATGGTGGAGTTTCTACAAGGCTGGGGGGCTGCTTTTCTGCCTCTGGTTCTGGAGGCACTGAATGTATCACAGGATGAAATCAGGCGATTACCAAGGCATTTTAGAGGGAAACGCGTTCAACGGTGTCAGAAAACTGGGTTCGGGTTGAAGGTCTTGGCTCTTTCAGCAGGACAACGACCCAAAGAAAACATCCAGCAGCACAAAAGAACAGTTTATAAGACAAAGCTGGACTGTTTTAAACTGGCCAGCAATGAGTCCTGACCTAAATCTCATTTTGAGCTGAAATCTGCCGTTGCAATGAGGATGCCTGCAAATTTAAGACTTTGAACACATAGCGATGGAAGAAAATACCAGCAGACAGGTGCAAGCAGCTTCTGGATGCTGAAAGAAACATCTAGAGGCTCTTATTGTTGCCAAAGGTTCTGAAATCAAATTTAGTGAATGGTGACAATGATTGTTTCTGGGGAACAATTTGTGTTTTTATCATTACTCCAATATGCTAGTTTTTTTTTTTTTAATTTTGTCTTTTGTTCAGTAACTTTGGACATTTTATTAAATTATAAGATTTAAAAATGGGTAATTTTCATTCGTTTCTGAATAAATTCTGTATTCTGTTATTAAGATTTAGCTATGCCAGTAATTTCTACCCAGAGTTTAAGAAACTTCAACACAGAGGTGATGTTTTCGGTTCCAAATGAGGAGTTCGGACTACAATAAACTCCCAGTTAATGAGTAATGAGCCAGACTACCAAGTGGAACGCAAGAATTCTGCGTTTTGACATAAGAGAGTAATTTCTTCTGAATTTCATCGGTTTGACACCCCTGACCATGATGTATGAACCAATTATAAACTTTCTCCTCAGCCTAAAATCCTGATCTAAACCATGAACACACACTGAGCTGAGGCCTTTAACCTCCACTACATCCCTGGTCGGCAGGAGGAGAGCGCCCTCTAGTGTCCCGCATCAGTTTTCAGGTTTCAGTCGTTCACCTGCTGTGATGTTGACTGCAGGAGGACGTTTGAAAACCCCACACGGCCTTAACACAACGTCAGCACAGAGAGATTTAAATATACGTAACATCACTGTGTCGCTTTGTTCACTGGAGTCACAGCCTGTAACACTGATGCTGCGTTCAGATCACATGGGAAAGACGGGAGAGGAGAGTTTCCAGTTCATAAATGTTATTATCATCAGCTTTCAGGTTGTAAACAGAACTCGGGAATGTGAGATTTGAGGCCAAAGGTCAAGTTTTCTCCCAGTTCTTAAATTTTGTTTGCCACTCCTGGAAGCACATAAAATAAAATATGAAGACTGATGTATTCATTGGAGCTGTTTTAGTGCAGAAAGCTGAAAGACGGAGAGTGACTGACAAACGTTCTTCTGCCCTGAACATGAACACTGTCCTTTGTGGTGTTTCAGGAGGAAACGGCCTCAGTTACACTCTCACATTAGTTTCACATTTTCTCCCTCAGCTTTGAATGAGATCGTGGAATGGAGACAGAAGAACGTACTTTATTTATTCTTTAGGGAAAACTGTTTTATTCATTTTTAAACAATTGGATTGTTCACACATACAATCAGTAAAGTCTGTTAAATGACTCTTGTTTTATGGAGAGATTCACTTCATCCACACAATCAGTTTGTTTAAACCAAATCTCAGATATGGAAAAGAAAATAATGAATAATCTCCCTATTGACTATGAACACAGTGTATTATCAGAGTATCCCTTTTGTGTGTTGATTTCTACCAAAACAACATTCGGTCTGAAAGATGCATTAATATAAATGTAATTATATATATATATATATATATATATATATGTAATATTTAAAATGATTTTTTTTCTTAAACCTTGAGAACTAAATATCTCAGATGAAGGAAGGTCTGGCGATTTGTCTGTTAAGGTCCATGCAAACAAAGGGAAACTGCAATATACAAATGCATCACTGCAAATACTCTACAATCATTTGGAGCATAGAGAAGATTCTATTTTCAGGTGGAAAAACATAAGTTTATGTGAAAAGAATCATCCTGAGCAGTGATATCCTCCACAGCTCCAGCTCCACCTGAAGACACTCAAACATCAACAGGACAAGAAATGAGAAGAGCTCAAAGCAGCGCCCATAATGTCTGATTGACAGCTGATGTCTGTGCAGCTCAGAAACACAACAGCAATGAACTTTTAGCAACAAACATGGAGAACAAGTAACCGGATGAATCAAAAAAGCATGTGGACAAACTTCACCTTAAATAACTTCTTTCTATTTGGGTTTACAGAACTCAGCAGTGGCTCCATCATTCCAATAAATCCTTAGTCCAGCATAGAGAGGCTGAGTGAACGTGGTCTGGACTCTGTGGAGGAGAGTCATGGTTTCAGAGACGCTGTAGAAGGACAGAAGACCTGCACTGTGATCCAGGTACACTCCTACTCTGGAGGAATGAGGACCTGAGACTCGAGTCTCGATATTATTGTACCAGAATCTAAAACCCATTTGGCCACAATGTAAAGACCAAGATTTGTCATTCAATCCAAAACCACATTCATCCCAACTTCCTGCTCTGCTGATATTCTTGTATGCGACTGCTACAGAAACTTCTCCACCTCCACTCCACTCCCACTCCACCTCCCAGTAACAACGTCCAGTCAGACTCTCTCTACTCAGGACCTGAAAATATTCAATGAATCTGTCTGGGTGATGAGGATAAGACTGATGTTGATTTGTTAATTTGGCTTTTTTGTTTCCCTCAGATAACAACAGACATGTGTTTGCTGTGTCTGGATCCAGTGTGATTTCCTGTGAGTATTTTAAGAATCCAGCTCTGGTCTTTGGCCCTGGTTGTGACAGTAAAACATCCACTTCAGTCACTGTCAGTGAGATGTTTGTCCATTTCTCAGTCACGATGTGCTGTAGTTTTTCTCTGAGCTCTGACACAGCTGCTGTCACATCCTGAAAGTACTTCAGAGGACGGATGTTGATGCTGGATGAGTCTGTAGGTTCACGGAGTCGTGACAATGAGGGGTAGTTGTGTAGAAACTGGTAGTGATCCACTGTGTGTGAGAGCTGCTTCAGCTCAGCGTCTTTCTTCTTCAGCTCAGTGATCTCCTGCTCCAGCTTCTCCTGAAGCTCTTTGACTCGACTCTCTTCTGTTTTCTGCTGGGATCTGATCTGCTGCTTCACATCAGAGCTTCTTTCCTCGATGAGACGGATCAGCTCAGTGAAGATCTTCTCACCGTCCTCCACTGCTTTATCAGCAGAGCGACTGATGGTCTCCACCTCCTGTTGAAGCACCTTCACATCTTTCTCTCTGTCCTGGATTCTCTGCTGGATTTTTTGTCGACTCAGCTCGAGCTCTCTCTGCCTCTCGGTCCTTTCTGCTGCAGCTGAGACTATGTTGTGGCCTTTATGTTCATCCACGGAGCAGAGATAACAGATACACTGCTGATCGGTGCGGCAGAACATCTTCATCACCTCATCATGACGAGAGCAGACGTTCTCCTGGAGCTTCTTGGAGGGGTCCACCAGCTTGTGTTTCTTTAACTGAGGTATGTTGTAATGAGGCTGCAGGTGTTTCTCACAGTAAGAGACCAGACACACCAGACAAGACTTGTGCGCTTTCAGTTTTCTCCCAGTGCAGAAATCACAGGCCACGTCTTCAGGTCCAGCATAGCAGTGATCAGCAGGAGCCGCCTGGAGTCCAGTCTTCTTCAGCTCCTCCACTAAAACTGCTAACATGGTGTTTTTCACCAGGACAGGTCTCGGTATAAAGGTCTGCCTACACTCAGGGCAGCTGTGGATCTTCTTCTCATCCTCTTCATCCCAGTGGGTTTTAATACAGTTCATGCAGTAGCTGTGTCCACAGGGAACAGTCACTGGATCCTTCAGTAGATCCAGACAGATCGAACAGGAGATAGTTTCCTGGTCCAGCTGAACTCCTTTCTGCGCCATTTCAACTCTCAGTGTCAAAGACTGTGTGAGTTTCACTTTCTTAGAACTGAAAGTAGTTTGAGCTCTGATCTCAACAACATGTGTTTCTGCAGCGGATGGGGCCTGTCGGCTCTTGTACGTCACCACATGTTGGTTCCACCCATCTGTAAACTGTTTATCTGAAGGGGAGGGAACAAGGAAATATGAGGACAGAGAAGAGCTCACTGTGTTTGGGGGGGGGGGGGGATCACTGTGATGTAGTCCAACAAGAGGGTGCCTTTCTTTTAATTGGACAGTGTGAGTTTCACCGACTTTGTCATCATGTAGTGGAGAGTAGAACAAAAATGAAAATTATATAGCAACACTTGGAGCTATTTCCCTCACTCACTCTGAGCTCAAAGCATTTGAAACTGCAAACACTGCAAACATAAGAAATCCCATTATTATTATTATTTTATTTTTATATTCTCTCTTGAAGGGCTTGTCCTTCATATGAATACAAAAAAGCAACCACCAATTATATAAAAAAATCAGGGGTTATAAAGTTCATAACATGGGAAAGAAAATGAGAAAAGGGTTAATAAAAGACGGAGAGAATACTATACTCTATAGAAACAAGTACAAACAGTCCACCAAGTGGATGCCTGCGTATAAACAGATAATGAATGAAGTTATAGTATACACAGCTCTAATGACATGAAATATGTCTTCACATGATAAGTTATTTGACATATACCTTACATTTATAGATACTTAAATATATCCTGATATATGGTTACAGCAGAGTAGCGAGTATTACAAACCATTCATTTAATTTCAAAAGTAAATCCTTATCAATTGGTTTTATGTTTCCTTTAAAAATGTTCACTGATTTTGGTTCTTCACTGTTCTAAAGCCATAAGGCAAAAACAACCAAGTCACAATCTCCATGAACAAACCACACACTGTATTTTCATTTCAGTAAACTTCAAAATTAAGGTATAGCACAGCGTTTTTTTGTTTTTGTTTGTTTTTTGTTTTTGTTTGGGTTTTTTTAAATTAATGTTCTTTAAGGACCGTGTAGTGGACAGAAGGAGCAGAAGAAATTAGGGCAACAATACAGATATTATTATTAAACTATGACCAAGAAGTTATTTTCCTTTGTGACTGATAATGTTAGAGGTATCACAGTAATTTATCAAGTTATTAAGTTATTGTTTGCTATCTTAACAAGTAAACAAGTTGTGTTTTATGGCTGTAATGACAAAGGTTTCATTGTTCGAAACAGCTGCACATTTTTTAAAGTCTATTTGTGACCAGAGGGTTTTGTTTTTCTAGGATATTTAAAATAATAATAATAATAATTATTGATAAATTATTTGATTGTTTTTTCTTTTCTTCACTGATTGAATCAAATTTTGGGTGTCAGTCTAATTTTTTTTTCTATTGTGATAAGATGCCTTTATAAGTCAATTTTCATCAAACTTACATATTTGACAATACTTCTACAACTCCCCATTTATTTCCAGTGCCAGTGGTCAGTGTTGGTGTTTCTAGGTTGGTGGAAAGTGGTATGTGGTGGTATTTTCATGCAAGGGATGGAAGTCCTGTCCTAGACCTGTAATTACTATATACATCCTTATAAACTCTAAGCTTGATTTTAATCCCAACCTTAATCAAGTGTGTTAGCTGTGTAATCCTAACCATACATTAACCATGCTGCCAAAGCCTAATCACTGAATAGCTGCCACATGCAGTTACTGCAAAAGCATTTGTTTTCAAAATGTCACTGAACAGGGGCCAGACATACTGTTGGGTTGATAAACATTGAGTTTTCTTGCAAAACTCAGTGTTTAACTTTCACTTATTACATGAGTATTTGCCAGCATAGCTTGAGGACCGCTGATCCCGTTCTGACTAGAATGCTGGAAACTGTGGCCATATTAGAATCATCCTCTCGATTTGTCATAAACTGCACTACCACTAGGAGGTGAAAGAGCTCCACCGAAGCCTCCCTGGCCTGGGGAAACGCTGTGTGCTGATGTGAAAGGTTCTTTCTTTTTGCTCTGTGCATGTGTCTGGTGGATGTACACGGTTGCTGATTAATCTAAACCATGAGACTGAACTGGAACTGGGAAAGACTGGGAATGTTAAAGCTACGGATCCCTGGCTGAGGCAGGAGCATGAAGAGTTACAGTGGTGGAGACACAAAAGTGGGGATTATCTCTCAGCACTTTCAAATAATGAAAAGATTGTCTGACCTGGAACTGGCAAAGGCAACTTTGCCTAAGTTTCTACATATGGACAGAAAAGTCCAGAAAAGGTTAAAGGTCCTAGAGGCTACTGTAGGTTCTTCAGGATCCAGGGTCCCCCATTTACTGCTGGGTTTGTGTTCTTCATACTGGTTTGGATTTCCATGGCACCACCTGCCAATATGCAGGAGGCGTAGCTCAAGTGACAACAGGGCTTAATGACTCCTGGCAGTCAGCCTGATCTGATTAATGACGAAGTCATTCCAGCACCTGGACGTACAGGAACCTACGCCGTGATCCTGTCTGTGGACAGGGCCGGTTTACGCTCCATCAGACCTAGGTTGTAAGCACCGCTGCCTCGTCACTCAATGGGAGAAAGTGAAAGGCCAAACTACCCCCCCCCCCCCGCCTCCTGGAAGACATTCATTGTGTCGCACTTGGTTGTCCACATGAAAACCGCCACAGATGGTGGTGTCGAGGACGGAAAAAGAAGAGAACGATCTCATCCCTCGGTGAGCGGTCACAGTGCGAAGCAACTGCGAAGGTCTGGGTTCAGAGCTTTACAGTGAGGAAAACCCCCCACCCCCCCAATCCCTCGTCAGAGAGGTGTGAGTGTTTCGGAGGCCGTCTGACAAGCAGCTCTGTCGGAGCATGTGGTTCCCTTCATGTTGCCCCACATTAATGTAAAGTCCCCATGACTAAGTCCGAGCTTTACGTTAACACAAATCTTTGGATTAATATTATTGCACATTGAAAGAAAAAAATCTACCTACAGCCAATGCTTTTCACTTTCTGTCCTCTTCATTTTGAATACTGTACAGCTCTTTTCACTTTATACAACACATAGCTGACTGAGAAAAACCTTGGCAGTCGGTGAAGTTCTCGAAGTTGAGCTTTGCTTGAAAATCTCCTAAATAAAGTCTTTGATGTCTCCCAGTTCGGTCGGATCTGGAGGGTCAGAGGGGTTTCTTTCCGTCCTCTGCTGAATCTCTGGCATACTACACACCGTGAGGTGCGTCGCTGCCCGTGGACAATCAGAGCCAAGGTTTTCATTTTAAATTGCATGCTGGGCTACATTTGATGAAGGAGCTTTTCCTGTGACCTTGATTCACCACAGGTATTGTGAAAAACTACCAACACGAACACTGGGCGCTTTGAAGAAATTAACGCTCTCAGCCATCAGAGGACAATTTTTAATGAGAAAGTTCATCAAAACATCCTCAAAATGCCCGATGAACACATCTCCTCTTCAGCCTTAAATTTAATTTTTACCCCCCCCCCCCAAATATTACGCCCTTCACAAAAAACCTAGACCCCGGCTGGTGCCTCTGGTGCCCGTGCATGGAGGAACGAACTGGGTCGTGTGTCTAATCATTCAAAGCGCTGTTTCCGGAGCCAGCGGTTTGTTCAGTGTTTCGAGTTGGCCCTGCAGAGCCAAACAAGAGCACCAGGGCCCTATTTTCAGGCAAGAGTGTCATAACAGGAAGGTGGGACTCTAGTGTGCAGGAGAGCCTGTATTTTTTTAAAAATGAGGCTCATTAACCACACTGTCGTTTACAATGACTAGTACTTCTATTCCTTCTATTTATTGGTAGCTACTGATAGTTGTGTGTTGTAGTTCATTTGGTGGTCTTGAGTAATAATTAGTTTACCCTTTTTTCATGCATCTGATGCATTTTTTTCATTTTAATATTGATATGATGTTGCAATTGGGGGATTCTTTGACAAAGTAAAATCATTCTAATGTACGGACTCTGGGAAATTAGCGACCAATAAAATCAGGGACTCCAGGAAGTTAAGGATGACATATTTAAAAATAAAATATTTTTAGCAGGATTTCTATTTCATTTACATTTTTTTACAGTTTCAAAATGAGAAAAAAGTTTTAAAAAAAGGGCCCAAAACAAAAGGTTGGGTGCCCTCCATTGTCAGTATTCAGTAACAACCCTTTTGCAAGTATTAGAGCTTGTTAACACTTTTTTTAAAAGCAGCTAAGAGTCGTTCATTTCTAACTTTGGGTGATATTCTGCTTATTTTTCCTGCAAAAGGTTTAAGGTTCTGAGAGATTCCTGGACCGTCTTGCCTGCTCTGCTCTTTTTTAGTCTGTCCACAGATTTTTGATGAGACTATAAGAGCCATAGTAAAACCTTTAGCTTTTCCCCTCCTGAGTCCACTGTGAATTTTCAGGTGTGTTCAGGATCATTATCCTGTTGTAGAAACCCCCTCTTTTCATCTACAGCTTCACGTTTGCTCTCTGAATTTGCTGCCATTTGATTGAATCCCTGTGCCACTGGCTGCAACACACCATTGCTCATCTCAGTCATAAAGTTCTATTTTAACTTCATCAGTCTTCATCAGCTTGTGAGGATTTTCCTTTCAAACTCCTGACGCTGAATTTTGTGGTGAGGAGTCAGGAAAGGTTTTCTTCTGATGACTCCTCCATGAAGGTCGTATTTGTGCCAGTGTCGCTGCCCAGTAGAACAGTGAACCATCACTCCAGAGTCTTATGAACCTTCCTGAAGGTTCATCTGAAATCCTACTAATCCGTTCAAGTGGATGTTTAACTTTTATCTTTGTGCCTTCAGATGACTTCATCTTCTACTGGTTTAACTATTGACAGTAACAGAAATTTTGACCAGATAAATTTTTCCACGCCACCGTATTTATATTCATATTTGTATCAATATTTATATTTATATTAATATTGAGATTATAGTAGCAGGTCTAGGTGTAAATAATTATCCTTTGTCTATCATTGGTACATTTTCAGCCACTCTAGCAGCTCTCTGCTTCATAGGCCTCCCAGTCTGAAGGAGGGCTAACAGGACTGGAGGAGACGACAGTGTCAGACACTGTGTGCAGGAACAACCAGATGGTGATGTTGTACCTCCGGAGCCCTCTGCCTGAACTAAAAGCTTGCAGGCTATGTTTCATTAAAACTAAGCAGGCGTCGACTTCTCTTCACCTACCGTACATCACCCATCCACTCTGGGCTGCTCTCCAAACCCGACTGATGGATTAAATTTCCTTTAATTGTAGCCGCAGGCGCCGACTCTTTGTTGTGTCAGACAGGCTAAACCCGACCGCGGCGCTTAAACAGACTTTGCTTTCCATAAATTCATTTGACGTGGCGCTGTCAATGAAGAAGCTGTCTTCAGAGCCAGTGTAGTGTTTTGAGACGCATATGATAAAATGTACGTTTCATAGCTGCAGTTTAGTAAAGCACAAAAGTTTTCCACGAGTTCACAACTGCTTTAAAACTCCGAGAGATACATTTCAATCGCTGATGGAGACACTCATGGAAAAACTGTACTGAGAAAGTTACTTTCCGAACCGGGTCTCTTTCATTTAACATTACTTTTTTCCCCCTCACTTTATCTCCCTTTAATTCAGGCCACAGTTACAATGTGAACCATGCGGGATGTTCTATCTAGAGATGCTGACAGGCAGTTATCAACTGCTTTCAGTAGCTTTCATCTCTTTTGGACCTTATCAGATACCAGATTACAGAGGGAAAAAAAATCTTTTATTCGGAAAATAGAGGAATGTGGACACCTGTTATCTAATCTCCATTATATCTAAATGCAGCTACATTGTGCACAAAGAGTCATACAATCTAAACTGTAAAGGTCATTCAACTCTGTCTCTCCAACCACATGTTAGGAAAAAAAAAAAAAACAACAAAAAAAAACCAAACAGGAACAACTTGCTTAGAATTGCTGCTAAGGCTCACTGAAAATTGAGTTACAATTTTAATTTAGAAACGGCGGCATGTGAAGTAGTGATGATCCCCAGCTAAGAAAAGTTACGGCAGAACAAACAGGGTTGAAAGTGAAAATAAACAAGCTGGCATCAGTGCAGCATCACCTCAGGTGTAATAAAGCTGTGATGCATGAAAAGATTTGACTTTTAAACTGCTTCTGCCTTAAAAAAAGTTGCCTAAAGATCCTAAAGATCCTTTTTACATGTTGAAAATGTTAAAAATTTTTGTCCAAAACCATCGTAGCAAGTTTCAAAATAGTGTTTACATTTAATCTGACTGTTAACTCCTGTTGGAGAGAGTGAGCTCCAGCTGTCATAAAAATCAAACACCTCTGTGTGAATGAGCTCAGTTGGATTTTGCCACTGGAGTAATGGCTGCGTTGTTAAGAACACAACATATAAATCCCATAAATCCAGTGGATTTATCTATAGACTTGGTGTAGACATAGCAACTATTACAGACAGTTTGTTAGTTTGTCCAACTTTGGCAGCGAAGTAAAAACAAAAAAAAACACCCATATTCCCTGCATAAATTCATGTGCACTTATGTATTCCCAAGAAAATATGGCTTCATCTTCAGTGGGACTTGTGAGACCAATGATGCTGACCTGCATCTTTCTCTCATTACGCTGGAAAACCCTTTTGCCAATCCAGCACTTTACAATCTCATGATATCATGTGCTTGACCTGGTTTTATGTGGTAATACAGTAGCATGTCACCAGTGCGGTGATAATAAGGATGTTGTATTTTCTGAAAACAGAATCCTGATTGGAGGAAATATATTGAAAATAAAAATAGGGCCTAAAATGGAGCCTTGGGGAACACCACGAGAAATGGTAGCAAGACTAATTTTCTCTGTGAGACTAGACTTAGGAACAGGGGTTCTTTGAGCTGAATGCTAATATTAGTATGCTAACAAGCTAACAATTACAGTGAAGTTTATATTCCTATACCTAAAGCATCATGGTTTTTGAATGTATTTCCGAATATTTGAGTATACTTGCAGTTTATTTCTTATAACCATGTTAAAATACCTCTATCTTTAACAAAGTTATCAATATGAGATATTTTTTATGTGAATACTATTCAGTGTATTAACACAACAATTTAACTCAAGATATACTAATCAAAAGAATCCACTATTTTTGAAAACACTGCAGAGTGTGCTTAGTTATATCTTCAAGTGTAGTAATGCTTATATGAAGCTTAAGTTAAATTAAAGTAAAATACTGTAAATGGAACTATTATTCTCTATGGGATTTTACAACACATCTCTGGAGATAACAATGTAATTAGCATTTTAATCAAGGAGACGCAGTTTTAGTACAACTGTTAAAAGTGCTCTAATTTAAAAAACATTTTAAAATGTATTTAAATGTATTTTCCAAAACTGTGTACTAATCAGGAGTTAGTTTATGTCTTTATCAATGCAATAGATGTAGTTTATTTATGACAAATCAATTAAGCATATCATTAAATTTACATGTAAGACGTATTGACCGATATTTATTAAAAGGGTACTATATTTACATGCACAGGTAGTCAAATCATTACCAACAAATGAAACAATCACACAACCAAACAAAAAGAAAACATTGCAAAAAGCCTGTCACATGTATGTTTTTTCACAGTTTATCAAATTTATCAAATATAATGTTCTCTGTGATCATTGCATTAGTTTAGCCGGTTAGCATGCTAACATTTCCTAGGTAGCACTAGACACAAAGTACAGCTGGGACTGATATTTGGGCTGAATGGAGGAAATCTTGGCGCTGGAGGAAAAGTCAGGGGATCATCAAAGTCAAAGGATGTATCCTGTGGGCACCATTAATATCCATGCAAAATGTAATTGCAATCCATCCAGTGGTTATTTAGATATTCCAGGCTGAACCAAAGTGGTGGATCGAGTGACAGACATCGCCATCTCAAGAGCCGTGCAGCAACTGTAGCCCAAAGTATTGATTAATGCAGATTTTAAAAATTTAAGAAATACCCAGAAGAAACTGAAAACATCTCGCATTCACACTACGAGTTTTGGAATTAACAAGTATCCACAGGAGCCTGGCAGGGTTTTAGATCCCCACTGTTAATGATGCAAGTTGGAGAAAACTTCTTTATAGTTTACAAAGGATCCTCAACACAAAACCCTGCAGACGCAGAAACTTGAAAACACAGAAACAAGCATCTGTGTGAAGGTCGCGTTTCAAACGGGACAAAAACATTTGTTTTCCTAATGCTGCAACATTTATCCGTTGAAAAATCAGAGAGGCCTCTGATTCAGTCTCAAAGGCTCGAGGAACACGACGGTTACTCAGCCGACCAGACAAAAAAATTAACTCCAACAACAACAAAAAAAAAAAAAGGGAGGGAAACTGCAGTTGTGGTTTTGACCCAATAGCGGTGAAGAACCCTGTGGCGTGGAGGTGGATGTTGAGAGTTTGGACTGACACCTGACGGGCTCGCTAAAGTCGGGGTGTCAGCCTCCACCTGCCGGCACCATGTATACAGCCATGACGATTTACAGATCCAGGGCACTAACTCCGGCTGGTGGCAGTGGACTATTCGGCTAATTCAAAAGAAATGGAAATGGTAACATTTTTATTTCCAGTTTTCTGAGGCTGACGAATCTTTTTAAGTTTCTCGATGGTGGTCACGACAACAAAAACCTGTGAGATATACTGGCCTCTGCTGTTAGCACATGTATTTCAGGGAAGGAAGCCAGCCTCTGCTATAAAAGTCCAAACGACATCAAACCAACCCGGCATAAATTTTCTTGAGATTTTGACTGGCTGGATTTTCAGTGTGTCAGGCCAGTGTTACAGATCCGAAAACGAAGTGTGTAACTCAAAGCGAATGAAACACCAAGTGCAGCTGAATGCTGCAAAATTACAGATACGTTCAAGAGGGGAAATTTGCAAGCGCAAAACGAGACAGACGATGCTAGCAGAGCCCAGCACATAATATCAGGAGTGCACTTTGATTCTCAGCTAACGATCGGCATCAACACTTCATTGTGCTATTTAGGAAAAGCAGGAGAAAATAAATATCTATGTACTTTTTTCTATCAGGCCAAAGTACATCCAGTTAGTCAGAGCCTCATGAAGGTCGAGACAAGGACAGTCAGAACTAAAGTTTTGTCTCTGGCATAAACAGTAAACATAAAAAACCCCATTCCAACAAAAACAGAGATGTGTACAAGGTCTAGTGTGAATGTGCGGAGACCTACGTGGGCTGTCACTAAATACAGATCCTGAGCTGAATTATTACCATAGTTCCCGTTCCTCATTTCTTGTTCCCCTCTGTGTTTGAGCACCGAGTGTCTTACAAAGACCAAACTGAATAACACATTTCAGACACGGAAACGAAAGGTTTTTTTGTTTGCTTCTTCTCCTCGCAGGTGCAGTGATACTGGACACCTGGAAACAGGGCTTGGATCCAGGACTGTAGAAGCACCAACTGCCTCATGATCCTGATCAACCCCCACTGTTTTAATTATTATTATTACTACTGTTACTATTTCATTTAGTCCTATTAGTAATATTATCAGCCCTGTTAGTATAACTACTATCCCGCGCCCCCTTTTTCTCTCACTCTCCCTCCCTCTCACTCAACCCAGCCAATCGAGGCAGACCCCCCCCCCCCCCCGCCCTATGAGCCAGCATCTGTTCTACCTTTCTATCTGTTAAAAGGAGTTTTGATTTGCTCATGGGGGAAATGTTGTGTCTCTGTAGATAATAACTATAAAGTGTCTGGTCTAGACCTGCTCTATATCAGAAGTACCCAGAGATAACCTCTGTTGATATGGCGCTATATGAATAAAGTTGAATTGAATTTGCAATATTGGTGGAATTAAACTTTAAAGTGCCAAACACAAAAACAACTTGAGTGTAAATAACTACTTCATTAAGGTTAAGAAACAATCATGATCATAATTCTTAAAGAAAGAATAAAACAATAAATATAATAAAATAAAATAATGAAATAAATAAATCAATAAATAAAAAATGCTCAGGCTAAAGTAGAAAACAATAAATGAATAACAGCATCCCGCATCAAAAGTCCGCCACTGGGGACCTACCCATCCACCCTCGACGTCCCCTTCCATCAGCGGACACACTACTTCTGCCTGTGCTCAGTCACAGTTCGCATGGTCGCTGCCGGATACATGTAAACGCATGGCGCCTTCAGGGACTTTTCGAGTGACTGACGCCGTCAATTTGTGCGGAGAGACAGTCTCCAGGAACTGAGTGTTTTAGATGCCCTGCTCTCGAAAACTAGTTTTTCTGCTCCTCAGATGATCATGTACCAGGGTCATTTGAAGTGCTAACAGCGGGCATTGCTCTGTTTGCCACTGGATGCCGGCTGCTAAGAAAAAAATTAAAATTCTGATTGTATTGAAGTCAACTGAAATGCACGGATTTTTCAAGCAGGGGTAAATAAAAGGAATAATACGGAATGAAAAAAAGGAAAAGAGCGGAAAAGTGTTTGATTTTCAGACATCAGAGGCAGCTGGAAGTTCTTTTTTGACCCGATGTTGCATCACGAGACGCACTGATTCAGCGGTGCGCCGCCTTACGTGCCGTATATACCCAGCATGGACACACAGACGCTGCCGAGGCACGAACGGATACAAGCAAACCATCACACGGCAGCATGAGCGCCCGCACAGGGGCCGCCGATAAAGGAGGCGCCGGGTTTGCGCTGCACTCGGTGACGCCTGATCCTGTGGATCAACACGTCGAAGGCCTCACCTCTCGCGCCGCAGGTTGAGTATTTTTAGGAAGATGTTTTGTGTCTGGCGTCATCCCGATGCAACTGATGTCTGCCCGGTTGCATCGGTCTGGTCTGGTTATTGGATTTTCCTTTTATCCTGTTTCCTGTTATAAAGATATGGTTGAAAACAAAAAGATTTCATTATAGAGTGCACAACTTTTTTTTTTTTTTTAAGTTTGAAATCCAGTTAACTGCAATTTTTCTTGCTGGATCTCATTCTGAATAAAACATCCTCCTACATTGTTTACTGTTTGTTCTTCAGAGCTTTTGCTCCAGGTGCATTCTTGTGCTTATTGTTTGCTAAATTTTGTAATGATCATATCCCCTCTGACCTGAGGCAAATCTTGCCGAGCAGCAGGATGCAGGGAGCAAAGCAGGAAAAATGATCAGTAAAATGTCCAAAATGGAATCAGAAAGGCAGAAAAACCCGAAGGTAGAGAACAGTTAGTTACTCAATAGAACTGTCCAGTGGACTGACATATAGACTGGGTGGCCGATTAGTGGGGAATGAGGGGCAGGTGCGAGGGAGGGGGAGGATCAGGTAGGTGGTGACAGGCCGGAGAAGCCGGGGGGGCAACAAGGCATGGTCCAAATAAAGTGGTGCAGATCAAGGGTTTTCAAGGTCTGACACCCCCCCCCCCCCAAAAAAAACCCCCAATATCCTAAGTCACACTGAATCTACCCCATTCTACCCACCACAACAGCGGCTGCAAACTCCTCACCTCACCTGCTCATCGCCAAGCGGACAGTGTTCACATGAATGATTGAAATAACAGTCCAAACTGCGTGTTAAGTGTATGTAACACCAGAGAGGTGACGTTACACTAGACAAAGTCTGGGGGCAGAGAGAGGCCCGGTCTTACCCGAAATCCTGACGGCCCTGATGAAACCGCGGGGCCTCGCATATCATCGGTTGCCCGTGGGCAGCTGTTACACAGCCTCTTGGGTGGTAGCTGCGCCCGGCGTGGCTTTGTCCCCTCCCCCTGCACCGCAGCGGCATGTGTTTTAGCACAACAGAGAAAGTGGGGCCTTCGCCGCCTGCTCATGTTAAAACAGAGTGATGATTTATTCAGAAGTCGCCGGCAGCAGGACATGCTTTTGTTTTTTGGGTTTTTTTTTTCCCGGAAACAAAACTAAGCCCGGTCTGAGTTTTTTTTGTTTTTTTGTTTTTTTTCAGGCGCCTGCTGGTTCGGCCTCGCTGAGAGAGAGAGAGAGAGCGCCGGGCGGCTGGCCCTCTTTCGCTGGACACCGCCCCACATCGATCCGCGGATGGGAGCGAATGTGACGCATGCCTGTGCGCGAATATTCCCACAAGCGCTCCGACGCAGCGTTGCCCTTTAATCAGCTCGTTAGCAGAGCACACAAAGGACCGAAATACTGCAGAGGGTCTGCGCCGTACCCATTAATTACAGAACCAGCGTGTAATTCCCAGAATATGTCGGTCGAGGCCGGTGACCGTTGAGTCTTTTGGGCCCCTGGCATGTTCTCAGCTTGTTTAAATCTCACATTCGGACATGTGAGCGATTTCACTGGGCGCGGTCACAATAACCGTCATTGATGACTGCGGCGGAATCATTGTCACCACGCGCCGGGGACGTGCACGAGGCAATTGCCGTGGAGCAGCGTGCCGGTTCCCAGTTCCTCCAGGCAGGAACATAGCGATGATGATGTTCTGCGTTGAGGCCCCCATATAGCGAGAGGAAGGTTTCTATTATTAATCGGAGGACACAATATATCAGGAAACCCTCATGGGCACCAAATTAGCTTTGGAAGTTGGCTATAATTGTCTGGAACAAAGACTCATTATCAAGTCTTGCACGACTGACATTTTACAAAGTCTGCACTATTCAACGATCAGAGCCCAACATTAACCTTGGGTGACACGCTTTGGTCGTGTCAATCTTTAAACAGATTTCAGAAACACGTTTTCTCTCAGGCCTTTCCACACACATATGTGGGGATCCAAGAGTACAATGTTAGTAGAGTCCATCTCTCTGGACAGGAGGGTATTTATCTTTATATGTGCTCTGAAGACTCTGGTGATCCTCCAGCTTTTTACAGCGCCACCATCAGGCCAGTGTTTGTAGTTCTGGATGTGCTGCCATGAAATTTGATACAGTCCAGGCTGATGCCTTAACTTGTCATCTGGGACCATCATCTGATCAAAAAGTTAATTTGTTCAATACTTTGGTTTATGACCTGCAAAACTAATTACGTTCCCATCAGCCTCAGTTGGACTGTGTGTTAGTGATAATTACAGAATTCTAACAGGCCGACTAAGAGGATGAGCACGGTAACGTTATAGCTGCTTAGTGTCAGTGTCATGTCAGCACGTTAGCACGCTGACATTAGTATTTAGCTCAAATCAAGGCTTCAAAGAGCTGCCAGCATGGCTGTAGACTTTTAGACTACATGATCAGAGCTGATGGCAAGTGTGGGTGTTAGACTTACTGGATATCATTTGGACCTGACCTGATTCAGACCCTGGGCACTAGCAACTGATTGGATCCATCAGGACCTCTAGATGTATGATCTTAAAATGTATAATTTTTGTTTCACTTTTAGTTACATTGGTCATGCAAACTCATTAATTTTGCATGTAGCAAGAACGTTTTTTTTTCTAACCAAAGAAGAGAAATGTAGGGCTTTTCAAAAGGAAAGGAGAAGCCTCAGGGAGAGGAAGAGGTAGAGTTTCTTTAAACCTGTACCTGTGTGGGTAATCAGGTCCCAGCTGGGCTGTTAGAGCACACAAATGAAAGAATAGTCTACTTTGTAATTATCTTAACAATTAAAGCCCCCAATCAGAAGACCACTGACTTCCTCACACAACCCTCCTCCCCCAGCCAGCCATGCGGTCTACGGCTCATTTTCTCTGTTGTGACCAATTATTCAGCTGTGGAGAAGTAGCAGGCGAAAGGACTCCAGCTCTTCGGGAGTGAGCTGGGGTCAGGACTGAAACAGGCCCAGCGGAGAATGTGATTATGTGAATATGGCCTCAGAGCTGGGTGAATCAAACATACTGTGTGATAAAAATGTACCAGGTTCCAGGTACCGACAGTTGGTTTCCAGACTGTGGCCATTTTAGGGATTAACATAAGTGCACTGCATTAACTTTTTTCTAATTTAAGTACGGCTCATGAGATACATTGGGGTACATCGCAATTCCCTTATATTATTGATCCCCAGGGACAAATGGGTAACTTTTCTTGCCGAGAGTGGGATGAGGAGACCGATACTGCTCCCGTGTTTGCGCCGTTAATGTGAAGGTAGCTTAGCTTAGTCTACAGACCAGCTACTTCCTGGAAGTCTCTGCCTGTCGCCTGATGACGATTTCGTCCAGAATATCGTGACGAATAACTTCCAGTGAAACTTTGAGATATTGTTTTTACACTTAGGTTTTTTGTATCGATTAAACAAGCAAGATATTAAATATTTAAGAGCCGTAGGTGTATTTATTCACCTTTGGACTGGGCTAATCATTTCACCTTGTTTTCCAGCTCTTGTGCTAAGCGACACTAAACAGCTACTGGCTCTAGCTTAATGTTCAGCATGCAAACATAAGAGAGATGTGAATAAAAAATGATCAATTTTTTCATTTTCCCAAAATGATCAACCAACTCTTCTGATCGTGCCTGGAGGAGACTTAAGCAACGACCACAAAACACAGTTTTGTGGTCGTTTGGCTTGAGAATCTTCCCACTGCTGTAACAATGAAAGGCGATTTTCCCTCGTGCTTCCGAGTCTTATCCTGGTCTTCATTATATTCTGGATGTTTCCCTGCATTAATAATTGTAATATCCAGCTTTTAAATCATCTGCATCATCTGCATGTCCAACATCTAGCGAATCTGTTACATCCATACTAATCCACTTTTTTTTTTTTGTCTTTGTGGCCCCAACAATAGTCCCCCGTCCACCGTCCCCCGTCCCCCGTCCCTCGTCCCTCGTCCCTCGTCCCTCGTCCCCCGTCCCCTGTCCCCTGTCCCTCGTCCCCCGTCCCCTGTCCCTCGTCCCCCGTCCCCCCTCAGCCTCACTGCCGTTTTAACAGTTTGAAAACTCTGCCTTTCAGCCTGGTGCTAAAGTTTCACTATTATGAAATTAATTAAATGAACCAAATTTCATGCCCCTGAGTAAAAAAATCAATTCCTTTTTTTTTCTTTTAATTTTCCAGTTTAACAATTTAGGATTTAAGTGCTTCACTTTCACGTTTACAGAAAACTGATGGACTGAAAAATGGGAGAAATTGTTTCCTACATATAGATTGTTCCAGAAGGCCTGGATGAGGAGAACACTAGGCTATTTGTCACTGTATTGTAACGAGGTTGTCGAAGGTGCCCAGTTGAAATATATATATATATATACAATCTTCTTTTCCTCCCTTTTTTAACCTATTCATGTGCAGCAAGACAAATGGACTTGAAAGTGTGTTTTTCTTCGGTTGTCCCAGTTTTTAGATAAACTGAGGGATCGCGGGTTCGGCTTTTCATCACACACAGCCGGAGAGGTCAGGAAAATCTAATTAGAGGCGAAGCAGCCCAGAAAGGTGTCAGCCATCCTGGCCGCGTGGTTCGGCCCGGGAAGGACTTCGCCTGAACATAGACTGGATTCGTTCAAGCTGCGGAGCGTAGGCCGGTGTCAGGGGGTGTTTTTATTTTACCGACCTTTTGCTGATCCAGGATGAACGGTTGAGTCCGGACCAAATGTGTAGTCGTGCCTGGAGGTGTTCCCAAGTAAACTTGAACAACTGTGGCTCCTGGAACTATGGGAGCTTTTTTTGTTTGTTTGTTTATTTGTTTGTTTTTTTATTATCCCAGCACAGTCGGAGTCAAGACTGCAGCCAACCGAAATTTAACGCACGATGGGACTAAACAATGGGATTAAAATCCGAACTTCGCTGGCCTCTGTGCCTGGTGGTATGTGGGCCACACGGCGCCTATTGGCATTGGCTGGTGAACCTGAGCTCAGGGCGTAGAAAACCCTCCGCACAGATCAACTGACACAGATTTGCACATCTCAGGTAGAGCGGGAAGGTGAGAAAATGTCCCATGCGTAAAGGCAGCCAACTGGGAGGCGTACCTGAGGTGGAACAGTAGAGGTACCTGCGTTTCCAGCTCCTGAAGAGGTGATGAAAGCGAACTTAAATATCAAGCTTGTACATTACACATACAAATCACATCTACGACGGCGGCAGCGCTCGTGTTCTGCTTTCTGTTTTTTCGCAGCACGTTCCTGTTTGAAAGAAATTGTTTTAATGTGTTTTTTTTCGCTTGTAAACTGGGTGACAAGGTTGGTTGAATCTTAATGGGCGACGGGGAACGTTCGCTACTAATGACTAATTTATCCTTCACCCGTTCAGGATGTGTTTGTTCTCCCGTCTTGTCGCCTCTCTGCCGAAGCGCCGTCGCTCAAAAGACTCCTTTCTCCCTTCTTGTCTTTCAGAGGAAAAACAAAAGAATACAAACGTTCTATATTTGTAGAAAACACAAAGATAGATAAGTTAGACCTTGCAGTCTCTGTTTGGTTGGGGCGAGCTCGAAGTTCTGGTCGGACGAGAGCGTGTCGGCGAACCGACCAGATGTAGTGACGGACGTCAGTGATTTGTCGAGCAAAAAAAACCAACAAAAAAAACAAGGGCACATTCGTAAACTTTATGGAGCAAAGAGATGAGAAATTCCTGATGGTTTTTTTTCCGTTTGTTTTGTTTTTCGGAGAGCTTCCACCATAATCTGCTGCCGGGAAGCTTCGAGGGAGCTTCCACAATCAGAGAAAAAAAGATTCTTCCATGTGTGACAGCGACAGTGAGTGGCGATGTTACCCCGAGGACGTCAGCCAGGCCTGTGTGTGCGTGTCATCTGATGACATCTTGACTCTAACACAGACTGACACAAGAAGAGCCCAGCAGACCTCACTGTAGCAGCATGGATCTCACATGCAGCGCCATGCACATCCACCATAACGGATTCCTGTCGAGCGTCTGAGGCGACTGCTTCGGTACAATCGTCCGCTCTGAGGCTGGAAGCAAGACCCAGAGCTACGTGGATCACTCTAGAAAACAAAAAGGTGTCACGGGATCATAATGATATTCCAGAGAGTTAGAAGTGAGTGTAGATGCCACCGTCCTTGATAGGTGAGGCCGGATGTGACCAGCATAGTGAAAAACCCCCGACTCAAACTGAAACGAGTGACGGCAATTCCTGATCTTTTTTTACAGAGTTTTGCACCGTCCTTATTTTTTAGAGGGCACGGCGACTTCCTGGGCCACGGCAATCACCACGAGGGTCACCGGACCGACGGGGAAGATGCTTTTGAGCGGGACTCGAACTCGCTGCTGCCAAGGAGGTGCGGTACAGTGACGCTGTGCGACCGCCCCTCAAGAGAAGAGATGAGGAGACCATAACGTGCCCAAAATGAATACATGAAATTAACATAAAAGTCATATTACCAACAAGTTTCCCACATCTGCTTTCTCAGCAGGTTGATATGGCTGGACAGTGCCAAGGGTCAGTGAAATTAATGGAGCTTTTAAGGCCTCCAAATGCTGAGATATCAGGAGTTAGAGTGCAGATGCGAAAGGTGCTTCTCCAGCGCCTCCATCTATTCTGCAGGCGAACTAATCCGGATGTCCCCGGCCGTCCCCCGTCCCCTGTCCCCCGTCCCCCGTCCCCCGTCGTCTCCGGTCCAGCTGGCGTCTCTCGGCCTTCTATCATCGACGGGGCGGGACCACGCTCCTAAGGTCACCCGGGACTCGACCGGTGGCGTGTCACAATACCCCAGCAGCTCCTTCTCTACCACCTCTGCAGAACAGTCGGCCACCAGTGCGAGATTTGTCAGATTAGAGACCCTAATGTTAGAAAATAATATGAAATGATCTAGATTCAGCAGGTTTCAATTGACTGGGTTTTTTTTGTAGCTAATCCTTTGGCACTTTTTTAAAGTAACACTGAAAACAGACAGAATAATAACTGCAGGAAGCGGCTCTGAAAGTGTTTTCATTCCCATCACATGTGCAGAGTTCATTTATTTTTCAGGCGTTCTAGAACACTGTGATCCACGTCCGTTTGGCCGAAACCGTAGACGAGAAAAGGGGCGTCGCGCGTCCGCTCGTTGACAAGGTTTAGGTCAACAAAGGCTCGGAAGCACAGGCGATGAAGTCGACCCTCATTTTAATCGGCGTGTCCGAACGTCCCCCCTGGATTGACGGCAGCTCGTCGCAGGTCTGCGCCGCGGCTCCAGACGCACACCCCGTCACACGAGCGCGGCGACCCCCCTGAACCCCGGCGACGTCGGGCCACCGGCGGCCACTGACTGCCTGCGCCGGGGCTGTCAGATTCACCGACCAACTCATCGTCCATTTTCAACAGGAAAACACACACACACACACACACACACACGCGTGAAAAACACACACCGTCACATGCCCTCAGAGCTTCGCAGTCCCGTCACGTTGGAGTGACAGGCTGAGGACACATCGCAGAAAATAAATAAAGTGCTCAGAGTGTACAGATGAAAAGAGCGTCCTTCAGAAAAAACTACAAAAACAAGACGTCAGCCGAGGCTTCAAGAAAGGTTTCACTATTTCCCTTTATTTTACAGGGGCCTTTACTTTCCAGCTAATTTCCTAAGCATTTGCAGTCAGTTAAGGATAATTACAAGAAATTGGCGCTAACCATGTGGGAAACGGAGGAAGTGTCAGTCGCTGCCCTTATTAAGTCATTATATTTGAGTTTTTGAAGAAAAAGAAACAAGAAAATTTTGTCAGTGAAAATGAGATTCAGAAAAAGGTGTCAACATCCATCAGAGATTCCTCCAAAGCAAAAGGAACAAAAGCTCACGATAGCTGATTATGTAGAAAAAATTCTGAAGCGATTCGCTTTGTCTCACTGCTCCTTTTTGTAGGAATCAGGTAGAAATGTGTCTGTAAGTGTAAACGCTGCATCACAGACAGAGAGTGGCTGAAAACCTCGGGTCAGCAGGCAATTCAACCTATATACGGTGTAAACGTCACTCAAATGAATATTTAGTCATTAACAAGCAGATTCCTGATGTATGTAGGTGGCTCAAAGTCATGAGGGTTAAAATAAATGAAGGATTATTGTTCAGCTTTTCTTAACATGTAGATATTTCATAAATATGGCCACTAAAAGTTTCTCCATTTCCATTATAATTAGCACCAAATTGCAAAAGACTATCTGGGAATTATCCTCTAATTTACGGATAAACACCAGCAAATTTCTGGGAAACTGTCAGGAAAGTTTCCAGGAAATTTTCTACAGAATATTGAAGCCATATAACAAAGCCTCAGCAGCTCTTTAAAAAGCGTTACGGATATTTGGAAAAAGCACAATCAACACCACAGAAAGGTTAACAGTTGATTAATGACTCAATGGGGGAAACTATCATAATTACTTTATCCACATCTACAAAAGAAAAATGCATCTGGGGTCTGAACAGGAAGGGGAAACCATCGGCCTTTAGGTCCACGCCGAGCGCCGAGCGCCGAGCGCCGAGCAGCATCGATTTTGCTCCCGTTTAGGTGTATTTATAAGCACTTCTTGGGTATTTACACTCACTTTTTCACTGGTGCACTTTTCCCTCTCGTGCATATATTCATCTTTTTTTACCTTCAGGTAAACGGGAAATGTCATCTTGTGCGATAACTCCATTTCATGCAGGAAGGTAGTTGCGAACCCATTCCAAGGTCAGAATAATGGATTCGGTCGACTCGGAAAAATTGTTGCATATCCGAACAAGAACACTGGGAGCTACAGTATGTGTGAGGATACTCCTCTTTTTCCTTTAACTTTGATTTTAAATTAGGAGATATAGATATTAAAATAGGAATTTTAATTTGGCCTTTAACAGTCCAGCTGTGTCTGGTTTATTCCAAATTACAACATGAAATTAAAATCTGAATACAATATTTTCTTTCAGGAAAAAAAAAGGCATCAAATCATGAAAGCTGTTCTTAAAGTGCCGTTTCGTGGCATCATATGCCCTCTGATGGATGCTGGGACAAATGAAAACCCCTAAATCCCAGAGCAAGCCTCAATGAGCAGTTACGGTAAATTATATCTACACCAGATCTTCCCTGACAAACTGACATACATTGCTCATCTAGGAAGCTACAGCGCTGATCCCTGCCCGTCTCTCACGCAGGAGGTGTAACCCGTCCGTCGAATGAACCTATGGACGCGGAAACGCATCATGAAATGTCACAGCAGGACGACCCCAAAGTGTCAGAACAGCTGCCAAAACAAAGCGGATGCACCGACCTCGCCCGCGGGGGATGGGGGATTTCTCCGCCGCCGTTTGTCTTTCACGCTCGCTTTCTTTCTTTTGCTCTCTCCTACATAAATAAATATTCCTCCCGTCTCCGAGACCCCGAAACCTCCCGCCGAGACGGACGTGGGACTCGTCGAGGGACGAGGCTGCTCGTGTTTGACTTCATCTCAGCTCGTTTTGAAGTCTTGTGTAGCAAGGTAGAATGGTGACAGAAATACATATTACAATCCATACAGTAAGTTGCCCTAATGTACAAAAACAATGGATGAGGAGACAAACGAAGAACGTTGGGATGTAAAGTGCGTCCACATCCGGACCCCATGGAGCGTTTCGTTGTGGATCGTAGCGCTTTTGATTAATGTTTTTCTCCGCATCACCAGTGTGAGTTATGTGATGATGTGTGGTTTTCTTGTCATGGTGACCCAAAGTTGTACGATGCTGTGGACACTGCCATGCGTGGCATAACTTCAGGCCGAGCCACGGCGACCATTGTTTCTGGAGTCACCTGAGACCAAGTGGGAATGTTCTATGATACATGACATATTGTGATCAGATTTGTGGCGAACGGAGGCAAACAGGAGTCTATGCGCAAAAGAGAATTTATTTTAGCTCAAGTCTAGGTTTCATCGGGATATGAAATAAATGGGGGCCATAGTTTGTGGATGTAAAGTTGTTCATCGTTAACAAACGGCTGTTGAAAAGCACGGACATACAACGCCTGTAGTGGGTCCTCCTGACGTGGGTCCTCGCTCTCCTCACGCAGTGAATTTCAGGGAACTGGCGAACATGGTCCTCCCGAGATCAAAGTCGCCGGTGAACAGATGTTCGTCGCTCGCAGATGGCGCGACCAGACGGCCGAGGGGGGTCTGACTCCACACTAGCTCACCAACTGCTCATTAAAAAAACATGCCGTCTGAAAATGTCGCTGCGGAGAATCCATGCGACACGTCTGCCGAGGAAAATAAACATCCAAGGTGTTTCTTTAATGGCTGAGCAGCAGTGTTCTTGATTGAAGGAGTCAGTCACCTAGCTTTAATTTTACAGCAGCTGTTCACCCGTTTCATGCAAGACAAGACAAGACGAGACATAAAGGCGAAAATCTCCTGTAATAAGCAAAACTTGAAGATGGCTTCAGCACTGACCTGGCAGAGCAACACTAGGGGGGGGGGGGTAACAAGTCTGCAGTTTTCCATGTGTCAGTGACTACAAAATATCTGCAGCCCAATATCATAGAACCGTGTGGAGACACAACTAGATCCCAACATCCAGGGAAGATGTGGGAGGAGAACCCACCTGAACTTAGCCCACTCATCTTCTCAGACGTCCCACTTTTTTACATACATTCAGTTCTGTTGGCTTTTCTTTCTCTAACAAATGTTCTCCGTGCCTGTAAAATTAATGGCAGTATTCAAACACTTGCTTTGGCAACATTTCAATGAGCCATTTGAACTGAATGTAGTTGAAACACAATTGTCCCACATGTCAGTCACCATGAAATGCTTTATTACACCAACCAACTTTTGTCATGTAAAAAATTAACTCTTAGCACTATATTTATTGGAAATATACCTTTTACACAATTAGTTTAATAGACGAAGCATTTTTGAATAACATTTATTAAAATATGCTTTAAATTAGAAAAGTGAGGCCGAGATATTTTAGTAAGAAATTGAAATTTTAATTTAAAATTGAAGGTTAAAATTTTAAAATTTTGCTTCTTCTTACCTAAAATTCAAGCACATACTGGGTTGTGTTTGGAGCAATGACTGTTGAAGCTAGTGGTCTCCTCTTTGAAAGACTTTGGAAAAATAATCTTTCAAACTGTACAACACCAGAGCTGGTGTGTCACCGCAGAACTTCTAAGTGTCAGTTTTCAGCGAAAGATTTGAAGGTTTCTGGTCTTTTCATCGTCTTCTCGTACTTTTGACTTTTAAAGAAGCTGCAGCGAAGAATCAGCTTCCCTCTCTGGAGGACTGTGGCTTCCACACACAACAACCAGCGATGTGAAGCCAAGTGCTCAGTCATCATCCTAACACAGACCCCCCCCCCCCCCCCCAATACTACGCCCCCACCCAGCCCGCCTCCGTCTCCCTCCCAATTAGCAGTGTCTTTGCCTCAAGTGGCTCTGTCAGCTCCGATCAAGGCAGCTCGTCTTCTCAGAGATGACTGAGCATCCAGATCGCCACCTCGAGGCCAAACGGGGCCCGAGGACGAAGCAGACATGTAGAAAGGACGGGGGGGGGGGGGGACTGTAAGACTCAGTATTGTGTTTTTCTTTAACATCTTTTCCATCTCTGATGCTGTGTTAGTCAGTCAAACAGTTTGACTCTTGTCTTTGACTTTTCCGTTAAAGTTCCGTTTGAGTTCGTGTGCTGTTCTTCTGATAATTCAGAAACATAAATTACCCCCCCCCACCCAGGAGCAACCAGACTCTGTTTGGATCATTAAATATTACAGCTTTCATGCACTTAGGAAGTTGTTAATGTGAATGGCGTCGGGCTTGAACAACTATTTATGGTCACCAAACAGTCCTCAGTGAGGGATCTGAGTAAGGGGTCTAAGGGGGGGGGTTTCTCTCCAACCCCCCTGTAGCCGGCTCATACGTCTTGGGCACATCAGATAGCGATCTGATGTCTTTAGCTATTTTTTGACATCAGATCGCTATCTGATGTCAAAAAAGTAATTTTAAAAAGCTAAACATTTCAATTTTCTCGTTAAAGTCATGGAACTCTTTTTTGTTGTCTGTATATAAACCCAGTGTGACGACCAGGGGCTGCATTAAAATAAATTATGTCTCTGAGTAATTAAAACACCGAAAAAGACACAAAAATGATCTTAAAGCTACAAATGTGTTTTTGCATAATGTTCTCCTGCATATAAATTACAAGCGTACATGCCACAGAGACGTTTGTGTTGCCGTGGTGATTCAAATTTTCTTTATGGCTTTTTTTTTTAATTAACCTAGATTATTTTCCAGTTCAGATGTCCACCAAAGGACCATGATTCTCTTTAGACAGTGGGATTTCCAGGGAGAGCTCACGAGGGCCCCATGGATGGTTCCTCTTCTTTAATTTTTCTCTTTCTTAATGATACACGGAATTTTTACGGCAGAATTTAAGCCCTCGGGCACATGAACTGAAATTCATTAAGCGTTTCTCTTGATTTTTTCGACAAAATGAAACTTGTCTGTCGCCTCAGCCGCCAGTCTGTGTGTGTGTGTGTGTGTGTGTGTGTGTGTGTGTGAATGTACAGTATTTGAACTGACCGGAGAGTCAGACAGATTGCAGTCCATTGCTCATGCTCCTATCTGACGAGGGAAAGCAGATAATTAGACGGCAGTTAAAAGGCTGCAGGGCATCAGACAGCCGTCATATAGGACATGGGGCCACTGACTCAGTCTGCTCATTTATACAGAATTATAACAACAATAATTGCCACCTCACTCATTCAGAAATCAATCTTTATTTATAGATATTCAATCAAGTGTGGAATATCACCCAAGAGCAGGATGCAAAACGGTAGAGGAGCTGTGACGGTACACTGCTTTTTTTTTGTTTTGTTTTTTTAAACCAAACACCGGCAACCATTAGACTGACAAAGCAAACAGAACACACTGCATGACGCGACAGAGCTATTCTATCCTCAGCCTACTGACAGGAAGATTTTCACAAATACTACATGAGGACAATAGCTACACACACGCACGAGCCCGCACAGACACACGCGCACACGCGCACACACACACACACACACACAGAGGTGCTTTCAGTTTTGTCTGATTAGACCTGCATATCTACTGCGATGCAACAGGGAATCGGGGGAAAGTCAATTCACACCTCAGAGCCCTGGGCAGAGATCCCATTAGGTAAAGTAAGTGGGAACACCTGTGATGGCGGACTGTGTGTGTGTGCGTGTGTGTGTGTGTGTGTGTGTGTGTGGGGGGGGGGGTCTGCTGTGTTCACGTCATGTGGGAGTTACTACAATGACCATTCTCCGAATAACATACAGCTCACGTCAACAAACAGTGTGTAATGATGACTGGGAAACTTTAAAAGTGCCTGAAAAAGAAAATGAACAAATTAGCCAAAGTCCGTCGTTCAAAGTAAATAAGTGCATATTTGATGGATATAGTTCAATATGAGCCCATCGTCCCCTTATGACCGTGTTGCACTATACTGCCCCTCACGATTGAAGTCCAATGCCAATGTCCAATGTAAATTCAGAAAGTACTGTGCCCATTATACAGTTATGCAACAAATTAGGGCCTTACTTACACCTGGTATTAAAACATTGATCAGTATCTGGAAAGTAAGATCAATCCATTGGCATTTGCATTTGCATTTGCACCTGGTATTAATAAGCCGTGTTTTATCTCACTTCTGCCCACATTGCTGCTGACGTTACACCATTGTCGGCAGGCCAAGTGTTGGAGTTTCCCCACGGGCCATTGCTCTTTCAAAATTAATTGGCGCAAATTCTTTCTATTGCATCATCGGGGGGGGGGGGGGGGCTTTACAAGCAGCATTGCCATCTTAGTTACTTTATTGTTAAATTTACTGACTTTTCATTCCCTTTTGCAGCTTCTCTTTAAGAAACCACCTAGTGACAAATCTAGCCACTCTCTGGACAAACCCTAGCCACTTTCTGTAAGTGAGAGTTGCCAGTATTGTCCTGTGAGTATAGGGTCATGTTTTCCCTCCACAGGCCCTCCTCCCTACGTGTCTTATTTAATTGAACATACGGCAGCTGGACAGATGGGAAAGAGCTTCTAACTTTCTCTCTTAGTGATCATTTTGCCAATGATATATAGCAGAAATCACTGCAGGGTCATTGTCTTTAACTTATGTGTCTGAAGATCCTGTCAGATGACGCTGTGGTTATAAAAAGCTCAGAAGTGACAGTTGGTTAACATTCTGTCTTAATGAGCTATTTCATATTTTTTCCCTTGTCTGACAACAATAATTCTGCTGTATTAAAAATATTGTATATATAAGCACAGCCGATTGGAGAGAAGCAAGCAGATAAAGGACGCTGCAGCGTGTTTTTTATTCCACCTCATAGCTACTACTCAGACCTTATGTGGCCTAAGTGCCTAAGCTGGTAGGAAAAGTCAGGTAACCTTTCAAAATTGCTGGGTGAGGTTTTTGTTTTTTTTTAAGAGAATGGGCACATTGTACAGATCACATTTACACCTGCCTGAGACCCATTCACAATGTGAGACAGTGTGTGACTTTTTTAAATTTTTTAAATAAAGTAAAGCCCCAACCTTTGTATCCACATTGATCATAAATGAGCCGTAAATGGGTTTCAATATGCAACAAATGTTGCTAAGACATATGCTGATTGAAGACCCTTTAAAAAGCTGCTTGTGGACATTTGAACTGTAATGGAGACGTGAAAGAGCTGCATTTAGGGGACATGAGCATTTACGGCTTAGTAGTTTTGGGTTCAAAACAACAAAACAGGTGAAAGTATGAGAGTAAGACTGTGAAAGCACTGGGAACTGGAAAAGCAGAAACTCAGTAAGGCTGGCAGTTGAAGTCTTGAGTTGTCAAATGACATGCAGCCATAAACACAGGACTTGCATATCACTATCTTCCATCCCACATGATGTCAACACGGCATTAGCTCTGGAGGAGGAACCATTTGTTTAGATGAGCTCGATCATGAGTTTTATCTATCTACGTGGCATCTAACTGATTAGGTTGGTACTGCGATCAGTTCAAACATTCTAATAAGGAAAGAATTATTTTCAGGGTCTACAAATTGCTTGAGGTTTGGTGGTTATTTGTTACAATGATTAAATTACACAGCTAAAAAACTTTTTGATGCCTTTGATTTAAGGATACAGATTTAAGGAGGTATTCTTTGAATTTAAAGGGTCATGAAACATTCCTCCCTTTTCCTACTTGACTTGTATCAACACGTCTTAACCTTGAATTGTGTAGGACCTTGATACTTAAAAATCCTGTTACCGCTCATGAAGTAGGATTAGCTTCTACCAACAATAACAGTATAGAATTGAAAGCAAAATTCCAAAGAGTTACATTCACACAACACAATGCTTACAAAGAAAGCTTTTATCAGCAGTCTTTTGCATGACATTCATGGTGTCTCAATACAAATACATATGTTCGATAGAGACATGATACTCAGCATCATGTAAGTCGACATTAATACAAAATAACCCAGCAGGCCAACACTGTGTGTGTTGTATATAGTCTTAAATGTTTAGTATACTCTCAACCACTTATAGTCACATAGACATCTTATGATACATCAAGTAACATGGTGACATCCTGTTTGAAAGATATTTGGTAACACTTTCCTTAAGGCATACTGCTCTAATGGGTTATAATTTTTGATATTAGCATGACAGCTATTAGAGCCTTTGGCTTCTGAAATGTGAATATCTGTTTCTTTCCTTCTGTTTCTGTGACAGTAAATTGAGTGTCTCTAGGTTTTGGACAGTTTGGACAGACAAAATCAGCGATCTGAAGGCACCATCTTGGGCACAGGATAAAAAAAATTAGCCTTTTTCACAATTTTCTCAAATTTGACTGATCAAACGTTAATGAAATATTTAGGCGATTACCTCCTAATGAAAAGAATTGTAAGGTTTACTAAAATTGTCAAGGAAAACAAACAATAAAAGAGACCCATTTTCAGGGCATTGTTTGCATAATTGACAGGTTTCCCGGGCAGTCCCAGTCAGTGATCGCAGCTGCTGCTGTCATGTCCCACCTCAATTTTGGGATATATTTAACTCTCATTGTTGGAACCTTTGTGGTTGTTCAACATATCTTCTCTAAAACATCATCTGAATTCCACAAGGTTCAGTCCTTGGCTCACTTTAATCTCCATCTACATACATACATACATACAAACATAACCCATAGAACCATTAAAAGAGTTGCTGTTATGCAGATGATACTCTGGTATATCTATAAAACTAGGGGATTCCAGAATCCATTGCCCATATTAGCAAATTTAGCAAAAAAGATTTCCTTATTTTGCTCCCACTGATTCTATCTATCCATCTGGAGCCTAGCCCCTAGGTATTGTAGTGAATAGTAGAGTGCAGGTTTGAAGTGCTGTATAAAAGAGGATTATTGTTTGTCATTATTGTTGTCATCTTTTTTAGAATTAAATGTATTTTAAATGGGACCAACGCTTACAAAAATAAAGAAAATTAAAAAAAAATCAAAATTATGGCACTTATTTGGGACAGTAGGTGGCTTTAATCCTTTGTTCTCCAAGGATCCTAATAGGAGGGGGGTTTGTTTCACTATCAAATAAATAATCAGTAATGTGAAAATGTGATGACTCTAATTCTGTATGTCTTAAGTCAAGTGTTACCTGATTTTTTTTTTGTCTTGTGGCATCAATTAAATACAACATGTAAAGAAAAATATAGCACTAAGTAAAAAAACAAGCTTTTTCTTTTTTTGTCAGCTCTTGACATAATTTACATTAGATTGTACATGAAAATGACACGTTGACAGCAACATACCAACAGCAATGAAAAAAGGCAAAAACAGAGAATATCATGCAACTGCTTCAAAACACCTGCTGCATTTATAACATCAACATGTTCACGTTCATAAGTGTAGAATTATTATTTCCTCTTAGGTTCTTGTATCCACCTGGAACTTCTGTTTTAACTGGTGGCTTTCAAAATATGCCTGTACTCCACCTGGAGAAAATGAAAGTATGATTGAAGCATTTTGTTGAATAATCTTTTCCTACT
Organism: Istiophorus platypterus; assembly: GCA_016859345.1. Classification (NCBI taxonomy): domain Eukaryota; kingdom Metazoa; phylum Chordata; class Actinopteri; order Istiophoriformes; family Istiophoridae; genus Istiophorus; species Istiophorus platypterus. Next base: position 22,171,688 of record CM029113.1, on the reverse strand, counting down.
CAACAATATAAACCTGTTTTAAAGTTACTTTAAGTGTGATGAGATTGACAGGTAACCACGCCTGACACCAATGTCACGGCATACTGACACACCCTGAAATACAGTTCTGCATAACTACGGAAAGGTGAGAGGTTAAACCAATGGAAGTCAGCTATAACAAAATTTTTTTCCAACAGTTTTAATCTCAGTGATATAACTAATATAATCATTTTGCAGTTAAGCACTGTTAAGAATATTGACATAGCACAAATTTCTGTTTGTGATTAGAAATTGGACATTTTAAATGGCCACAGGGTGGCACTAAGTTCACCAAAAATTAATCAGTTCTTGCGTTGGTCAAGGCCTGAACTTCTGTCAAATTTCATTTATATCTGTTTCTATCTGGACTAACCATAATAGACAAAAAACAGAACCCTCCCAGTTGCAAGAAATAAATTTTGAGTATCTAGTAACTTATCCACTCACTATCTTTATATCTTTTCAAATTATTGGCTGCTTAAAATTAGCTTTAAATGTTAATAAAAATGAACCGCATTCCCAAATGCAAATCTGCTTACATACACCCTGCACGTACTGTGAATGCAAGAGATGGAACCTTTTTGGAAAAAAAAATTAACACCGTCACTGCTGAAGTTTGACGTTCCAAAATCTGGTTTGTGATCCCTAATGTTCATCTACTTAGTTCAATCCGTTTTCAGTTCAAGTCTTTAACAGTTTGCTTACTGAACATTTAGGCATTTGCATTTCTTCAGATGAAAAAAATCCTAGAGGGTTGCAGGTGTCTTATTTTCCCCCGTGGGATAGGGCAGCAAGGATAGGCAAAAGTGATGTGGGTGGGATTGATCAGAGTCTCTACATGAGGGGGTGGGAATGGAGAGAAATACTGCAGTTGTAGGTGAGTGGATGGGAATAAATAGCTCTTGGTAAACCTCAACTTTAGAATTTGAATTCATATTTAAATTATATTTACTTAAATCAAATTTTTACAAACTGGTGCACGACATGATCCCTCACAGGCTTCCCACTGAAACCTCAATGCAAATTTGGCAAATACATCATTTCCTTTCTGAGGTAGAGATTCCCAGGCCACGTAAAACTGTGACTGTTTAGGTTGGAAATTACAACTCTGGTTTGTTTTTAACCTGTCAATGAATCAAGTGAAAAAAGGTTGCACCACCAATCCCAACAGAAGTTCTCGGTGGACACGCTGTCTGAAAGTTTCCCTTATTAGTTAAATCATCTTCAGTCTGAGCACCTGCTTTGTCTCATTACGACAGAGCACCGGGCACAGTGTCGAAACCATCGTAGAAAGGATAAAGGGTTTGGAGCATGCACAGCTAGGAAACAGCAGGTAATTCAATGTACATGAATGACGCAGTTTGGGTCCCAAATCAGTACAAAAAAATCAATCCTGTATTTACAAAGGTTTTCACCATAACCCTAAAATCCAGGTCTCATTTGTTTAACTGGGCCAAAACTTGTGGATCTTTCCTAGCGGTGAATTTAACCAACTTCGAGTAGCAGATGGGTGAGTGTGGCCACTGTGGACCACACAATGATATGTCGCTGAAGTTTACTCTGTGCTCATAGGGAAAACAAATGCTACTTTTGAGATGGAATGAAAAACTTGAGCTTCACATAACATGGTTTGAAGACCATTAACTCAGTGCACTGAAAGCAAGTGTACAGACTTCTTTGGAAGCTGCTGCTTACGCTGCCTGGAAGAGTGGAACCTTGTTGTTGAAGGAACAGTCTTTGAAAAGTACAAGTGATCCACCTGACCTCTGTGCCTTAATGACAAAATGCTTTCCCTCATGTCCTGAACGACACAGAAGTGTTTCCTGATCCAGCGCCGCTATCTTCAAAACATTATCTGCAAGCGCTTTCCAAAACTATTATATGTCGCCGCCTCAATAATACAACCGTTTCCTTAATTTTACACTTCATGGACTGAGCTTTTGTTAGGGTTTAGGCATGAAAACTACTTGGTTAGAGTTAAGAATCGACCGTGGTTGTGGTTAAACGAAACCAGCGTTAACTGTCGGGAGGAATGGGGAACGATCAGCTGCCTCCCCTTGTTAAAGTCAAACATTTTGTTGTCCCGTCTCTCCAAGCCTGACCCCTGTCTACATTTTCTGTAATGACTGATGCCTTGTTGTTGTTTTTTTTTTCTTGGGAGAAAAGTCTCTTTCGCTATTTTCAAGCGCATTGCTCCCATGTTGTAGGTTAACATGGCAAGAGTTAACTCCGGGTCAGTTAAGCTAACCAGTTTATGTACACATTCAGCTCTTACCATCTTATCCTCGCTCTGAAGTTTTTCACCTCCATTAACACACATTGTCTGTTCCTATTGCCTTATATTTGACTTAAGAACGATTTACGTTTATTTTAGATTCAGTGAAACACGCTTATCCACAGTGATCAACCACTAACATGGACCAAATGGCCTTGGACAGAATGATTCCTATTCAAATTCTGTTAAAATATTTCAGTTATTGTAATAAAGTAGCCTGATTACACTGTTCATTTTGGGTTGTTTCATACGTGACAACATATGGAAAAATAGTTTAAACCGTTGTAGCCTCCCACTGCAGGGTCTCATATGCTTAGGCTCTTGGCCAACATATTAGAACAAGGTTTTTGGATTTTATCTACATATCAGTAAATATTTTCATTATATTGTTGTAATCAATTTACAAATGACAAGTGCATGATTATCTGCGTGAGAAATAGAAAAGAAAAAAAGCAAAAACAACAAAAAAAAAAAAAGTCATAACAATCAGTTTATTTTGATCAATTTTAAGGAGGTTTGTCTCAAACAGTAGTGTTAAAGTTTTATTTTTTTTTTTTTCTTTATAAATATCTAATTTATATGAATAACAAATTCAAGTCAAATTATGTACATTTCATACCTCACTCATGTGCACTGGTCCGGGAGGCATTAGTCGTAGATGCTGCAATGACTCGCCAACGAGTCCGGTTCTCACATGAAACATGAAAACGCTGAATACAAAGCCACCCCTCCGCCCTCGTCTGCTAGACCTGGACCACTTTAGACCCACTTAAGGGAGGTTTGTAAAGCTAAAACCTAAATCTGCACTCAAACAGTTCTTAACCGCCTGGTACTTCGCCTCAGTGTTAAAACCGTTTTATAAAATTTTTCAACCTGCTGGCCAACTCGGGGACCGTCTCCAGGACCCCCACCACCCACACCCACCCGCCACCCACCCGACACCCACCCGCCGTGTCCTCACAGGACTGTGGTCTCCGACTGCAGGATGGACTGGGTCCGGGAGTTGCGGTGAAACTGCACCGTGTGCTCCGAACCGTTCCTGGAGGCGAAGGTGCTGTTGAGGTGCTGGTCTCTGCTCAGACGGCAGTTCAGACACACACTCCCCCACTTCCTCTTCAGCTCGCCTTGAACCTGCAAGAACAAGTAAATACAGATATGTTGGTTTAGTTTTTGTTTTTTTTTTAACTAAGGAGATTTAAATGCTATAAACAGATACAACACCGAATCAAACTTGATCCTATCATATTGGCACGTGTGCTGAAAAGGAGCATGAAATTCATTGGTCAGATTTTACTTCAAGATAATTTAATAGTGTATGAAAGGAAAAATATTATTGAGCATTTTCAGCTCTGACCATGGTCTATTATCGTCCGGCTTGTTTGGACTGTTGCTATGGATATTTAGATACTGCAATTCAAAATATTGAAAAAAAATTAGGAAATTAGGACACACTTGCAAATATTAGCTCCAACCAAAGAAATTGCCGATATAATTTGGCACTTATCAAATGTTTCCACTAAAAACTACACTGAAATCCGGCGGTTCAATTTAAATAAACACGTTATCAGCTGAGTGCAGACAAATTCTTTTGGAAAGTTATTATTTTTTTGCCTCTCTGATATCAAATACTGAAAAGGAGACGAATTGGTGTTGGTTGGAAGGGCGACGACCAATGCTGTTCAACTGTCAAAATGACTAAAGTCCATATACTGTACTGTGTTGTCCGACTCAGTAAACTCTTACCTCACTATTCAGGAAACAGTACAGGATGGCCACCACCAGACCCTGAAAAAAACCCCCAACAACAACAACATTAAAGCCGTCTTAAAAGACGACGAACATCAGGAGCAATTCAACATTTAAGTCTTAAACCCACAATTCGAATGTTAACAAAGCATGTTCATTCATTAGGGACAATGATGATGATAACAGGTAGGAACATAACAACGCACCTGAAAGGATCCAAGGGCCAGGTCGAAAAATATTTTATAGTGCTCTGCGATGGATTCACTGAGAGACACGAAGACCACGTAGTGGATCCCAAACAGGGGGATCAGCAGGAGGGTGGATTTGGCCAACCTCCTGAGATAAACAAAAATCAAATGAACCCTTTAACCGATGTAGCGTTTGTTTTTAATCGCTTTCTAAAGTATATAAGGAATATACTAAAGAGTAAAGAGAGTTAAGTTTGTTGTAATGGGTCAGTTCTGGTCTGCCCTGCCAGGCTGACCATCGGGGTTCATTCTTGACCTCGGCGAAGGTAGTTTCACATAATGATCTTAACTCAACATCCAGTTACCAGTGTGTGTTACTAATTGCATCTCTAAAAAAAACACAACCCAGAAAACCAGAACCAAACTCTGCTAATGAAGATCTAAAGAAGTGGTTAAAAGCCAAGAAAGAACCTGCTAGGTGGAAACTAATTAAGATTATTTTGTCAAAATAAAGGGGAAGGGTTCATTAACTTAAAGCATCAAAAAATAAAAGAACTTTGCTAATGCACAGTTTAATAGCCTTTGTGGGACTACTGGTTTCTAATTTCCAAAATGTTCAAAGGCGCGAGCCACCGTCAACTTAGGCTGAGTTTTTGCCTGTCGTGGACTAGCATACATTTAACCACGGGTCTCTCCTAAAGATGAACAACCGGCGATGGTTGAAAATCCCTGAGGGCCATTTAAAACACTTGGTGTTGTTGTGGGGGAACCTTTAGAATCCCCTCAAAGACTCCTCTGACAACCCGGATGAAGAAAAATGTTCCGTCCACTGAAGAATAAACAATTTTAGCTCTTTGCTCAAGTTCTCTGTTTTTTTTCTGTGAAATATGAATACATTTGTGCAGTGTTGTATTACCCCCAACTACCCCCAACTACCCCCCCTCCCCGAGTCAGGCAAAATCCTCCACCTCAGTATCAGTCCCTGGCTGTCGACTCAGCTCGGTCCCACTGTGCAGTGACGCTGAAACGTCACGTACACTAGCAGGAGACTCTGCAGGGGGAAAAAAAACGGAGCCGGACTTTTCCACCCCCCCCCCCCAACCCCCCTCGCCTCCGAATCGCCTCCAGCTGCAGGACATGAGAATACCTGACAACTCGGCACAGCTCAGATCTCTCTGGAGATTCAAAACTGCCTGAAGAATGAACATACCACCAAAAACTCAAATAGAAAACTGAACTGGGGAGGAATGTGCAGCTCTATAGAAGAATAAAGCCCCCCCCACCTCCAACCTCTCCATTATACACAGGCTGCATCATGAAACGCTGTCTTGTTGAATGAGCGTTAGCGTCACTCTTATCTGTCCAAACAGCAAACACAGAGGGGACAGAAAAAAATGTCCTGGGTGTCTCAGATGATCTGTTTTTTTGTCTTTTTCTTTTTCATATTTTGAGGCATTTAGCTGAGTCTCCAGTCTACAGTAGTGTTTGCTTAATAAGACACAGTCTTGACACAGTCTGTTAACATTCGCCCACTATTCTCAGGGTGCATGCTGAAAAAAAAATCAGGTGAGGGCAGACATGGGACTTCATGCTGTTTAGAATGCATCAAACCCCTCAAGTAAGATACCTGTATTGTGATTGGTCGTTGCCGCCCACGTCGGGACACCTCAGCTTCTGGACCAAGATCCGAATGATGCTGATGAATAGGATGAAGTTCACCTTGGAAGACAGGAAGGACGTAGCTGAGTTATCGCAACAACGAGCCTCCGAAACCGATGAGGGTGAATGTATTTTGCCGTGCTGGACATGCCAGACTCTGGCGCGTCTCTGATTTCCTTTAAAGCATCACTATTGTTAATAGTTTGCTGAAATTTTGGGACATCAGCTGGTAGGATTTTTGGGGCATCTGCTAGTAAACACTGTCCTTACGCTTCTTTCTGGAGCTGCCATTTGCTGGTGTTTGTCCGGTAATGTTGGGAATGATGATCCACTGAGACGGAGCCAGCGTGACACCTCTTCTGATTGGCCGCATTTAGCACGACATTCTCACTTTACCGGACTGACTTTGCCCAAACATGTCAGTTGATCTGTATCATCAAAGCCTTTTCCTTCAAGTAAATCTTGAACATGTCGATTAAACAGGTTTAAGGTTTTGGAGGTCAGGCTTCCAAAATTAGCTTTCAGCCGTAGACAGGCTGAGCTGTTTTTCATTTCATGGGTACGCACTTTGAACCCGAGTAAAGACGCCGATGAGAAAACCTGTATGCAGTTATTTTTTTTGGACATGTGGTCTTGTGAACTTCAACTCCTCATGAATCCACATGAAATTACATTTCAATTGCCTGGCAGCAGCATAAATAAGTTCACTTATCACATAAAGACCATCATCTGCTTTTAAGAGTACCCCCCCCCCCGAGACTGTTCATGGTTGAAACGGCAGGGAATCCTGTTAAGTTAATACCTTGAGACGTGGGGTGCCAACACATTATGTCGCAGTGACTGAAGCCAAAATGAACGCTGACTGATGCCTGTAGATCTGTTAAACAATTAATTAGGGTTTTCAGAGAATTCAAAGTAGAGGGGATCATGAACCACAATCCTTTGATGAGTTGTAAACCTTTAAGCAGCAAAAAGGACCATAATCAAATATATTTTTAACTGCATTTGTACCTTTGCACGTATTGTTTCTTCTCTCACAGATGAAAATATTGGACTTGACTGCACATGAATGTCCCATGAGGTTGTAAGTACGACTCAGTTCTGTCAAATTAGATGCATGAGAAATGTTTTATAAAATGTTCTCAATATAATTTTCCGAACAGTGACAAAACGCTGCTGATGTGCTGATCGATTACTCACCAGGTAAAGTGAAAGATAAGATAAAGAGATATCAAAGGATGGTGGTGACAATAGAGTCAGATCAATAAGGAAACATGGAGCAAATAGATGAGTTCTCAGGAAATCAAAAGTTTTTAAGGTCAATACTGATTCGCTTTTGAGCTTATTAAGTGAAATGAATATGACATTTTCCCAACAACACCTGTATCATCATCCATTTCTTTTTTTTATTATTTTTCAATTTGGAAGCACCTGAATGTGTTTTGAACCAACAGGCATTAAAAAAAACAAACAAACAAAAAAAAACATGCAGCCAAAGGCATAGTTAATGAACCTCAACCTACCATAATGGAGAATCCGATTGGTCCATTGATAACCCAGTTGGCTATGGGGTTGTCGTTCGTCTCCCAGCATCTGAGGGGGGGCCATAAATAATCACAGTGTAAGTATTATGGTAGACAAGGGGTGGTTACAAAGCAGAGGGCCTGGCCGCTACCGATTCAACAAACCCCAAAGGCTTAACATGAAAACTGCAAAATTTGAGTCTTTTTTTTTATGTCCTTCAGGTAATGAGCGACGGATAAAGCCTCACAAAACCTCAAGGGTTCTCTCTCTGTTTGTTCTGGTCTGTGTCAATCGCCATATCAGCTTCTGACATCATCAGTCACACGATATCTTCTCCCTATCAGCGTGGAGTCGTCCCGTAAAAAAGCTGAACCAGGATCACATTTTGCCTTGGCCAGCCCAATACATGTGAGCGCACGCTCCTGGTAGATTACTTTCTAATGTTAATGGTGTATTTCGACTGTTTACCTTGCAATATAAAATACCTGTCATTATGATTTATGAGTATTTGAAACCATCATGCAGGGTTTGTTTGTTTTTTTGGGCGTCTGATAGTCCTTTAAACACAACTGGACTTTCTAGATCATATTTTATGTCCAGCGCGGTACCTTAAACACCACGCTCCCACCTTCGGGGCTGGTCTGACCTCTGTGGGGCTGCAAAAAAATCACCCTAAACAATCTCATATCAAGTTCTAGCCTTTGCTGGGGCTTTCAATTACATCATTTTTATCAGCAGATGCCACTGGGTCACTGGTTGAAAGTCCCTGCAAAAGCAATTTAGCCGGCTTTGTGTTAAGATCTTTTTTGCCAAACCACTGTTCACAAGGTCAAGACTGAACTTTCGGGCTCAAGTTTCATTCTCATTATCCACACAAACTGTGGAGCTGTGTAACAGCAGTCCTCTCTTGTCGGGCTGCTGCTGTGAAACTGTTGCTGCGGACTCGTTTCAATGGGCTTTTTTTTTTTCCTTTTTCGTTTTCAAAAAAAACCTGCCCACTCGGTGCGACTCGGTCCATAGGAAGCCACGGTGTCAGCTGCATTGATGCGCAGGAGGGGCCGGGCGCTGTTGACGCAAACCCCGGCAGCTGCTCTCTGATGTTTTGGGACATTTGTCTTATTATCTCCAGGGAACCGAGCCACGTCCTCACATAGCTATCTGCCGACAGAATCGCCTCAATAAAATGTAATTTGTGGACTTAATGAAACAAGAGACGCAGTCCCTGTTGAAAAGCAGTCTCTGATGTGACAGAAACCCTCTTCTTTTGTCACATAATGGAGGAGAAAGCAATTAATAATTCCACAGAATGAATGGCGTATCCTCACATATCCATTTGACAGACACACACAAATATACATATATATATATATATATATATATATATATATATTGAAATGTCAGGCAACATATGACATGCAGATTCCTGTGATACAATTTAATCCATGCAATATGTCTTGAAGGGCATCATGGTGCGTACAAATACCAAGTCTGAATCACACTTTCGCGCTGATGGCCGACTGGCCGGCGGCGGCAGCACTCACCCGGTGTCCTCCAGATAAATCCTCGTCATCACCCATGCGAAGACGAACAGAGTGGGGATTCCTGTGGGCAACCACGAGGAAAACATCGACACGGTGGAGACAAAACTAGATCTGAAACCATAGCAGCCTCAATTCAAAGAGAAAAACCTCTTTTGTTCATTATTTCTATTCTTTATTTTATAGCTTGTATATAAATAATCCTCGTCATCACCCATGCGCGACGAAGAACAGAGTGGGATTCTGTGGCAACACCACGAAAAAAAACATCGACACGGTGGAGACAAAACTAGATCTGAAACCATAGCAGCCTCAATTCAAAGAGAAAAACCTCTTTTGTTCATTATTTCTATTCTTTATTTTATAGCTTGTATAAATGCCTCAAGAATTTAATGAAAATAAGAAAGTATTTATTTAATTATACTGAATTACAGTTTGCAGACTTGTTCCAGCAGTGTCAGATACAGGAAACATCAATGTTGTTTTTAACACCAATCTAAGGCCTCGTCACACAGCATGAGAATATACAAAATATATGTATTTATACAGTATAGCATTAAAATGTTAACAAAATACATTTGATCACTAACTCATGTCTTAGGGAAAAATGGCAAACCAGTTATTATATGGCGGCTTTGTCTTCTGCAACTCTGACATTTAAGAGACTTTTTGCGTCAACATAAGTATGATAAATAGCTTTTACCCCCCCCCAAAAAAAAAAAAAAAAAATACTTTACACAGTTTGGTACATATAGGTTCTGGTTGGGTTTGGTCTAAGTAGTGAGCAATGGGTTTTATCAGAGCTGCTTGAAACATCTGCCTGCAGCTGGAGCCTTGTGAAACTCAAACTGAAACTGATCTACACAATAATGAGCCACAAAACTAAAACTGTGCATTCTGCAAAAGAGGCTGAAAAGCTCCACAGAGCAGGCTTTGTGGTCACCTACCCCAGCCGATGAACATGTAGACGACAAAGTGCCTGTTCTCGGAGAAGATGACGACGAGCAGCGTGTGGAGGTACAGACCCTCCACCAGCAGCCAGAAGAAGTTGGCCATGATGAAGTACTGGAAAAACACCAGGCTGACTTTGCACCCCACCTGGAAAGATCACATTAGAAGGGGACGGTCAAAGACGCGACTGGGTTAATGGACTCTGTATCTAAGCCCCGAAAGCTCAGATGTTAAATGTCACAAAACTATCAGCAGTTCCGTGGCAGCTTTTTTTTTTTTTAAATAGGTGACACAGCATTAACCTTTGAGTCATGTCCCAAACACCGTATTGTTTCCGCAGGCCAGTTTGTAGCGGCAGTGTTGAATCCGACTCCGCAGAGACGCTGCGGGTCAATCGGGCCGTTATGCTAATTACTCTGATGCGTGGGAGTACAAACAAAGGTCCCCGGCCGGATTTTGACTGTGGACGTTGTGGCTCACGGTCGGTGCCGTGACCTCTAAGCCACAGTGACTTGTGCATTTAACCCTTTGAGGCTGCATTTCCTTATTTAGAGTCTGCAGCTTCACGGAGTTCCATCTGTGGTCAGCGTGAATGGCAGCATCAATGGATTCATTGCTGCTGCCATTTGACTGACACTTTTCCCATTCATCCACCACTGAGGGGAGTGAAACCCAAACCCAACAAAGAACACACAGTTTTGTCCCCTCTGGTGTTTTTTTTTACAGGTGTACTTGCCTATTAAATGGTTTTCAGAATTTTGCCCGAGGGTCCCTCATGCACAGAGCCCCCAGTTTGTTTCATTTTGGCCTGACAGATGCGGAGCTATTACTGTTTGAGTTTTGTTTTTTTTTTGTTTTGTTTTTTTCAGGTGGAGAATTTAAAGAATAAATAAATAAACAGCCCAGGGTTTAAGCGGGTCGGTGATATGTAAACCATGAATTTACAGGTCAGGTTTGTTTTCGGAAGGATCTGGAGAGCCTTTAAAAAAAAAGAATCACAAAAAGAACAACACAAATGTTTTTTTCCCTCTTAAACCACACCTGCGATGAAGCCCACCTTCTCCCTGATTGATCTGCACGTTCCAAACGCAGTAGTTCTTCCACAGTGTGCCGGGCTAAATATCCGGGTTCAGCGCCTCCTAACTCACTGGGTGTTGCACATCCAACTGCTGTAGCAATGGTTATCGTGAACCTACGGATCGGCTCTGGAGCAATGCTTATGCTGCAGGACTTGTTTGAGAAATTTTGACCTTTTTTTTATGACCCTGGATCTCATTTAAAAAAAATCCACTGCAACTGCAGCTCGAGTCCAACTCAACTACAGCATCTATCCTCTGCAAATTTTAAAATCCAAATTAACCAGCCTTAGGTTGATTATTTGATAGATTTTCTTTTCTTTTTAGCAGTGATTCTATTAAAAACTGACGAGTTGACCTTTGTTCTCTTACACCAGAGACGTAGTGGTGAGGAGTTTCCCATTTTGCCTAAATTAGACAACATACAGCCGGTCCAACTGAATGAATCCTGATATCAGTAACCTGGACTGTCACGGTGGCTGTTCCGCCGCTTTTCATCATGGTGACGACGCTGAACGACACGAGACGTTTGCAAGAAAAGAAAAAAAAATTTCACGCAAGCAGAAAAACGCAACGTCACACTTCCGCGGAAGCCCAGTGTGCATTTTCAGTTTCGGGCCTCTCACGCTGGTGCCGCCTCCCGTCTGTGACAGTCCGTGGCGGCGGCCTCACCAGGGACGGCTGGTCGGAGCACTGCGAGGTGCGGTTGAAGAGGATGTCGTCCTTCACCAGCACGGCCACGGCTCTCAGGATGAAGGAGAAGAAGAGGTTGAGGTGGATGTAATTCCTGGTGCAGTGGAGCTTCCTGCGGATATGAAAAACCACGCAGGTGGTGGGGAATAGAAAAGCAAAAAATAGAAAAAAAATTAGCTTCATCATACTGTGTGGGATGTGTTGACATGTCAAGTTCGACCCCCCCCCCCCAATACCACAAACCACAGGTTTGGCAGCATGCGAAAATCAACTGTCCCGCTTCTCTGGCCAAACAAATCCTGAAGAGAGCAACACAAGTGCCACAAGGAACTTTGGCGTTTTACAGCCACGCCAGCCAAATTCCTACATTTCGATCGTACTTTTCCATCAAAAATTAATGTTTGTTTGGTCAAAAAAAAAAAGAAATAATTGAAACCAGTGCTTTTACTTCCTCTATTATATTCCAGCCTGTAGATACACTGTTCCCATTCATCCACCACTGAGGGGAGTGAAACCCAAACCCAACAAAGAACACACAGTTTTGTCCCCTCTGGTGTTTTTTTTTACAGGTGTACTTGCCTATTAAATGGTTTTCAGAATTTTGCCCGAGGGTCCCTCATGCACAGAGCCCCCAGTTTCATTTTGGCCTGACAGATGTGCAGCTACTACTGTTTGAGTTTGAGTTTTGTTTTTTTTTTTGGGGGGGGGGGGTTCAGGTGTAACAAAACCCAAACAACAACAACAAAAACAACAACAAAAAAGCCTAGGGTTTAAATGGGTCAGTGATATGTAAACCATGAATTTACTGGTTGGGTTTTGGTTTCAAGGAGGATGTGGAAAGCCTTTAAAACAAGAATCATAAATAACACTTACTTTACACTGTATATAGAGTCACAACAGTATATCAGCCACAGTATTAAAAACTGCTAACTGACTTTAATCATATTTCTGATAACTGTATGATAAACATGGTATTAACAGTTACTTTTGACTACACATCAAAGCCGAGGACAATACAGCCACAGCCACTGTACTCGTAATGCTAATTGGCATAATCACGTTACATCAGGTTTACTTCACGGCGGAGATCATCAGCTGTGTCCAGCTCAATATAGTCATTAAATAAACACTACCCCAAATACAGCGTGTAGACTTTTTAATACGCGCAGTGTAGGGCAGCTCAAACATAAGAGGATTTAGCATCAGAAGTTTTCCCGCGTCTCTTGGCTAAAAATATCTTTTCACAGATTTGTGGTTTATGCATATTTACACCAATTAAGTTCAAAAGTTTCACTGCTGTTGGTCAAAACCTCCTGTGGCTTTTTTAAAAACTAATCCCAACAGCAGGGAAAAAAAACAGAGCTCTAATCAACAAATTTAAATTAACAAAATGAAGTAGGCTAAATCCAAATTATCCGTAAACTGAGAAGCTGTTGCGCACGCGTGCACATACACACACGCGCACACACGCAAACAACCAAATACATATCTGTTGACAATTAATAATAGAGCTCTGAAAATGAAAATGTGGCTAATTGCAGTGCTTGTTCATTTAAAAATCCAATTAAACTGGAGGCTTTTTCCTCAGACTCTGCTGACACGGCAGTTGGCACATGGAGATTAAAGAAAATCTTAAAAAATAAAAAATGACACCAGAACCCAGCGGTTGATATTCACACCCGCCAGTCTTCTTCTCTTACTGATATCTGGTTGGATTTTTTTTTTCCTTCTTGAAGGTTCCCCATTGGGGGGGGGGGGCTGCTGACGTTCTATCCGATGTCACAACAGTGAGATATTCGTTTCTCACCGGAACAGACAGAGGATGGCGCTCCCCGTTGTCAGGGCGATCAGAGACAGACTGTGACCCAGAGTGTACAACATCTGCACCACCATGTAGAAGAGCAGCTGCAAGGGACACAGAGAGGAAACGTTAGTGTTCTCCTATAGCTCCAGTGTCATAGGGGCGGGGCAGGGCGGGGCAGGGCGGGGGGGCAGTTGGTGAGTCAGTCCAGCGCCTTCTGGAAGAAGGTTTCTCTGAAACAGCAAAATCGTGGCCAACTTATGCTCCTGCGTTGAAACCTACACCATAGCCACCACACTTGACCTACGCCTTTGTGAGCCTTTATGCTACAGCACAGGTGTGGGTTCAATGCAGGAGCAGAAACCGGCCTTTACAGGGCCACCATGCCCACGACCAGCTCAGCTCAGCTCAGCTCAGCTCAGCTCAGTTAAGGGGGAGAACCCAGAGTGTTAGCAACAGGCTCAGGAGTCTAGTTATGGTATTGGAAGGATGCTGACTCCATCCCTTCATATCATAGGTCATCACATTCATTACATCTCTCCTTGTTGCCTTGAGACTTGGAGGGATGGAGGGATGGAGGGACGGAGGGACGGGCAGACGGACAGACAGACGGACGGACGGACGGACAGACAGACAGACAGACAGACAGACAGACAGACAGACAGACAGACAATTTATTGTCATTGAACATTAAAATAACACTAAACTTCATTGGGCAGCAATCCCATGTACAAGCATAAGGTTAGGTCTAAAATATAAATATCTAAAATATATATCAAAAAAATATATAAAAATATATATAAAAACTTCTGTACATGATAATAAATTAAGTGAAGAAACCTTTTTCTTGCGAAATATTTCATATTGAGGCCATTGCACGGGTTCATAGCAGCATCATGTGAAGGGAGAGATAAAGGGAGGGAACGGGTAGTGGGCAAGTGTGTGTGTGTGTGTGTGTGTATGCGGGGGGGGGGGGTTATGGGTCCAACAGTTTATCCATGCTAGGGCATGATGTCCATCCATCCATCCATCTGTCCACCACTTTGGTCCAAACTGAAATATCTGGAAAACCACTCGATTGATGGGCGTGAACATTAAAATAAAAATGAACATGAATCACTTTGGTGAAACCAGCGTTTCTCATCAAGCTTCCTTCACTGGGTTGAAATTTGCTTCAGATTATGTCTGAATACTTGTAAAACCAACTCATGTTCTTGTGGAACTTTGTTGTGACTCCATCTTACTCTCTGTGACTCTCTGTGACTTGCTCTGACTCTTTCTCACTCGTTGTGACTCTATGATGTGTCACCGCCTTTTAACCAAGTCAAATCAAAAGCTGATTCAGATAATAAAACACAGAGATCAAGCTAAAGTTCTGCAGGTGGCAGAATTTCTTCTTTAATACACTTTATTTTTTTTCTTTTTTCATCGTAATTCTGGGACCTTTCAGATGACATGAATGCTGGCTAAATACACCAGAATTATTAGAAAGAAGCCAAAATATCCACCATTGGTTAATATGTATTCACACGACAAGCGCTTTACGCTAGAGGGACATAACTGACAGTAAACGAACACTCTGTCTGCCAGGAGATAGTCCATGGGTCCAGATGTTCCTGAATGACTGATCATTACCTTTACACACAGAGCTAATCCTCTCATATGGTGGCACATTAAAGGTCTCTTTGTACTACAAATAACAGTGTGTGTGTGTGTGTGTGTGGGGGGGGGTCTCCTTGATCCATTTGAAGAAAAAGACATTTTCTTGCCAAAAACAATAATTTATCCACCAAATTCACTTTCAGAGAGAAAAGTGGGACATCTGTAGAGGACACCATGAGCAAAAAAACAAACAAAAAACCAAAATCTCCATCCAGGATCATTTTTAGTTTTAATTTTCAAGATATCACTAAGCTCCTTGGAAGATACAATTCCAAAAATGGAATCTGCATTTACTTTGGGGTTTCACTAAACTGATTTTAAAAAAAGGTCAGTTTTTGTGCACGCGTGTGTGAAGCGAAGCTGGGATGGGAAATTTATGGAAAAGAAAAAGAAAAAACAAACCAAAAAAAGCAGGGCCAGCTGATTTTTCCTCCGTATGGAACTTTCCTTTTAGACTTCACCAGGACATGAGATACTGTATGTGTCTCTTGTGTTTCAACACAGATGTGATGCAATAAGGCCGTTGTGCCGTGAATGAAGGGTTTGCATCAGATCTGAGCAGGCTCATTATGCTGCGAGTGTTGGAGGATCAAGCGAGGGAATAAAAACTTTGGTGTCTGGCAACAAGAGCTGAAGAACACATAATTTCCTGTTAGAAGAAACAGAAACAAAGAGATTGGATTCTGCCAATAAATGCCCCCCCCACTCTCTCTTTGTATGTGTGTGTGTGTAGGTGTGTGTGCCCTGTTATCTTGCTCCCTCAGAAAAAGATGTTATGTGTTTGATTTCCCCTCCTGAGCTTATTTTTTTTTTTTTTGGTGAGGAACATCAAAGTGTGTTGGACGAGAAGCTAAAAACCCAACTGGCTTCAAATTTGCATTTAAAGTTTAAACGGAGAGCGGGAATGTGTTCTTGTGTGTGTTTATGTGTGTGTGTGTGTGTGTGTGTGTATGTTTATCCTCCATTTATCTTTTTGTCTGCAAGGTGCATGTGGATGTCTCCTAAAGTTGATATTGAATTGTTTGGCAGAAGGAAAAGAATAATAATTTAAAAAAAACCCATCAAGATAGATAACCTGCAAAATTATTCACAATTCAAACATCTGAAGCTTCTACAGCCAATTATGGAAAAATTAGAAGTGGGAAACTTCTCCTTGTCCTTGTGTTTCTTCAGTGGGGAAAAAAATACATGACGTGCTCTTTAAACCTCGATCTGTTTTGTGAAACAGTGAGTTTGTTTTCTTGGACTGGACAGCTCCGGCGATAGCGCATGAACATTTCTAAGATAATGATCTTGGTATTTTTCTCAAGTGTTTAATACAATTAATCACCAGTGTTTAGGGAATAAAATGGAGTGTAGAATTTATCTACTTTCACTGTGCACTGGACTAAATATAAAAATGAATAAATAAATCCCCGAGGACAAAAAAAGAAGCTGCTGCTGAGGATGAGGAGATAATTTCCTCCTAACAGAGTCTGGAAATTTACTTTATGCAGTTACACATATTGTTACACATTTTGGGTTTTTGTGTGCAAAAAAAATAAATAAAAATGTTTAAATTAAAAAATAGAACTGAAAATAGAACCGAAAAATATTGTAATTATCAATCGTGTCAGATGTAACATCTATCCCTTCTCCAGAATCCAGAATCAATGGGTATGCAAATATTTTTCATTTCATAAATGTAATGGACACAAGATAAGAAAACTTCCCAGAAAAGTCAATTTTTTAATGTCGTGATGAATGCGTCAGTCTGCACAGTGAAGCTCAAACATCCGAGTGAGGTACGTTAGGTATGTTTTCAGTAAAGGGCGACTTTAACTACATTATGTACAAGAGTTTTTTGGGTTTCTGGAGGAACATTTTGCCAGGGCTGGGGCTACACTGAGAGAAGCGACGGTGTTTCTAAAACTCACACTACAGCCCTGGTTAGACGCAAAGATGCCAAAACACACAACCAGAAAACAAACATGAAATTGAGTTATACTCCACTCGCTGGTCTAATTTGCATTTCTGTTCATTCTCCCGTCCTTTGCAGTCTTTCCAGTGATGGGTTTGAGGCTGTAAACTACTTTAATGTTCAGCCCCATGCTCAAAAAGTTATCACCAACTGTTCAAAAACACCTTGTCTGCTGCTTCCAGATGAAAGTCTGCATTTTGCCTCTTTTTAACTTGGGGGGGGGGGGTAAATTCGCTTTACAGGATGAAGCTCTTTTGAGTTCACGTGTCCACCATGCGTTACAGTGCCCAACTACCATTGGGTTTGTCGGGGGGGGGGGGGCTACCATCTGCAAATTTGTCCCTCACGGTTTGTCATTTCTTCCTCCTTTGGTTTGAATCAAGTAGAATAAAAGCGCAAGTCTGTTCATGACTTAATGCTTCTTGCGCCTTTATATCCTTCCACACAGCCACTGCTGTTTTTTTGCCGGTGCCACACAAGGAGTTCAGAAGAAATAAATAGTTCCTTTTCTTCCTACAACACCGAAGCCAGACTGCTATGATCCGACAGCTGTACGATATCGTTCTGGACACTTTGGGTTGAACTGTACGGAGAGAGGGAGAGCTGCTTTGACTGGAGAACAGGAGGGAACCCGGGAACCGGATGATGACGAGGAAGAGGGAGAGACAGAGAGGGGTGAGAAATGGGAAGAAGGAGCGACAGGAGTGGAGAGAAGCGACAGACAAACGCTGGGTTTAGAAAGCACAACGGGTGATTCTGAAACAAGACCAGTCGTGACCCAAACGGCACCAGAGCAGAGATGGAGAAGTGGGGCAGCGATTATCACCATCGAAGCTAAACAAGGACATGTATTGGATATGTAAGGATATGTATTCCCCGACCTAAATCTCTCTGTCTGTGACAGACAGGCACACACAAGACAAAAAAAAAAAAAACAAAACAACTCGCAAAGCTCAATTCATCATCATGGCCTTGAAAGACCTCCGGGTGTTGTGCTGCGTGATTATCTCGAGTCTGGTAATGTCTCAGACATCCCAGGATTTATTTGGTTGATGCACAGGTCATAAGTCAACCTTGACATGGTCTTTTTGAAAAGCAAAAGCAAATGTTTGAAATCATTTCTCAGACATGATGGCAACATTGAAAATGAACGCATCACACCATGTAGTTTGGACTTTTTTCACTTTGAAATATTGAAATGCAGCTGAATCGACAGCACGATAAAAATCAAATATCAAGTATTTCTGTCTCAAACCCTGCACGGATCAAATAAACGGCATACATGGCATAGATGTTAATAGATGAGCTTTAATTTTGCCTGTAAGCAGGTTTTACCTTTGGACAAAGCTCGAATTGCTGTTTCCCCCTGCTTCTCATCTTTATGCATGGCTAAGCTAAGCTAAGGTAAACTAAACTAGGCTAACTGCCCCTGGCTTTAGCGTCTTATTTATCATACAGATATGACAGCAATGTCCATTTTCTCATCTAACTCTTGGCAATAAAGCAAAGCGGCTAATATTTCCAAATACGTCAAATTGACAAGAGCCCAAAAAATAGTCATTAAAAGGTGAGTGGTGCTTTTGTTGCCACAAGCGGACATTGTAGAAAAACAGATTAAATATGTTATTTAAAATATTAAACATTTTGCAGATATAGTATGTTGAGTATGAACAGTGTGATTTTGCAGATTGCTCCATTAAAAATGTTTTCCAATTATGTTACTTTGAAAATGTCTACTCTAGACAGCATTAAATTTCTCTAAAAACACATTTGCCGCTGCAGCTTAAGTCTCGACAGGAACGTCGCCGGGTCAGACTTCAGGTGACTCTTCTGTGACATGTTTTTTCCCAACAAGTCTGAACTGAACGCTGTCAGATTAATATGAAGGCTACAACAGCGGGAGGCGGAATATTCACGGAGAGAAAGAGAGAAAAACCAATTCCTCTGACCTGCCTTCTAATATCACTGCGATAAATTATCATCTCAATTTTCATCTTTCATGCACAAAGAAAATAAAATCAACTTTGAAATGCTGTGAAAGGGCCGATTTTTAGGTTTTGGAGAAGGTATCAGATCAGTCGTTAAAGTGGCTGAAATCAGTTTTTTTTTTTATATCAAATGACAACCGGAAAACAAAGTGATGATGTGAAAGGAGTGATAGACCGGTAGAGAATAATCAGCTGAATCTGCAGCTCCCCTCGGCTTTACGGAGCTTTCATAGTGAGTTTCAGCCCGTTGTTTACCTGCTGGGCCACAACGCCGCTGCTCCGGTTCACTCTCACGGCTCTCATGGCGTCGTTTTGACTGCAGCAGGCAGATATTTTACCAAAAAAAAATTCACTGTCCACCAACCTGCTCAGCAGAAAACAGCAGACAGACACAGTCAGTGACCGGCTGGCGGACAAAGCGGAGCATTTAGCGGCTAGAGAGCCAGATATTTCCCCTTCAGGAGCTGATGGAGACCAAACACAGAGCTAAAAGAAGAGGGTATACTGGACTTAACATTCAACAGGGGACACAAACACCAAATCCCAATGAATCATCAAGCTATTGCGTAACTACTGGAATGTGAACATAAGCTACTGCTTTCCACAAAACAGATTAAAAGGTGCTGATATCATTTTATATCCACAACTTGTTTCCGGTGCCCCCAAGTGGAGAAGAAGTATTGAGTCCTGCAGGTTTAAAAACTGTTTTTCTTTCGCCGTGGTTTCAATTTCCACTCATGCCGCCTAATGGATGAATAAACGAATATTCAAGCTGAGGGGAATAAAACAGACTCGTTAAATGTTTCATTTAAGGTTGGAACCTGAAAAATGGCCTGCCTGGCCGCATCCCTGCCATTATACAAGCATTCCAGCACTTTTTTAACACTAATCTGTTCCTATAAGAGAGAAGGCTGATGGTGTTTCTGTAGTGTTTTTTTTTTTTAATTAAGTGACACCTAACAGGAGAACACACACACACACACACACACACACAAATTGCTTGCATTTAAACGTGTATCACACTATTGCTGGGGACATTGACCTTTTAAAGATGCAGCCCCTTTACTGCTAACTGGTGTTAATTAACATCCGACCCTGCAGGCTTTCGTCAATTACGGGCCACTAATGGTCCACGTTACGTCACAGCTTCTTTCCCCCTGCTGCACAGTTAGAATTCATTAGTGCTCAGGTAAAAAAAACAAAGAAAAACCCCACAGCCTGCGCTGACAGAAACGTCGGACCGAAAGAACCGTACCTTGTCCTGGCTCGGCTTGGACTCGCACACGCTGCTGATGTTCGGGAAAACCTCGGACCATCCCGCCGACGTGCAGTTCCTGCTGATGTTACCTGTGAGGGAAGAGGGGATACGGAGCCAATTATCTCCACACGTCGACCCCCCCCCGCAGCAATGGAGGCCCTCTCTTTATGAAACTTTTTTATAATTTCTGTTATTACCACGGGCACAGCTCTGGTTTTAAGGCTTGAAAGGCTGCATGTTTACATGGGTAGAAAGAGGTGACAGTCAAGTGCTTGTCGCCTCTGTTTAGCCGCACATCAGGTTCTTTCTTACTATTTGCTTGTTGTGAAAAGGACAAATGACTGATTGCAAGTATTTGTTAATACTAAAATTACTGGAAAAACAAAATGGTCCCTCTCACAGCCTAATACTCAATTCTTCAAAAAGACATGATTATCATGGCCAATGTTATGAATCCTTGTTTATTCCAAGTATTTTCTAATATTTGTATTTTATTTATTTATTTTTTTTGTATGTCCATGAAATGTCTGTGTACTCTTGGTTAGAAACTCACTCGCCTTGAATTGCCCCTCCAGGTGCAAGCGAAGTATTCAAGGTTAATTTCAAATGATCTGAACCTGAAGTGTTCAGACCCTTTTTGGCTCCTGGGGACCAGCAGACCACATCCCCAACCAAGTGCCCACCGCTAGCGTTGGGTAAACCTATGATTCCTGCAATTTTATCAACTGCTGTCGGCGGCTGACCACATTGGTCATGTGATCTCGGGCCGGGACTCGGTCCAGCGGATGAAGAAGGAACACGGTCAGTGGAAATAACATGGAGATGCGTCAAGGTAAGAGCAGCATGTTGGAAACAAGTCCACTGAATTTCATTTAAGAAGTTTCTTCACTTAACATTCAACATCTGATTCCCGGGGACGTCTCGGTGGCCTCTGGTGGGTTAATCAGCACCGATGTGCAAATGTGAAAAAAAACAAAACAAGAAAACCCAAAGCTGTTGAACATGAAACGCACATTTTAATCATGGCACCATCCTCCCTAATCTGTCTCCCGGCCCCCTGCTTATTGTTTTGTGCTGTGACTGAACTGTGTCGCTTTTCTCATCCGATTTTTTCTGTTGATTAACAAGCCCCATGCAGGAACATTTTGTCCTAATCTTATCCTAAAACTTTTTTATTTTTTTTCCTGGAGGTTTTACTCATATGAGGGTTCAACTTTCTCTTAATTGCATAAACTTACCATAAATTTCAGCCTGAACTGCGCCTCTTCATCCAGAGGAGACGAGGTTCGGGCTGAAAGTCTTAAGATTCTCATCATTAGCATAACTGATGCCCCTAGAGTGTCCAGAAAAAAAGGGCTTACCTGTGCCACTCTGTTTGTGGGAATGTTACATTCACAAAAAAGAAGACGTTGCTATGCTAAAATATGCAAATCAAGTTTTTCACTGGGTCTGTTTTAGCTGTACATTTTATTGAAGTTAATTTTGGCATCATATTTAAACTCAAGTTTCATTAAAAGTCATTATTATTCTTAACTGAAATGAGTGTGTCACTTGTAGGTGCCTACTAAGGCCCTGCGACTGTTTCAGATTGATAAAATAACAAATGAAATAAATAAAACCATCAAAATTGAAGGTATGTCTGATATATGTTCGGCTGTAACCATGTCTACGTGTAAAGCTACGGATATTTTTTTCAGCGACACCAACTGAGTCCGGACGACCAGTGTCTTCGGTCAGCGCTGTGAGTCCGTTCAAAGGTTTTTTACAGTAGCAGATCTTTTTTTTAAGTAGTCTAAGAGAAAAGTGGTAGCATGGATTAGCACTAAATGAAGCTCTGTTTCATTCAAATGAACTACTGGTCCAGCTGGCAATAAGGGTACTGGGGGATGTTTACTTGCCCCCCCCTCAAAAAACCCCCCCAAAAAACAAACAGTGCACTGGAAGTTGATCTCCCGTGGAAATTCCCAGAAATGCTGCTCATCTCTCACTCACAGACTGGAAGTAATGTCAGCACACTCCTGCCCTGCTATATTCTCAACAAAACCCTCTTCAACATGTCACAGCAAGGTAAACACAGCTGAAGCCAAAAGGCATTTTTTAATTGAGTTAACTGGGTTTTAAGGAGCAATATTAGCGTAATACTGTCATCACTGTTGATCGCTGGTAGCTCTGGGCTGTGTTTACTGCCCACGATGCCCTTTGGGGAAGCCCCCCCCCCCCACACCAAAGCAGAACCTTGTCTGACCAGACTTCTTTCTTAAATGTAGATATTTTTGCAGCTTCATGTTGAACGGTACGTGCAGATCAATATTTTCAATTTTCAGGCCATTCTCCACCAAGGTGTGGATATTTCTTCCCTCGAACGTTTTCCCCCTGACGATGACCCTGATGATCCTCAACACAGCAACGCTGAAATGCCCCTGAATGGTTCTTAGTACTATGATGCCCATGAACTTCAGTGGCCATTTCTATGAGGCAGAAGCCGCTTGCAAGCCTAGGCAAATCCACAATGTTTCGTCAGTGCAACTGAACAGAAATGATGTATGTGAATAATGTATTAGTTAATTGAGTTTCCAAGCTGATTGGAGACATTTTAATAAGCTGACAATGCAACGATGACATGTTATTACCTCATGTGGGTGTAACGGCGAGCACGTTGGCATTCGGTTGCCTATTTACACGAAGAGCAGACACTGAAAAACATTAGCATGCTTTTGGAGGTTGTGTTTTTGGTCACTTGACGAATGTAAGTCCAATATTTTATCTTTTCCAAACTCTGTTTTGGTCTCTTAGGAAAATTAAATTTGCCTCTTTGTGTTCACAGAAGCCTTGGGGAGCTTCAGCTGTCATCCACCTTCATTTCCAACAACCTGGATGCCCACGATTACACCGTCCAGCTTGCTGTAAAGGTGGTATGACGATTTGCTAGAGGAGCTGCACTGAGCTGCACGGCTGACTGTTGATTCTCAGTGGGATCGGCAGTGCTACTGACCCCATCACATTTCATGGTGTTTGGTGTTAATGCAGAAAATATTGCTGACTAAAGCTAAATAAAAACAAAAGATGTAGATTTAGTAAAACATATACAGTCAGCTTAATTGGTGCCAAAACGCTGGCTACAACTCTTTGGGGAAAATAAAGCCTCATTAATTCCTTCTTTTCTCTGTACTTTCATATCATTGTCTGGTGTTCATCATCTCACTGATGCTAAATGTTCATCTTACATAATGATCATTTACTATTTCTGTTAAAACACAGTAACTTTAGGGGTTCTGGACCCGGTCCAGACAGAGGAGCAGTCAGCCTGCGCCTTTGGCTCCGAACGAGCCGCCGGCAACCGTCATAATGTTCAGTCATCGTTTTAATTCAGAGCACAGCTCGGAGTGGAAATCCAGCACCGCCATCTGGTCACTGGCCTGAAGAATCTCACCAGTTCAGGGGGGAATCCACTGACTGTAAACATTTACACAGAAAACGGAGGGTGAGGTAGGAAGCAGGGACAGAAAGTCTGATCAGTTTCAGCACTCAAACCTAAATGTCAGCTCGCTGAAGCAGGTCTAGAAATAGAAACGGCCGGTTGGATATCAGGTGATGGAGGAATGGTGAAAAATCACCTGCAGATATTCAAAAACGGGGTTAGGACTAATCCCTGGTCAGAACAAGATGTGCTGAGTCATAATCATTCACTCAAATTATGACGTTGTGATTTCGATTATGCTGTATAGGTCAACTTAGTGTGTTTGGTGAATTTCAGAGCATTGCTTGCATATTAGAACTATGGCATTTCCTTCACTGGCATTAAATAAATGGATCCTGGACCCTTAGGATTCCCCAAATGTGTCATGAGTTTAGTATGTTTCTACATTGTCTGTAAAGTCAAATAAATGTAGCATTGAGTGTAAAGTACCCAAGTGAAAAACAAGTTAATCAAGTTTGTGCTTAACTACTTGAGTAAATGTGCTTAATTACCTTTAACCACTGGACAAAGATAAAAAAGCAAATCAATAAATGCACAAGGGAATATATACAGAAATTAATAACCACAGAAAAAAAACAAGGATAAGCTTTATCTGTACTTGTTAATGAACTGCAAGGAAGAACAGGTACCGTTTCTGCCGAACAAGGTCTTGAGGACCCGGGGGCAGGGGATGGTGACGGTCTCGCCGAACTCAGCTCGCTTCCAGCACGCTATGTTGTCCCATGTTCCTTCACAGCCTGGCTCTGTCAAAACCAAGAGTGGCTTCGTGAGTACATCTCCTCGCCAGGACATAGATTTAAGAGAATTAAATGTTTGCAACATCAGATATTCTTTTTAAAACTGACAGAGTACCAGTTTAACAAAGTCTTCTTCGGGGCCGTTGTATGTTTGTAGCCTGAATGTTGTTGGGCAGGTGAGTGTTTTCAGTCTGTTCATGGTGAGTCTTTAAGAGTAAGACCAGCCCCAAAAAGGGTTTCATCAGCCCAGTTTAACCTGCATGATAGTTTCCGAAAGGCTGGTGTAACTTTAGAAATCCAAACCTCTAGATGTCTTTATCTACTGAGGGATTGAACCAGGGAGAAAATCCTTCAAACGCCCCCCCCCCCAAAAAAAAAAGTCGTCACAGATGATGAGTTTATAAAGAAAGTCTGAGAAAATGATCCTGACGCCTCCTGGAGGAGGAGAGAGTGAGAGTAACTGAGATGAGAACCTAATATGGGTTTAATGCTACTGTGTTTCACGTTTCCCAGAAAAGACTTCGATGATGAGGACTCTCCTCTCCTTACATTAGTTGTTAGGTCAGTGAACCCCCCAAACGGGACGAGTGTTTCCTTCATCTCCTTCCTCGTCCCATAATTGGGGCTGTCCTATTTTCATAAACCCATTCCATGTTCCCTGTCCCATTTCTTAACAACATTTGAAAGGAAATTCTGGAAAGTTTGGCCGCGAGCCATCAGTTTTTGGCACTGCTCCGGAAACGCTTCAAAAGGATTTCTTAATATCGAGGGAGCGTGTTTTTCTTTTTTCTTTTTTGCCTACCCACATGGAGATGATAATTGTCAATCGCTGTGTGCATTCTGATGTGGCTTTGAATCCACATTAAAAAAAAAAATTTAAACTTGGCGGAGGTACATCCTCTCAACTTATGAAGTTTTTATTGATGATTTGGTTAATTTTATGCGGTGGGACTCTGACACTTGTGTCATGAAACCTAATGATTTTTTTTTTTAAATCCCCATGTAATTTAATGTGTTTAAATGGTAAAATGTTTAGTCACACTTCCATCCCTCATATACAGGATCTTATATTGGTTCATATACAGTGCACGGAAGCCACAGCTACACAGAGCAGACAATCCGTTCTCCTTCATCGGGGAATCATTCGCTGCACCTGTTGTTTTTTGAGCTGCCGGCCGCCGAGACACTTGCTTTCCTACTGGTGCAGCGCTCATGAATACAAATCTCCCGGCCCTCGTCCTCCCCCTCCTTCTGCCGTCATTCAATCTCCATAACCACAGAAATAAAAAATCACACTGTTAGCGCTGCTGCCGTCTGCGGTAACCCACAACCTCCGCTTTGCTAAAAGTTTATTTATTTTGCTTCTGAAAAAAAAAAAAGAAATAAAAAAAGACCTCCGATAAGATAATTTCCTTCCGTTTCTCAGGAAAGTTTGCCTTTGAATGCTCTGACTGCAGGTGCAAGGATAAAAGGATGGAAACGATAAAGTGTACTTAAGTCTGTGAATTCCGTCTGTCATCCAGCCCCTGGTTCTCCAGGAGTTGTTCAAATCGTGTGATTTTCCTTTTAAAGGCCCATCAAAGATACTTCAAAGAACAGGGCATTTCAAAAGTCCAAAAGTTTTTGGGTCATAAAAGATGTGAAACTCGTGTGCCTTGTACAACATTTACCGCAAATTTGACTTGTGGCGCCTCAGGTTACTGAATGTCCAAGCTGTGATTTATAAAATATTAATTCAGAGCTGCTATATGCACCTGTTGAGATTAACACCAAAATGGCTACAGCGTACAGTGAAAAATATTAAGAGTTGCCTTTATATAATGTATTGATTAATGAGTCTTGATAATAGTATGTATAATAGTACACAGCATGCATGAGATATCTCCTGCTATTCAAACGCTCCATTCACAGTATGTGTGAGTTTAGCTGCTCACAAAACACAAAATGGTCTGTATTTGAACCTTTCTAAAAGAAAACGAAACCAAAAATGGTATAAACTGAGTCTGCGCTAAATGTGAAAGGTCCAGGATATAGAGCAGGAGTCGTCAACGCAACCCACTGAAGTGGATGTCGCAGGGAAATGAAAATAAAGTTTCTTTTAAGGCAATAGTTTGACACTTTGGGAATTAACCCACTTAAGGTGTTTTTTGTTTTTTGTTTTTTTCCAGATATATCATACTTCCACTGGAGAGAACGAGTTTCAAAAACGCACAGACGATGTTTTTATGTGCTCAGCCTCGGCTGCGCTACGACTCTGAAGGGGACTGGTGGCAAATGAAAAAAAAAAACAAACAATAAACAAAAAGCCAAAATATTATTGCATAAATTTGGACTATGTTCATTATTCTGTTACGCCCCTCTGACTGCATTATGTCAGCATAAACGGCTTATTTACAACAATTGCATGCAGCACAATAGGACCAGGAAGACACAATATCCTCTTTAATACAATTATACTCCTCATGAGGCTTTGTGGATTTGGCATTTCTGAACACCATCGTTCCTAAAAGGCACAGGAGAAGAAGAGTGCTTGCATGACGTAGAGGACACCACCCCCCCCCCAAAAAAAACCCAAACATACTGCTGCCCAAAATAGCCCCTCCAGGTCTTCGACACGGGCTTTAATGGGTTTGAAAGTGTTGACGGCAAACTGAACAGTCAACAAGGCTTTTTAGTGATAGATGAATGGAAGCAGTTTGGTAAAATGTACCCCCCCACTCTCACCCTTCCCTACCAGGGCATCAGACTGTGATGGAGGAAAAAAACTCAAAACAAAACACTATAAAAAGAAACCTACCAGAGTCAAGTTGAAAAAAAGAACAGCCAGAGGAGACGAGAAGCTAAACAAACCTGTATGATGTATTTTTATTTATTTATTAAATTTTTTGGCCTGTCTTCATTCGGCTTCAGTGACATTTCTGGAATGCTGTAATCTGCCTGCGCTGAACTGGATGAGCGGTGCAAACAATTAAAATCTCACATTTAAGGTGGTTCGGCCGACAACATCATTACCCGGCGTGACGGATACGCTTGGCGTTGCCAGAGATCAAACCTTTGATTTTGAGGATCAGCAGAGCTAATTAAAAGCATGTCCTCCTGTTTGTTTGTTTTTTTTCAGGTTTTTTGCAAAAGATCTTCATCTGCACTGAAACGGCAACAACTGTGTGGAAAGAACTGGAACATGTTGTCTCAACATCAGATGGGGGGGGGTGTCCATAACCCACCGCCTCCTGCTCTGTGATCATTCTTGCTCTGCTTTTACCCTCTGAATTCTATCTATTAACATCATGCCCTCCACTGACAGTAATTTATCTGAAGAATATTTCAATAATTCAGCAGTCATTTCTAAGCAAAAATGCAAAAAAATGATCTAGTAGCGGGTTCCTGTGAATAATTGCTAGTTTTTAGTAGGAGGATCAACATTTTTGTATTTTTGAAAGCTCATCAGGAAGATCAAGGCATTTAAATGTGTCAATATAGGCTTCGGGGAACAATTGCTGACATTTTTATTAGTATTTTTCCAATATTTTATTCACTTAACAATCAGCTGATGGTCAAACAACTAAAGAAATTCTATCAAATGCAACTTTAAAATAAAGAAGCTCAATCTAAGCTAAATCATTAAGATTGGAATAATTAGATTTTGACAGCAGGGACCCTTTTCAAGAGCGGGGCCACACGTTTGAGATTGATGTGTAGACGGAGGTGATGCCAAGTAAACCGGTGGCTCTTCCTAAACTGCATCGTGTTTACTTGAACATCCATAATTGGACAAGGACTCTGCTCTGCTCTCTGAAATCCCTCTGACTTCTTCACCCCTTCACAATTGGCTTCCAATTGTACATCTAATATGGGAACTGAGGCTTATTCTTGGCTTGACCTCACTGTAAAAATGGCCCGGACATCAGAGTCCATCAGACCGCTGAGAGGAAAGAGATAGAGGTGACGATCTGAAGGGAGGCAAAGAACACGAGGGAAAACCAAAAGAAAAATGAGAATGAAAGATGTGCTGAGGGACGGGCAAAGAAAAGAAGAAAGGGTAGTTAGGAAAAGGAAGGCTGAAAGTGCAGAGGTGGGGAAACAGTGCAGGGAAGGGGAAACAGGAAGCAATGAAAGGGAGGATATTATGAAGATGCAGAAAGGTAAGCGAAACAGATTCTCCTGTTTTACCCATGTGGCAGGATTTCAATTAACCTTTGACAGCAGGCCCCTTGTCCTTGGTGAGGCAGATGGTCTTGTGCATGCCCTGCAGGCAAAGTTTGCTCATCCCAAAGATTTTACATATGTATGCCACCTAGCATGGCCGCGGCAAGAAGCCAGAGAGGGGTCATGACCTCGATGCTGCGCTGGTGAGTCCTACAATTTCAAATCTGACTCATTGGAATAAATGTTTCTATATAACTAAACAAATATGTTTTGTAGGAAATTCCGACGGGATAAGGATTTCTATTAATATATTGGTTCTTAGGCTTTCACTGCACTTGATATAGAGAAACAATACTGGTCCAGTTTAATACAGAGCAGAATCAAAGTGACGTCAGACACATTTCATGTGCTTTGTGCGCTCGCCATCCACGCCATCAATGCCAACCATCGCCCTTCTTTCAAATCTGGTGCCATCATTAAATACGTTTTCATTCATTCAGAAAAAAAAAAACCCTCGCCTCAACATCCACGCTCCGAGTGACGGGTAGTTGTGTAGAAACTGGTAGTGATCCTCTGTGTGTGAGAGCTGCTTCAGCTCAGCGTCTTTCCTCTTCAGCTCAGTGATCTCCTGCTCCAGCTTCTCCTGAAGCTCTTTGACTCGACTCTCTTCTGTTTTCTGCTGGGATCTGATCTGCTGCTTCACATCAGAGCTTCTTTTTTGCTTCTTTTCTGAGTCTAAACCTGAGCCGGGTTGTCCTGCCGAATGGGTTCAGGCGGGGCAGCGGCACCGAGAGAGCAGGGGTTTGGTTTCCTGTCGGGACTGAGTGTGCAAACGGTTTAGCATGGAAATGATCACCTGGTCTGTGGCATCAGGTGAAGTCCTGAGGGCCTCATTCGCTCCAGCAAACAAATGAAACAACTCTGTACGGGGAAAGCAACCCCCCCAGCACTTTATCCACTGCAGAGGATTTGGGCCGTGTCATTATTTTATTCTACTTCATGTCATTGACTTTTAATTAAGATCGCAGAGGGACTCACCATCCAGAGCTCAAATCAGTGGAGTTAAACACTTTGGGGAAATATAGGATTAGGTTTTAGTATGTTGCAGATAACAAGAATAATTGAATCAATATGTTTTTCACAGGCCTTTTATTTATTTTAGAGAGAAGATCTGTAAACCAAAAGGTGTATATACCTGGCTTTATTACTTGTTTATTTTAGAGGTAGATATGCAGATAAAACCTTAAGGAGGCAAAGGAAAAGTCGGCTTGACTTTCTCAGTTCCATCTCAGACTAATTGGATCCTATATTAGGGACAACCTACAGAATATGTCGGTCTTATTTAGAAAGTGTGGAGCCAATTTACCGCCGGGATAATTATGCAAGTGCTGGGTTACATCAGAAATGAGGCTTTCCTCAGAGGAAAAAGCAGCAGCCACATTTCATCTTCACCGCAACACGGGAAAGTTTGATCCCAAACTTCTGAACATCTGTTTTGGAATAACCTTTCTCTGATGATTCCCTGACACTGGATAGCTGATAAAAGTCATTAATATTCATTTGTGTTACACTGATCAGTCCAGAATGTTTTTCATATAATAAAACAAAAAGATGTTTGGAAAGCAAATGCTGAGTGGTTATTAGGCTGCAGCCTAAGGAGAGACAAGACATCTACCCTCAGGAGACATAACGAATCCATTATGAAACTTTTCTTGTGCATGATTATTTCATTAGAACGCTTCATTATCTGAAAGTCATACTTCACAAAAATTTTCTTTTGATTTTAAAAATCAAGAAAGTTGGAGTAGTTTCGCTCTCTGTGACCGAAACTATGGCTGCGGTTAAACTACAAGAAACACCTTTCTAATCAACGGTTCGTTCAATCACTTGCAAATCAGATCAGAAATATTTAAAGCTCAAACTGGGATCGGAAATGGGTTTTTACTTTCTTTGCTTTTACTTTCTTAAATATAATTAAAATATTGGTCAGGGAAGGTGATAACAAACCAAAAAAAAAGACTATAATCTAACAGCATTGGCAGCAATATGAAAAGGGAATCCAAGTTGTAGCAGCAGTATAACATGAGTGTAATTAGTTCATTTAATTTAGTAAAATAAAAATTGTAAAAAATTGTAGTTTTTTTAAAATCACATCTCCTAAGTAATTATGCTGCAGTCAAATCCAACAGAACAGTCTTATTTAATGTAGCAATATTTTGTAAAATAAATGGACTATTATTATAAAATTCACTGAAAACAGTTCATCATGAATCGTCTGGTGCTTGGAGAGAGGATGTTTTTGGCCATCGCCATAAATAGCAGGCGGGTGTGAGTATGCGTCTAGGCTCGTAACCCCTGGAGACCATTTTGCGTGGGAAGTGCATAGAACATTACAGTACATCATCAGGTTTATACTCCTGGTGTGAATTATCTCTAAGCCGAGGTCTGGGCGCATAAACACTGCCAGCGCTTGCTTACATCTTTCCGTCCGCGGTGGTCGGGTAAAGAACGATCCCAAGCTTCGCTCCGTTCGACTCACCCTCTTTCAAACAAACCGGGGGACGCAGAAAAGGCCGCTGTTCAAAATTTCAGTTCCTCATCTGTTCTGACAGCTTCGAGGCACAAAGTGAAAAAGTGATAATGACTCCATTACTACATGGGCGGGGGGGGCTGAGGTTTCTACTCGTGTCCCAAACGTAGGCCTCATTACCCCCACCGAGGGGGGTCATGCTTTCCCCTGCGTCTGTTTGTTGGTTTGTTTGTTTGTTTGTTTGTCAGCAGGATTATGCAAAGAAATAAAAATTCCACTGAACTGATTTGCAACAAACTGGGGGGTGGAAAGACGGCGGCACGGGCCAGGGAAAGGATCCATTAATTTTTGGAGCAGATCCCAATCATTTACTATGAATTTGAATTTGAATATTTTTTCCTATGAAGTCTGGTGCATGTTGCATGAAACTGGCCTTGACAGAGTCTAAACACTATAAAGAAATCTGAATTTTCCTCCCTGTTTTTCTCCTACTCACTGAAAGCTGCATAATCAGAAGCTCATTTGTTTTGTTTTTCTTTTCCCCTCTAACACCAGATTTTTCCTGAGCCATGAATGTCACTAGAAGACCACATGTGATCTGTGTGACCTGTGGCAGTTAGAACCACTTTGCCGGAAGACAAATACCTTTCGAGCCTGTGTCTGGAAACTGAAACTAATGGACAGAATCGATCAAAAACCAACGGCTATTTCAGAGGGAATAGCTGAACACTGAACAACAGGAAAATTTGCTTATTGGCTTCTCTCTCTGAGTTGGAGGTGAGAAGATCCACATCAGTCTCATGTCTTTCTGCAGACGTGGGTGAGTCAGGACGTGTTTACCCAAACTTAGGACACAGATTGGAAGCAGCTACTCTGGCTTTGTCCAAAGAAATAAATCATATATATCAGCACTTCTGAAGCTTAATTTACAAGTTGTGTCTCTTATGTTTTATCTGTTCAGAAATGTTAAAAAAATAAATAAATAAAAATTGTGGTTTTAGGAGGAGTTATGCACTGGAACTATTTTAATTTGCTGGAGCTATTTTTATGTCGAGTTGTCACACTTGGGTTGGTTGAAGCAAAACCAAGATTTTCTTTTTTTTTTTTAACATTTTTCTCTCTTTTTCTTTTCTTTCATTCTGTATTTATTACTTCCCTGTGATATTTATACCAACAAGAACCATATTTCTATATTTACTGTTTCCTAAACATGCCCATCCATTATTGAGGAGTCCAGAGTTTCAACCCTCAGCAGAATAAAAATAAATGAGAGATAAAAAAAAAAGTATTCCCTGAATTAATTTAAAAAAAATAGTCAATTCACGAGTATAGATACTTAGTACAATAAAGAAGTGTGTTTGTGCTTGTTTTGTCTAAAGTCAAACAGGCAGAGAAATAATCTCATATTGTAACATGAGATATAATCTCCGGAGATCAAATCAGTTGTGTCTCATATCCAGATTTAGTCCAGGTGGGATTTACTTGGGATCCGTTCCCAGCTCCGTCACAAGGGCTTTTGTTTTTGTTTTTTGTTTTTTCAGTGTCCTGCCATTATCCCCTCAACAGGAGAAAGTAATCTGAACCTGTTGGGGTTTTCTTTTTTTTTTATTTTATGCATAAAAACTTCTGGACAGAACAAAAGACATGGGATTAAACCACATTCTGAAGGCTTCCTCACATCCTCACATCATCATACATGTATAGATTTTCACTTTGGCTGTCAGTCTACAGGCTCTGCTTGTGCCTGTGGCCCTTGTTTCCTGTTTTAAGATCCGATTTTTGCGATTTCTTTCTTTGGTGCTGCTTTGTTTTAATGAGTAACGGTTATGTGAGTGATCCCGACCTTTACGGCTGCCAGTGGCCATGGCTGCCACCGTGGCCGCCACCTCCTCCTCCTCCCTCAACCGCTTCAGACACTCCACCTGGTCTCGCTCCACCTCCAGCATGAAGTTACAGGTTGGGTGTCGACCGTCAACCTGGGATGGGAGGAAGCAGAGAGAGAGAGAGAGAAAGAGAGAGAGAGAAAACTTGAGTTTACGGCACAAGGACACGTTTTAGGCAACATCAAACTTAAAATGTCAACGTTTTCAAGAGGGAAAAGTTACTGGTGACGTTGAGGTAACGAACCAATCCCTGGCAGTATTCCCAGCAAGCACTGGGTATCCTATCATAATGACAACAGGGAAATGCACCGTCTGGCTAAGGTTTTGGTGTGAACACAGTGAATTCTTGCCAGTGTCAGACGTCTCTTCCTGCCAAAACACCTGCAGGAACCCGGGGATTTTTCTTTTTTCCTTGTGCGTGTCTTGGGTGTTTTTCGTAGTTAAGATTTATCATTGCTGAGATGACCGCGAGAACCGAAAGACTCACTGCCACTGCCACGCAGAGTGGTTGGTCCTGTCTCAGAATGCTTCCGCCAATATGTACAGTGAGGTGGGAGTTTTCAAGCGTGACGCCTGCAGGCGCCGTCAAACCGCACCGGCTGGCAAAGCACGTGTCTTAGTCCGACTCAATCCCCTCCCCGGGATTCAGGAGAAATCCCCTACAACATCCGGCAGCGATACCTCCTCAAACCACCAAAAAAACAAAACCAAAAGAAACCCCAACCTGCAAAAAATGAGCATATATAGTAAATAATCTTATTTACTCTGTACATTAATTTATTCATTCTTTCATTTGCTTTGTCTATATTCTGTTTGTAGTTTGTCTCAAAGATTACTGGTGGAGGGGAGTATTTCAAGCCGGCACACCAGGGAAAGTCATGGTTATGATTGACGGATGAATACAGGGTCAGGATAAGCTGCTTAAACCAGCCAGGCGGTGCTCCTTGTCTGTCTCTCTCTTAGCATGTGTGTGTGTTCGTGTATTTATAACAGGAAGGAGAAGGAGATGAATTAATATAGTGTGTGTGTGCCACATAAATCCTGCAGAGGAAACACTGAGACCCTGCCAAACGACACTGGACAAACAAACCATCCTCCACATTCTTGAATATCAATGTCGCAGTGTGTGTGTGTGTGTGTGTGTTGAGCGTGTCGCTACGAGTTTGCATACCTTTCAGCTGCCATGATCAAACGACGAGTACAGTTCATTGTATGTTTCACTCCAGAGTGTGTGTGTGTGTGAAAGAATAAGCCTATCATCTGATTTAGGCCTTCATACGGACCCCCGTGTCACCACCGCGGCCCGGTTACGTCGGCATAGTCTAAACACGAGAAATAAACCTTTGATGTCGGCGACAGGGGACCAGAGACGACGCGTGAACACCGGCCACGGTTTAAGTTTCGCTCCGACGAGATCGACGCCCGGAGAGAATTAACATCCAAGTGCTGCAGGAGCTGCCCTCTGTGTCCGAGGGCTGAATTAGGTTTTCATAAGATGGAGGATGATGATGTGAAGGGTTTGGGTTCAGTTTTAAGACATTTTAGGCACCAACGTAAGCACTGAGACACCCAGACATTAAATAGTACTGAATTCTCAAAGTCAATAACAATATTTGAGAGTTTAAAAACATCTGGTAAAATACATCAGCTGATATTTTTTGTTCATCTATATTCATAAGAGTCAGTTTATCCCTTGGCTTTGCAGTTGCCTTAAGTTCCATAATGTGTTTTAATGTATAGCAGCCCAGTGGTCTCTTGGCAACCTCTCAACCAGAAAGCTGCTGGGTTTTTTTTTTTTTTTTTTTGGGGGCTCTGCTAAAGCTGCTATTTGTGTTGCTTTAAGAAAAGACAAGCATCCATTACATTTGCTTTATTAAACATTGGTGACCGATATTTACAGATTTGGGCTTTTAACAGCTAAAAAAACCAATCTTATCTGTTCATAGTGATGAATGAACTTTTTAGTTCAGTTTCTTAATTACCTTGAGCATAACTTTGGCATTACTGCGCTGCCTTTTCTTATTACTTATCAGCCAATACGCAACATGTACCGTGACATTTCTTTTTTTGGGCATAGGCTAAAATCAGCCAGTAATACTGTCCATGTCGATGCCTTGGTCAGACCTTACTGTATGATTAATACCAGCAAGACATAAACATTAGCAAACAGATGACACCACATTAGGTGTGAACGAACTGCCAGTGGTGTTACACCATGTTACGGAC
Source organism: Istiophorus platypterus (assembly GCA_016859345.1). Lineage (NCBI taxonomy): Eukaryota > Metazoa > Chordata > Actinopteri > Istiophoriformes > Istiophoridae > Istiophorus > Istiophorus platypterus. Next base: position 22,136,351 of record CM029113.1, on the reverse strand, counting down.
CCAGTGGCCTGCTCATCATATTAGATCCTTTTCTGTAGAGATGCGCTCTCTCGCCCTCTCTCTCTCGACTTAGGGCCCCACCTCTGGACCGTCCTCCGGCGTCCTCGTATGCCCCCCCCCACCGTCTCCGGGCTCAACCATCAGCAGCCACCAGTTGTCAGCCAGCCCGCTCCTTCGGATATAAAGTACGAGTCCGTGCAAACGTCGGGGGCTGCGATATTACGCGACCAGTCCGCATCCATGTCTCTTAGAACAAGGTTGACTCCGTTTTGTAGGTTTACTTCGACCTACTTTTTGGCTCAAACAGGTCAACCCCTTTTGGAGACACTTGTTTTGTGTGTGTTTGGGACTTGGCCAACAGGTTGAACTAACTATGTCCAGATCACTTTTCTTTTGTGCACCTCGCATAGCCGACGGAATTGTTTTATTTTTCCACCAGGCTTTATGGGTGGCTGCTACCTTGTATTTAATTTTTTTGGGATACCGAGCCAGTGAGGATTTTATTTTCGTCTCTCTCAGCTGCATTGCTGCTATAGTGAGCCAGTGATTTTGTGTTGTAAGTTAAAAAGAGTGTTTTGGTTTTGTTCGATTGATGGTTTGGCACCTCCCACTGCCCATTCCCTTTGTTTGTGGTTTTACCTGGCGCTGTTTTCTTTTTGAGTCGTTTTATGCCAATATTGAGCTGAAGCTCCTCTTTTTGTTGCATTTTGCATTCACCTGCATATCAGACAATAAGCGGCTGCGCTTCCCAGACACCATCGGCTGTATGTCACGTCCCTCAACCCTGGACCAGCCATAGGGTTGTAACACACCTGATTTCTGGTCCCCAACCTTTCTCTTGACCATGATTACAATCTATTCCCCACATCACTCAATTAGCTTTCGGCACCTGGGCTTAAAAAGAAAGAGGTTTCAGATCAAAATACACTCATATGAGCCTTTTTGTGCACTTTATGTATAAGGACTTTATACCAGCTGGTACCTCAGCCACCTACCTGTACATTCACCTCAGCTTAAAGATTGAGATCCTATTATTTTCTTCCACGTATGTGTTGATTTGCGTGATCCTCTTGACGATAATGAGATCAACAACATTTGAGACAGTTCCCGGCAGGCAGATTCCTCCCCCGTCCATCACTCAGTCAAATCCTGCCAGACAGACTGCGGCCCTTTGTCCCCTGGCATGAGGCGAGGCTGGCTGTCATCAAGACAACACACAAACGCACACCCACACAAACATGGATAACCACGAGCCAGATGTGGCAGCCGAACGGCAAGTCAGGGCATCAGAAACGAAAAGCCGTTTACCCTAATTGTGAATATGAGATGAGGTTTTGGCCTCGAAACAGGGGCCTGTCAAAGCCAATCAGGGGAGCCGGACACCACTGAAACCGACGGGACTGTTTCTGAGACGCGAAGCAGGATTTTGTGAGATCCATCGGGGGAGACGGCGGAAAACGCAACACCTCTATTTACTGCCAGGGCCTGGAGGGAGGAGTGACGAGGGAAGATGGACACACAACACACACACACACACACACAAACACACATCCTTACTCTATTCACGGGGACCCTTACCTTGACCATCGCATCTGAAATGCCTGGTCCCGACCCTTTACCTTGACCCTGACCTCAACCTACTTCTAACCTGAACACTAAAACCAAGTCTTAATCCTAAAAAACAGCCATTTAAACTTGTGGGGTCCAGCTTTCTTGTCCCCACAAAGCTATTGGTAGGTATCGTGGGCTCCTGGTTTTCAGACCCCACAAGCATAGAGAAACAAGCTAACGGATGCATGCACATGATGCTGCACAATGATTTTTCTCAAGCCTTAAAGTGCAATTGCCGCCCCGTGTTTTTTCCACCTCCGCCAACCAGTTGAGCTGCGGTTTCTACATCCACGCCTGTCCAGACTAGTTTCATGGTCACAGTGAGGTCACAGTGACCTTGACCTTTGGACCCTTCTGCTACAAAATCTGATGACTTCATCCCAGACTCCGAGTGAATGTTTGCACCTGTCCTGAACTATTTGCATTTCCTTGTATTCATCTGGATGAAAGAGTGACTAGGCAACACGAGGCGCTCATAACTGCCTTTGTGTCTTCCTTCTTAGAGTCCGAGTTTTGGCTGCGTTCGTGCCATCTGCTCAGTTCTTCTTCTCACTTGATTCTGGAAAAGGAGAGAAGTTTAACGACGCATCATTTTTTCCGGTTACGCCAGAGCATTTCCACCAACACAACGCGTTTAGCTTGCGGAAAAGCTTTGTCAAACCGGAGGCTCGCCAAGCCGAATCACTGGCGTGTTGCAGCAGCCGGCGAAGAACGATATGTATTTACACACCGAAAGTGGCTGGGAATTTATTTTACGGCTGCTCAGTGTTTCTCTCTTCGGGCCAGATGTTGCTTTCGGTGGCTTCTACCAACTCTAATTTCTCTACTGTTTTTGTTCCTCTCGTCACGTTTCCCCCTGTTTTTTATCTCTTTTGGCATTTGAAGTCAAAGACAGCTTGCCGTCCTTGCCCCCCGCCCCCGTCTGAGCATAAGCACCAGTGTCTGTGTGTATGTGTGTGTGCAGACGTTAACCACAGCCCCGATGGAGCAGTGACACACTGGAACGGCAGCCCTGGGCTGTTACAGTATTTCAAGTGTGAGAGGTTCTGCCTCGGAAAAACGCAAAGGTTCACTGGACTATGACGACTTCCGCAGGGACAGTTGGAGAGATTTCACGACCAGTTTCAGGTGTAAAGTATAAAGCGCACGGCCCAACGCCGACTGAATGGTGGTGATCTTCAATACAGTCCATAGAAAATCCAAATGGCACAAAGTTTATATATTGCAACAAGACTCATTTGCATATCGGAGGCCAGCGTTATTTCCGTGCATCCTGAGGACAACCAGAGCGTCTGAGCCGAGTTCTTACGACGTTTCACTGTGAACCAAAAATGTCACGGTGGTGTTAGATAAAAGAGTAAAAGTTGTCAAGGTCAGCGGGATTCATCCTCTGGGGATCCTGAGTGGCAGCACGAAACGTCACAGCAATCCATCTAACACTCGCTGAGATATTTCAGTCTGGACCAAATTGGCCAACTAACATTACCATCCCTTGAACCGTGACGCTGGCAGGTCATAATGTAGTATAATCCGGTAATGGACAGCTCAGTCTAGTGCAACTTTATGCATCGTATGTTTGCAGCAGCTCGCCATCCAAGCAAGAGATACTCACTGTATGTCAGAGTAGTGAGGTGACACCTGATCCAGTCCAGAGTCTGCTGAATCTTCCTGGAGGTCTCTTGTGGTCAAACGGTTTTGATTTGTCTTTCTAGAGATCCTACGATCAGTTCTCTCTCAAAGTTCTCTGGGTCCTTCATACCTCATCTTGACCTGCATCATTCCTCTAAACTACAATTTCTTTGTTAAATTACGAGCTGAGGAAACAGCTTCCTGAAAATGCTTCCTCCCGCTTTGTCGGAGTCAGTTATTTTAACTTTCAGAGTGACAGGGAGCTGGGTCATTGGGACGAGGTTTGGTGAGTCAGAGTTTTTATAAAGCTTCGAAATTTGCATCACTCAGCCTTTTCCTAAGGACGACTGCGAACGAGCCAGAGCCCCAACAACCTAATTAAGCTCCGAGACCTCAGTAAGAGTATCTGAGGGGAAAAAAAAAAAAGAGGGAGAATGTGCTGGGCTGCCCAACCCCCCTTTGCATTCTCGAATCTGTGCGTTTGATGGTAATGACTGGCAGGTCATGTTATTTTATTATGTCAGCTGTTCGTCAAGCTGGAACATGTGAGCACGAACACGCCTGCACGATGACTTATTTAACCAATTTTACACACACTGCAGAGGAGCACTGAGGTAGAAATGTTGGATGAAATGTTGATAGAAAAAAAAACTTTGTCTTTTTTCTGCCAATAATCTGTACATTTTCTTGGCAAAGTTAAAGAAAAAGACAATTTTGTGAAGCCAAAAAACTTCAATGTCTTTCTTTTATACAGTGCCGTCTCACCATAAAGGTTCTGGATAGGTAAATATTGGAATGATTACACAAAAGTAGGAGCATAATTATTGAGAGTCTCCCTTTCAGTTCATGTCTGAGCTTGCAAACGAATTGGTCCTATCAGCTTCTTCCCCAGTGTGTTTTCCCTGTAATGGCTTCGGTTAGCCGCCATGCACACCGGCGGCTTAAGGCCACCATCAAATGAGCCTCGGGGATTATTGTGTTGCCATTGAGTTTTACTATCGGCCGGATTCAATTTTTTTTTTTTTTTTTTTTTTACCAGCATACGGCCTAGGAACACGCAGATCCCGGTGATAGGAAATAAACCTTTAGGTTTAAGATCTTCAGTCATGGCAAAAATGAAATGATGTAAGAGAGAGTTTGGAAAAGTTGGAATTTGCAACATCCTTCCTTTAAGACACCATTGCATTTATCTTAACAAATGCCCCACACAGATTGTTTCCTTTTAGTATCACACTGAAAAATACATTGAGTTTGAGTTCTAGTACTGTATGCCAACAATAAACTACAATCCTGTCCTATAACAGATTCACGCTGACATCCTCTCCAAGTGCACACTATAAAAAATATAGAAAACAAGCAAGTTTAGCACTGGCAAAAAATGTGGAAAAAAGGAAACAAAATTTGTCAAATAGAGAATACACATGAATAAATACTGGACCGTAAAGCTCCTCCTTGTCAGGACATGCATTCAGTGAAATTAGTACACCTCAGTCCAGAAATGACAGACATTCTGGGAAGTGGATATTGTTAGTATCATACTGGGATATAATGAACTAGATTATGTTCTATATCATGTCCTGAATATGATTAAAACAAGAATGACCGATGCCAGATCTCAAGTTGAGTGGGGTTCATGATTGAGATTATAAAACCATTCTAAATGTCGTATAACATTGATGCGAAAAGATCGGCTCCTCACCAGCATTAAAGTGTCCAGAAACGCTGGCGATCGAGTACAGGAACGCCTCCATCTTAAAGCAGGATTTAGACCTCAGAGTCATGGGAGCTGGACACCTTTTACCCAAGAAATTATGGATTACATGACTGAAAAAAGTACATTTGATAAATGTCCCCATCAGAATTCATGTCTGGCAGATTAGAGGAAATTGTTAGAAACCAGATTTTAGACCATCATGTGATTAAACACGAACTAAACTGTTTTAAACGAATACAAACATATAAAGAAATTTATCACAGAACAGCAAAATTATTCAAACACGAAAAAATATCTGGATTAAATGAAAATTTCCAGGTCTCTCTAGAATAATCAGAGAGTGGGGGAGATGCTTGGAGGCGTTAAGTCTATTTCTGAGATCTGGTCTGCTGCTAAGTGCACACGCTCATCAAGTGTGTTTCATTTTTACTCTTCCTCTCTGTGCATCAGTGTGAAAAATGGAAAAGATTAACAGCAGGAGCATTTCTCCTTGTCACAAGGTTGATAATGTGGATGGAAATAATGGGTCAGGCAAGATGAGCACTAGTTAATCCCTTAACAGCTACGCTGCCTCATTCTCTGGCAGGAAAACACGTTTGAAACAGAAATGTTAACCCGGAGTAGATGGAAAAGTGATGGGATTTTAAAAGGCCAGGTAATTTCCTTCACATATTTTTCCTACTTAATGCATTAATTCTTTCTGAGACATTTGTTAAATTCCAAATAAAAGAAGTGCACTTAGAAATGTGACAGATGGAATTGATCAGTTTTATGCTAACAAGAGGCAAAAATCCAGGAAAAAAAATCATTCATGAGCATTTCACCATTTCACCATTTAACATGAGCCCTGTCACCACTGTATGTGTCACTCCCATAATCCAATCTACTGTATATCCAGTTCTTTTTTTTTTTTCTTTGAAAAGCTTCTTTAACCCTACCAGACTAGTCACCTGGAGCTGGTTTACTCTGGTTTTGCTCCAAAATGTTAAATTTCATTGATATATTTTATCCTAATATACAGAGCTGTGCACGATCTAGATCCTGATGTATAGAAAACCAGGTGTGGGGAAACTGACCTCTCAAAAAAAACACTTCCAATAGGTCATTTGTGCAAGGACCTTATTAAGACAAAAGTTATATTTTATTATTACATTTTATTATGTTTTGTTGCATTTATTGTTAGGTTTATTGCTACTTTTTAATGTTACGTTTTATTGTTATTGCGTTTATTGTTATGTTTTATTGGTATGTTTTACTGCTACCTTTTATTGTTACATTTCATTGTTACGTATATTGTCTATTGGTCGGCATCATTGCTTCAGCAAATCCCCCAAATCAACTTGTTTGCATTCAAGGGACCGAGTGTGGCTGGAGTGATTACAACAGGATCAAAGGAGGTGGCGATATCTTAACTCAATGTCCCCTTACCAGATATTTTCAGACCTGTCAACAGGTGGTTACTATTATCTGCTGAGGAAAACAGCAAGAGGTAGTTAAAAGCTTCAAAAATGTTAGTAATTAGACCATGAGTATAAATGTTTTGTTTTTTGTTTTTTTGTTAAATAAGGGTTATCAAGGTCAAGAATAGACTTCTCATGCTAACAATTTGCAGGACAACATCTATGTATTTGTTGTAAAATAAACAGTCACAGTTACACTAACCAACGCGTCCACTGATGACCAGTCATCGCCTTACAAAACGAGACGTACTTCACAAGCATTTTCTGATCAATTGTCAGCGCCTTCCAAAAAAACCCAAAACCCGACAATACTGTCATAGAGTACTAATATAAAACAGATACTTATGACTGTTTTCTGATTTACAATCACCATGACTAAAATGTGGTGAGGTGTAGCGGCTGTGACGTTTTACTACAGAAAGCATCTTCTCAGCAACCTGACCTGTCAGGGCTGTGAATTGTACTCCACTCAAGGTCCTGCACGCTTTTTGGGTTGTATTGGTGTTTTAAAATGATTGTCCTTGGTCAGATGAAACAATGCTACACTACATGGGCCAATATTCACCGGCACGTTGGCAGCAAAGGTTCCAACCTTTTCCTTGAGAGTTGGAATTTCCTCTGAGATTTCACGCTTGACCTCTAGCTTGTGTCCCAGCGTCATCCCTGAAACGTTTTTTCCTCCGGCAGACGGTCCTAAGTCAGCAATGCCATTGTCAAGGAGGATGGGAAATGAAGGTTTTGCACTGAAGAGCATGAGTCAGATGAAAGGCTCACGGCTCATCAGTGGAGAGAAAATATTTGACCCTCCAACAAATTAGATTTACGTTTCAGACCTTTAGGTGATGATTTCAGCGGGGGCTTCGTTGTGGTTGTGGGTTTTCCGTTGGATTACCCTAAGTAAATATACCCTCTTTCCAAGTTAGACAGGAGCTCCACGGGACTCTGACAGAGGAGAGGAGGATGAGCCTCGCATCGAAGCTCCAGATTTACCAGTCCAACCAACGCCTTTGATCAGGGGCTTGGGTTCTTATTGCAGGCACAAGCGGGCCAGAATTTGCAGGGAGGCTGGGCTGACCCTTTTCATGAGATCAAACCCAGTCTTTTAATGGTATTTGTGGTCAGTATTTTCTTCTGTAATCGCCATTTGTTGCATTTACATTCTGTAATAACCACTCTATAATTCACCAAAATCAACCTGGAATGAAGTCTTGGGGATCACACAATTAAGGTTGTGAAGGTTGAGGCTGTTCTCTTGAAGGTGGAGTCAGTCGGTCCTGATTCATCCCTAAAATCCCTAAATTCTTCTTCTTTTGGTTTTTGAATGTTTAAATGCCTTTCTGTGCCCCATATCTGAGTTACCTGTGTGTCATTTTGAGAATGCACTGCATGTTTATGACTCCTAGAAACGAATCCTTAACGTGCTGTCGATCAGGGAACCGGATCATGTTCTTCACTCTGGATAAGACGCTTAGTGAACCGCCTCAATTGTAAAATGTGGTATCAGACATCAACAAACAGGCAACTGTATTTATTCAACAGAACCCCACAGCAAACACTTCATATAAAAGAGTTAGCGGCCCTTATCTAAGCCACCGTGTTTGTGGGCAGCTAAGCCTATTAGCCGAAGGAACTTGCACGGCGCATCAGATTACACAGTGGAAAATGTGGTTTCCTGATTTTCTTTTATCACAGTAATCACACTGCAGGGGAGGCTTAGAGCATCATGGAGCTCCTCTCCTCTGGTTCACTTTATTAATTCACTTGGTTACAGTCTAGACATGAAAAATTAATTTTGACATGCGCTGTGGAAAGACAGGTCTTATCTCAACTTTGGCATCTGCCAACTCGGTAATCATCTTTTCTTACTGAGCGGTTTAGACCGGGCCCGTTCGAGGTTCAACGCCTTGCTCAAGGGCACTCTGCAGGGCGGGAGGGCAGCGGTGGAGGCGGGGAGGACCGCTGCTCATTTGTTTCCCCAGTTGGTCCTTTGGGTAACAAGCCTGCTACTCCAACCTTGGAGCCACGGCTGCCCCAAATCTCAGGTCATATAAATAAAGCAATGCCCCGGAAGGAGGCGCGGAGACGGCTGCTGACCTCAGCGTTGGGCTCGGGGCACGGCCTGACCCTGGCATCACCACCTACCTTGGGGTCTCCGTCACTCAGTGAATTCGGTAGTAAAGCGTCCTTATCGTGTGTCGGGGCAAAGCAAACTCGCTCCTCCCCCCTTTTACTGAGGTAACTGTCACTAGGTAAACACCAGGGCAGCAACCGGCATGAGGTTTACAGGTCGAATTCTGATATTCTTGATTATTTCTTAATCCGATAGCTTGTAAATTATGGCAGCTCTACAGCAGGGTCCAACAGTGCTCCCCGACTTTCTTCCCAGCTTCTGTGTGAAAGTTTTAGTCTCAACACATTTCACTAATCTCTTACCAATGATGCTCCACATGTCATGGAGATGCTCTTTCTAAATTACCTAACATCGACTTTGGCTTTTCTTTGCTAAAATTTCTTGTTACTTATCGGCGAACACGTACACCAGTAAAGATATATCTGAAATAAACTGAGATCGGCAGATTTGATACTGTGGATTACTATATGTACTATTATATTTTTTCCAGTTGTCAACAAATCCCATGAAAATACCAAAACCACTAAAGGAATTGACCCTTCAGACAAGTACTATGCGTGTAGCTACACCCTGATGTGTCTCAACCCTCCGGGCCATAGATACTCCTCCGGGCCATAGATATATCATTTCCAGAATCTATTAAAAAACACAACAGTGTTTTGCATTGTTACACTGGACGACACGTTCCTACATCATCACTGAACACACACAGTGTGGTTTATTTTGACTCAGTCCCACACACACTGTCCTAATGCCTCAAATAGTCACTACAGCTCTAAAAGTAGATTAATCCGCCACTGGAAATAGTCCCCAACAAAGTGAACTACTCCCTCCTGTTTGAATAACTTTTTTAAAAGTTTATATGAAACTATGTGTTGTGAGCTGTTTTAAAAGGGTTTACATCATCAGAATGAACGGGCTTGGGGCTTGTACATACATATTGGGGAGGTTTGAAAGCATTGAGAAATGGACCAAAACATTGCTGGTTTTGGTCTTTTTGTCAGCTTCAACAAAAAAAATGAGGAAAAAAACTGTACAAAGCCGAGTTTGGGACAATAATCACTGCCGATCCCATTTAGGGCTATTTAGCAGATCCTCTTATCCCATGTGAGTTACAGAACAAAGAGTCTATCGGCGGAATAAGACAAATTTAAACCATATTATGAGCACTACAAGACTCCAACACCAAAGAGAGCTGGTAATATTTTTAGTGCCTCTATTATAATCTGCTCTGTTGTTTGCTGGCTGCACATAATGGAAGCGAGTGTTTCATCTCATCGTGTTAATGTTCATGCTCACAGCACAAAAGCAACTGTTGGTAAGCAACTGCACAAGAGGAATCACAGCACTATGCTTAATCTGGATGGGTTCTGCCTCGCCGCTTTTCTGTGGCCTAAATACAAAGACAACAAACAGCTTTTCCAAAATGATACCCTCCCTTTTTCAAATAAAAAAAAAAAGCCCCTGCTGTCACTGAAACTGAAAATATATGCAGTTTAGCAACTTTAAAGGTGTGTTGACAAAATGGTGACTCTTTCAGTATCTTTCACACAGTTTTTTTTATTCCTTATTATTTTTATTGTTTTTGCTATCGATATTGTTGATGTTGTTATTGCTGTTTTGTTGTTTTTATTGTTGCTGTTGTTGTTGCTGTTTTGTTGTTATTATTATTGTTGTTGGTGGTGGTATTATTGTTATTTTATATTGTCATTGTTTTTATGTTTTTAGGCTGTTGTTAATGCTATTGTTAACACTGTTGTAATTTTTTATGTTGGTATTGTTGCTGTTATATTATTTTGGTATTATTATTTTTGCTGTCATTATTATTGTTGTTATTGTTGTCATTGTTTTTGTTGCCATTATTTCTCTCTAATATGTTCTAATGAGTAAGCAAGAAAACCAGATTAGACTATTAAATTATTTTTTCTATATCAACATTGAATTCAAGTATTGCATTGACATTTATATGATACCTTACTTTTAACGATTTTTCAGACACATTTGCTTGCTGTATGTTCATCAACTGAGATGAGGCTGATAAAAATTGTACCAAGTATGCAGATATATATTATATTATTGTTATTATTGTTATTGTTATATTGGTATTAGTTAAACTGCTGGAAAGATGGATTTACACTGGATTAAGGCTGTAACAGAATCTGTGGCTGAGCTCAGCCCTGGTCGCTACCACGTGTTTCTCTTATTCCAGTGCCATGTCAGCATGTTGCCCACATTTGGTTTTTCCGACTGTAGTCAGTGACGAACTTCAAGAACTTACAGGTGACGTCACAGACACAGATGACCTGGTAGTGTTACTCATAACCACATCACTTTGACCCAATTTCATCTTATTTAAAAAAACAAAACAAAAACAGAGCAAAGCCCGATGCCCCAAAAATCTTAACCCATCTTTTCATTTACATTAACTCAATCGACAGTGAATAACGTGAAAGCCGTTGCTTGCAGTGATAAACCCAGAGACCTACCACCCAGTTCTGAGTCAGCAGTGCTTTTTGGCTTCGTTAAGATCACTGTGTCGGTGTTTCTGCCAGCTTCAGCGCTGCAGCACCTGCCCAGCATCAAAATGGCAGACAGATAAAGTCGGAAAATAGAAAGAGGAACATTTAGTGGCCGAAGAGTCAGGCATCTTCCTCAGGCGTTGGTGGAGACATATGTTGTGCCTGCTGGTTAGAAAATACAGTGTTTTGCTAAAATGGCACCCGGAAAACAACTTTTATAACAGGATAATTATCCAGGGATGTGTGTGTGTGTTTCTCTGTGTTTTGTATAAGTGGCCAATAAATGAATTAAAAAAATCATATCTAAAGAAATTTATTTTTGCTATTGTGCAACCCGCCTCCTCCCCCTGTCACCGCCATGACCTCCGTGATCGCCAGGGACACTAGCCCGAAGGCGCCCGTCGGTCACCTGCAAGCTCTGCTTCACCACCACCAGCATCCAGACTCCAGAGGATCCCGTCTTAACTCCCTGCGTTCATATGGGCCAAAACTCTCTCTCTGTTGCTTACCATAATAAATTTTGCTATTCACTACAAATATTATCGCCCTTTGGACATATTTTGGGTTGACTGGAAGACATATTGGCTGACATCCACTCAATAGCAGCATTTCCTGTTACTGTGCCCTGCACTCTTGTGGCCTGAGAGGTGCGCAACACCTGATCCTCAAAATACTTGATATCTTTGGACCTTGAACAAAACTTCCCAGCACTTGTTAGGTGCTGTTACCACTTCTTGGTGAGCAACAGCCGGGCCTGCAGTCGTCACAGTGGGTCATCACGGTAAGGTCGCTAAAATTTGGCACCGTCCTTCCGGTGACCTTTCGCCAAAACCCATGCCCACCACCTGTGTCTGGCAACTTGCACAATAGCCAACGATGCCGCACAGAAGCGCCAGCCGGGGCGGATGAACCGGTCACTGGCCAAGACAAAGCTTTAACCGGTAAAACCATAACTTTCCACAAAATGTTAAACTACTGCTTCAACGCACCTCTACTTGTGTCTTGTAGCAGTGAAATGTTTTGTGTTACATTTAGTGTTATACGGTTACATTGTATTAACCTCATTTACGTACCCTCTCACAGCGTAGGGCCCTTAAACACAAAGCTTTATTCAACCACCATGCAACACTTAAAAAGAGTTCCCCAATTCCAATGTCTATGGAAACCTCTCTCAACCCACGGAGAGAGAAAAATAAAAATCCTTCCAGTGAAGGGAAAACATGTTGGAGTTTTCTACACAGCGTTAAAGTGACTACAGGAGCCTGTTACACCACACAGCACTGGCAGTGATAAATGGAGGCATTTCCATATGAGAGCGAGAGGGCGGCTGCAGCTTTCTCTTCCCCCGCCATGCGATTCCCCCCACAGGTGAGTCATCCAATTTTTTTCTCTTCCATGAAGACACCAACAAGTGCCGCGATTATCGCCCAGCACCATTAATTAAAGCACGCGATGAATTGAAGCGGGTCTCATGGCAGCCGGCTCGCTGGCTCGGCTTGTTCCCTGCTGCCTAATGGACGGATGTGAATGTATCCCGGACATGGCGCGAACCTCCCCCCCGGCAGCCTCACGTGCTTTGATGATTCGGGTGGCTTCTAAATTGCCGTTTTAATACATCGCTGATTGCCTGTCCCCTTTTACAAATGAGATATGTGATATACTGTTGGAAGAAAAGATGTCTGACCGCCGGCTGAACATCCATTGGCTTTGAGTGGGTGATGCGTTGTGTTTGCATATTTAAAGCCTGTGAAAGCTTATTTTCCTTTCTGTGTGTTTTACACACTTTAGTCAGATTCTATGGTGATAAAACTTCAAAGCGTTGCTTACATCTTATGTATATATGTTGGAGAACTATAGACTCGAAGCGCTAATTTTTTTAGGCTCGCTTTGGAGCTCTTTCCCATTTCTGCCGTATCCTATTGGAGAAGGTGTGTGTAGGGTAGATCCCTGCTAGAGGGGGAGTTGAGATAATATACAGTTTTGTTCTGATACCTCTTCATCTAAAATAACAAGAGCAACTTATTGGTTGAATTATTGCCTGGCTGCACTGCGCGCATAACGGTGTGGGTGTGGTGTAGGTTTGTGGATGCCGCAGCTGCTTCCTCTTGATCCCTTCTGGGGGTGGACATACCTGCCCCCTTCCATCTTCTATCAGCCCTGACAGCTCTCTGTGTAGGCACTCTTTACAATTCAATACCACCGGGGATGTTTATAACAGATCCTGTGTTTTGGGAAGAAAAAAAAAAAAAGGCAAAATCAAAATTTGAGGTGAAATTGGGTTCACATTCCTATAGCATTAATACCAGGACTTGAGAGGTTAGACAAAAACTTTGAAAGTGTAACCTGCTGAATTTTGCTGCTGTTTGATTGAATCCGTTCTTCCCTCTACCAGTGAAATGTTCCCTGTACCACTGGCTGTAACAGGAGCCCGAACCCTGATGGATCCACCCCCATGCTTCACAGTGGGAGAGGTTTTCTCTTCCTGAAATTTCGCTCCGTCTTTCTCTAAACACCCCTTTGCCCGTTTTGGCCATAAAGTTCTATTCTAACTTCATCAGTCCACAGGACTCCAAAATGCATCAGGCTTGTTTGATGCTGAATTTTGTGGTGCGGACTCAGGAAAGGCTTTCTTCTGATGACTCCTCCATGAAGGTCGTATTTGTGCCAGTTTCACTGCCCAGTAGAACAGTGGTAAAAAAAAGGAAATAGGCAAAAATCCTATTTCCTTTAGAAACCCTAGAATCTGAAAGTTTTCTCAGTTTTCCAGACCTCAACTTGGCCTAAAACGTTTCCTGTTGACCGTTATTTCTTAATTTCATTACAACCTGAAGACACTTCGCTCTTTATATCTTCTTATCTCCTGCTTTGGTGGCATCAGTTATTTCAATGTTCAGAGTCAAGGCAGCTGCTTAGAGGAGCCACGGCTGCTGGTTGTTGGGATGAGGTTTGAGGAGCCAGAGTTTTTATAAAGCTTTTCAAATTTGCATCACTTTGAATTTTCCTCACGATGACTGTGAACGAGCCGAACGTGTCTTGGGTTTTCCAGACCTTTGTAATGTGCTCTTTTCTTTGTCCTTTTTTTCCACTATAAACTTGTACAAGACCAAAATAAAACACTAATCTGGCTTAAAATGTTGAAAAGAATGTTTCACCTTTAACTTTATGCCTTTTGGAAATCAGTTCATCTTCTACTCACTATTCACAGCAACAGAAAGGAAAAGAAATTTTCATGCCAATTGTTTTGATAATAACATAATTTACTGTTACTTTTTATTTATATTAATTTATTCCATGTATCAGTTGTTTTTATTGTTGTTATAAATCGAATAAATGTATCTGCACTGCACTAATGTTGCCAGCTGCTTATGTACGGACACAAAAGACGGGAAGATTATCAAACAAAGCAAACAGTGACACTATTTTTTTTTTTTATCATGAATTCAAAAATAAAATGCTATTAGAACCATCTGCTGAACATCAGCTCCCAATGAACCGATCTGTGTGAGGCATCTTTCTCTGTTATTTAAGGGGGCAAAAACCTTCCCTTCTAATGCTGTAGTGCAGCACACCTCGTTCTTGTTCATGACCGGCATTACTCATGGGGATCTACATGGAGTCCGTTCTCAAATGACAGCGCTCACAACAAACGATCTTTGTACATTTAGAGAAGTTAAATCAACACATCAGGTTCAGTATAGCACTGCATGGCCTGCCTTTCTACATGGATGAATGCACGTAACCAAAGCTGTCCAAAGAATTGGGCCCTTGGATTGTCTGACTTCATGTTTGCTTGTCTCTGTTTGTTTGTGACTGGTCAGTGTGAACACGACACTGGATCAGAACCGAGGGACTCCTCAATCAGGACCACTGTGTAGCAAACTACCCGTGTGAGCTCATCCTCAGTTGACTGAAGAGGTCATACAGAGAGATTTAGATGCGTCTCTCTTACGATACTATTTTCATTTTATGTCCCGTTAAGGACAAATTTTAATCTTTTTTTTTTTTTGACAAATCTCTCATTGTCAACCGACAAATGATGACAGTTCTCTCTGTGGGAAGCAAAGGTGAACATAAAGCGTGATGATGTCACAGCCCCCCACCCACACTCCATCCTGGCCCCCGATCAGGATTCAGCTAAATCAGCCCCGCAAGTGACTGGGTGATTATCGCCATCAGTCTCCTGCCATGCCAATACAAAAACCCTCCTCGCCATGCCGCCTGCTGGACTGCCCGGGGTTTCAACCCTCCCCCCTCATTACAGCCCCCGCGCGGCATTCGATCTTGCATCTCAGATGCTGGGCCGAGTCTCACGCTTGCGAGATTCCGTACTGTGAAACATCAAAAGCCCGCAGCTAGAAATCTGACTAATCAGGAAACCATGAGACAAGAACAGCAGGCTATAAAGAGTCTGTCCTCACCGCACGTGCGTGCGTGCATACACACACACACACACACACACACACACACACACACACACACACACACACACACACACACACACACACACACACACACAAACACACACACCATTGTACTATTGATTTCTGGCATTATAATCAATAATTTTATAAACATAGCCCTGCGTTCACCTGATTTATATTTTTTCCTCATAAACAGTTTCCACCAGTTTCCAAACCAACATTAACACAATGAATCTGTAAGTGAAGGGGGGGGGCCCTGTATCGACATGTGGATCAGAGCAGCACAGAGAATGTTGCTAACAGAACCAGGGGGGGTCATGGCCTTTCCCTTTGATCAGGTTTATTTAATTTTAATTCTGTTACTCATTCGTTTTGAGTTGTTTTTTTTTTTTTTTAAACTCGATTTTGCTCCTGTTTTGGTTTAGTTACGGTGCTTTTTTGGGGGGGGGGGTAAAATTCTGATGTTGGCAGTGATGAGCAATATAAATGAAGTTTATGTGCAAGATTAACCTGAAGCACGTTGGAAAGAGATTATAAATGCTGCACTCCGCTGACACCGTTTTCCTGCGTTCCTTATTTTCTTAATTGGCATTAAGAGATTATCTTGAAACAGAAACCTGAGAGTGCCCCCCCCGTTTCATCTTTAGGTCTGTATCTTTAATCACCAAATTGCTTCACGGCTGTTTCAGCCCTGCGCTCTGCCAGACAACAACCTGCCAGTCGAACGCCGGGTGTCTTTGATGTCTTCTTGTGTGGAATCTCTCTGTTGATAGTGCGGGCGTATTAATGCCGGAAGTGGTGCAGCAGAATATCCACCTATTTATTTAGATTTTAACATTTTCGGCGATGCAGAGCTCATGAGTGGTGTGCACTGGTGGTGTTCCCGTGGGAAAACCGGCAATGACAGGACATCACACGAGCTGTTCCCGAGCTCCGACTATTATTGGAGTCTAATGGTTTGAAAGCTCGCATAAAAAAAAGGCCGATAATCAACCTTGTGTGCAGTTCAACGTGCCCTGTCAATAGCCTGTTTTAATAATAAAGGGAAAAAAAGCTGCCTGGGCTGCGGAGGACATGTGTGATTTTGCAGCAGTGTGGTCGGACACCAGGGCAAACTGCACCAGGTGGCAAACTGCCAGCAAGGCCGCCCCCCTCCCACACCACTGATCACATCCAAAATGTTCCAACCACGGAAAATGCAGAAGCGTCCCTGGGATAATTTAACTATCCATTTATATCTTAAACTTTTTCTTATTTTTTTCCGTCAGCTTTGCTCCCAGGGAATTAAGTCTGCGACTCTGGCTTTGAATATCGAACGTATCAAATTCAAGATGCTTTGTTGTGGCAGCCGGGGAACAAGATGCGACAAAAAGCAACCTGGAGTCCAAAACTAAACACAACTGAGCAGCTAAATGCATTATCTGTTTTTCAAAAAAAAAAATTTTTTAAAGGCATAATGATTGGCTTTTGTCCATCCTCACTGGCACATATAATGGAATTTTACGCTCTGTCTGTTTTCTCACGCCGAAATGCTAAATTTCAAAAGGAGGAGATATTCTCACCTAATATCGTCTTTGCTGAGAAATGGGCCAGAGTTTTACTCACAGGAGCCCCGGCCGCCCAAAACTCCTCATCCCACTTTGAAACCATATTATAACATCCAGGTTGGAAACTTTCCAGTGGAGTGTAAGTTAACTTTTGGGAAATTTGATTGTTTCTGGCCTTTTGTGCAATTTTTTTCCTCTCACCATGTTGCTTCCAATTCAGCTTCCTTTCTAAATACTGCTTATCACTGTGTCATCGACGTTCAAGGGGAAGTTTGTCATTGAAATTTTTTTTTTTCCTCTGCTTCACCTTAGGCTTCTGAGGACTGTTTAAGGTTAGCAACCTCTACAGTGATTCAAAACACACAGGCAATGAACAAAAACAGGATTTCTTTTCCTTTTTCCTGAATTAAAAACACATTTTTACATCGTTATCTTAAAAAAAACAAAAAAACAAAAAAAACAAAGAAGAAAGTGCCAGCTGCAGCTGAATCCAGGCATCCGGTACCTCTTGTTCTGCCAAATAATATCAGACAAAAAATCAGCACAGATGACCTGGAGTCAGAACGTTGGCAGCGTAGGAGTTACGTTTGTTTTTTTTTTTTTTTTATCCTCCCTCGCTCATTCTTCCTGCTCTAACTAGAAAATAGCATCATTTCTTGCAAATGAGTTTGTGTTTGAAATCCTCTGTGCCGAGTTGGACCTAGCTTTTTATCCTCCAGCCCATGTCCAGACGGATGAGCATAATAAAGGGCTGGGGCCAGAGGGGGTTGGGGTTGGGGTTGGGGTTGGGGGTGGGGGGCACTGTTCACACCTGAGTCCATGCTGTCCTCTACATGTGCCCCGAGGCTGCAGAAAACATCTTGCGACTGCAGCACCAATGGGGGCAATCCAGCTTTTTACTGTGCCCTTAAAATTCACATCTGTGTGTCGTCATATCTGTCCGCATGTCTCTATCCACACACTGTACATTGTTGACCTTCCCACCTCTACTGACCTTAACTTCCACCCACTTTCTCAAACCCTGTGACCCAGGACTCACCCACCAGTGCTCGGATCCAGGGTTGCTAAAGGTTTTTAATGTTGTAACTACTTATGTCTGTAGTAGCATTTATTGCTTGATATTACCCTTTTACTTTAGCTATGTTTATAGTGCAGTGTTGTACTATGCCTTTGTTATGTGAGCTGCTGGACACCTGAATTTCCCTCCAGTGAATAATCTACCTACCTACCTACCTACCTACCTACCTACCTACCTACCTACCTACCTACCTACCTACCTACCTACCTGTCTGTCTGTCTGTCTGTCTGTCTGTCTGTCTGTCTGTCTGTCTGTCTATCTGTCTATCACCAATCCATCTATCCATCCATCCATCTAGCAAACACTCCATCTATTTATCCATCTATCCACGTTTTTACTCCACTGAATCAGACTGTTAAACATAACTGGCAGTTAAATTAGCGGATCTTGCTGAGGTTTTATTGTCTTACTGATCAAAATTTTTAGAAAAAGCAAAGAAAGGTGTGTGGATGTTTGCAGCATTAATCATTACTGATTTATCAGTTGTTTGTTGGTCTATCATTTGTTTAAACCTTTACAATGCCAGAAAAAGTTAATAACCACCACCATAATTTCCCAGAGCCCAAGGTGGCATTGTTGAATTGCCTTAATTTTAATCAGTCAATTAACGATGACATAAAATATAAAAACAGTATTATTTAATTAAAGTTGTGGTCGACAGACTTTCTGTCAATTGAAAACATGTCCCAATTATTGAGTGTATAGTGATGGGAGATGAGGATAATACCTTATTTGACAGTATATGAAATTTGACATCATGCCACAAAGATAGAGCAAAAAAAAAAAAAAAAAATCAATTTATTTTACTTAATAATTTGCTAGAATTTGCCAGATTCTGCGCCATCCCAAGAGACCACCATCAGGGAAGCTGAGCACCGTATTCATACATTCAAGCAACAAATGAGCAAATGAGCAAATGAGCAGGTCGAACCAGCGCATACTGCACCACCACCCCTACTAAACTTCCCCGCCACTTCTGATCAGGTGGAGATTTTCACGGCTCAGAATATTTCTCTGCATCCACACAGCGTCATGGACAGAGGGGAGAACTGTCACACGTTTCCAGATTTTTTGCAAAAGCCTTGTTTTTTTATCTGATCAGTAAGACAATAAGCCTCATTAAGATCAGCTAATTTAACTGCCAGTTATATTTCAGGGTCTGATTCAGTGGAGTAAAAACGTGGATGAGTGGTTTGGCACACGAAGAGTTGGCATACTGAAGACATTGCCTCTTTTTTCCTGTTTAATGAATCAAGAACGTTTGTTTTTTTTTTTTTTTAAATCGAGAATCGATTTTTAATTTCGTAAATGACTGGACTCGTGACCATGAGAATCAAAATCTGATCTGCTCCAAGCATGAGGTCCCCAAAGATTCCCAGTCCTCCTGTGGATGTGATATGGTTAATGTTCTGGAAATGAAATTTAGAAACTGTTCATAGACGATTGTGACAATCCAAAATCCTGTATATCAAATATTCCTATAAAGCAATCCAGCCCACTGTTTTACAACAGTCAGTAAAGTAAAACCTCCATAATATAATGTATTAACCTTCTAGTAAACTTCTTTAGATGAGCATCTCAATATACAGATTTCGGCTCAAATCTTAGTTTTGCTCATTTTTGAGAATCATGATCCTGATTATGTACATATTCACTATGAAAACATCCACACCAAACTCCATTGAATTTGTTTGGATTTTATGGTAAGAAAAAAGGGATAAATATACATCTGAATTCCAATGTGAAAAGTGGCCGCCAGAAATTACAGCCAAATCAAACCCAACAATTCAGTTCGGCATCAGTGTCCATTCATCCTCGAGTGCCCTTGAGCAAGGGAGGTACCGAGTCCCCTGCAGAACAAAGTGGGGAAGTGAGAAGAGGGAATGGCCCAAGAATCTGTGCTTGTGTGAAAGGGCTTTTGTGCAGTTGAGGGAGCGGCATCCACCACTTAGGCAATTAACCCACATTTGTTTTTGGGTGATGTGAACATTCTGACAGCCCAGTCTGCTTTTACTCTGCGGAGGCTTGTGGGGAGAGCGACGGAGAGCACTTTCAGTGTTTATCCCGTGGTGGTGGTGATGGTGGGGATGGGGTGGTAGGGGTAGATCACGGTTGAGGGTGGTGGGACTGCAGCCGGCGGACCAGCTCAATGCGAACGGATCGCACGGCGGGAGAACATTCCCACAAATGATCCCGATTTATGAGAGCAAAGATGCTTGCCGATGACCTCAGCTGCCCGTTGTGTTTATTCCACCCGCAGGATGAGACCTTCCGCTCGATAAATGCCAGCAGGCTTAAGGCTGTGACCAATATCGATCGTTTTGCCATTTATTTTCAGTTGATTAATCGTTTCATCAATGTTCAGTTGACAATGGTATGAAAATGGAGAAAAGCTGGTAATTCTCCCACTGGAGAAGCTGGGAGCAGGGGCATCAGTGAAATGATCAGATAGCTGATGAATTTTCCTGCCATTGTTCAATTGACTCTTTCCTTATGGATCAACCAACTGATTATTTCATTTTTTTACCATCTTTATAAATCATCATCATAGTTTCCTGGGGTCAAACACTGAAATTGCTCATGTTGGTTAAACCAAAAGTCCGAAATCCAGATTTTCATGATTTCATGATCACGTCTGTAACAAAAAACTGCAAACACTCACATTAGAGCAGCTGTTGGCAACATTTTTCCTTAAAAAAAAACAAACCCAACTCAGATTAATCTGTCAGCAAAAAGAGTTAGCGAATGAACTTCTGTTCACTGGCCAAGCGATTAATCGATTAATCTTACAGTATGACTGGGTGAAGTCCATCCCAATTCCCCTAATACCAAATCTGAAAACATGAGGGAATGCACATTTCTTGTATCCAAGTATCCATCCCAGACCTAAAGATATTGACTGAAATTCAATGTAAGACTAAAAAAATAAGCAAACACTCAAATCAGCACTAAGCACTTAAGTGCCTTTGCTTAAAAATAGGTAAATAAATAAATGGCTTCAGTGATCAATCGTCTATAAAAATACAATCGAATCACCATCTCATCCACAAACAGGACATTTAAAGACGTAACTTTGGTTACAGTTCAGTTGGTTTCAGTTTTTTACATGTGATAATTAAACTGTTCATGAAGGAGACAATGAGCAGATTAACAGATTATGAAAATAATTTTTCGCAGCTCTGTGATTAATCATCTCAATTATAGGGGATTTACACTAAAACAGCAGGAAAAAAACCCACCACTGAGTAGCTCCACATATGTCCAAACCAAAAAGGTAAAGTTTATATAACTAGAATATTATTAACAATATAAATGAAATCCTTCGCCATTGTCTCTATGTCAGATTTGTGTCTTTTCTAATGTGTGGGCTGATTCAGTTGAGGGCTCTTTGCCAGAATGGCATCAAGGTGTGCATAGCAAAGCAGATCCCCATTCTTTAATCATGGTGGAAAATACAGTAAGCGTTTCAGCATTATTTCGTTTGTTATTTAAAAATCAGTTTAAACTGACTCACCGGGAGCGGACATGTTGAGAAAAAAAAGGTGACCAGGAGCAAACTTCTCATCTCTACTCCTCAGGTGTATTTTTTAAAAAAAGGAAAAAGCCCCAGAACAAGAGAAACTCTGTTTAAAACAGGAGCCCTGACCTCATTTAAACTCCCCTTAAGAGTTTTTTCATTCTTTGGACAGGATCAAAATGGCTTTTTGATTCCATGAAGGAGGAGAAAAAAAACCCAACAACAACATTTTAAAGACAAAGAGGGATAAAAAAGGAAAAAAAAAAAATCCCACCCAGCCAGTGTTATCCTGTATCCACGCTGGTCGCTTCCACACAGCTGAATGTGCAGGGGATGATCAGTCACCAGCAGCTTACTCCGAACGTCAAGACTACGATGACAGGATCGGGTGCATCCTGCTCCAACTTTTCAAAATAAAATCTAATGTGTGCTAAAATGTACTATCGGATTCAGAGTGTGTTTGTTATTTGGCCATTTTATTTATTTGGGGAAGTGCAAGCCTCTGGCTTGAATAAAATGCAGCTGTCACAAAAAAAAAATTCAATATAGAGGGATATGTATCCCTGCTTTGACTGCTTGTCTATTTCAGATTTTGGTTTTTTTTTTTCTTACTATTAGTTGACAAAACTCCGAATGGATCTTGGGGCTTCCCAGGGAAAATTTTGACGTTCACTGGCTGATACCTCACTTACACAATATTTGTTTACTGTTGCTTTTTATTTGCCTTGTTTAACACTGGATACTTTCACCCCCTCGGGCCCCAAAAAATCCTTAAATAAAACAACATGAGAAGGGAAATTGTGATTGGTCAAACTCACACAACTCATGTCCACACTAAGGCCCTCACACGGGGTCCCAGGCAGATGTCTGATTACTTTTAAGGGGAGAAAAATGTCCTCAGGTCATCGATAACTGCAGCATTTATATATGACAAGTTAAGACAAACAGCTGTGGTGACTAGGCTTTATATTACTTACTCTTATGGGTATTATTCCAACCTGTTTTATAACATGTTAAGATGTTTGCAGTTTAAGGTGCATTTTATGTAGAAATATGCTGTAGAAAGTGTGACTTGGGTGAAACCAGTGATGAGAGGGACAAACCGAGCTATACTGGCAATAACACCGGCCCCAGTTCTGCCTATCGTGTGTTAACATTTCACTCCAATCAGCGAACCACAAATCGGCGCTAAGTGTCTGCACAATACAAAGTTTCAAACCCGTTTCCTGAGCTGTGACTTTATTTCCCTGATCTAAACAAAGGACCTATCGATTTGCAGGATGTGAACTGAATTTCAAAGGCTTTATTATCAGATATGTGACCATCCAACCATGTCTCCTAGAAGTTACGATCATATACAACTAAACTGCAACAAATGTGTTTTGGAGGGAATGTAATCATATTTTTTTTTGTTTGGTATTTTTTCAATGGAATAAGGTGCACATTTATCACCAGCAATGGAGTCGCCAAGAGATGGTTTGGGGCGGGATGGTAGACATCTAAGGCTCCAAACCATCACACCAGAGATCAGGGTTCACATCACCAGTCTCGTCTGTCGTTACGTTTACGCAACAAAAACTCTTTGTTTAAAGGCCAATTTATGCTTCTGCATTGGTGTCGCATTGCAGTTACGCTGCCAAACCGCTTGTTGACGGTGGGGTTTCTATGCGACTGTGTTGAATTCCTTCGCGGCTGTCTCCAACAAGTTTTTAAGCAAGATTCGAAACAATGGTGACCCAAAACGAGCGGATCTCGACAGAGTCGGTGTTGACGGATGCTGAACAGCGATTAGTTTTCCTGAATTTATTGAGACATTGAAACGAAAGAAGATGTCGGAGGAGACGGTCTGTGAGACGGTCTGTGAGATGGCGGCGAAGGAGGAGAAGTCGGAAATCTGACGCTACCAAGCCGACCAATCACAATTCTCTTAGTTCTTGCATAGTTCTGTCGACGTAGAAGTATAAATTGTCCTCATGGTTTGAGAAAGATGGTGGCTCTGGTGAAATGTAAATAAACACGCTGTGTTTGAAGTCACTGAACTTTTTCTGTATTAAACCAGACAAGGATCTTTCTCTAACCAAAACCAAGTGACGTGAGAGTCTAAACAGAACAATAAAAAAGTTTAAATAACACGTAAATTAACATCGTATTTTAATTACTTTTTCAGAAACCATAATCCGGACTTAATTATGTTTCCAACAAAACATATTTGTCCATGTAGGTTAAATGTAAAAAAACATCGTATATCTAAAGGTATCTACCGGCTACAGGTCGAACCAGACCAGGTAAAGCCAGAGTTGATTCTACTGCTTTTGGACTCAGCTTTTCATTTCTTAGAGGAGTAAAGTGTGATTTCTTTTTTTTCTTTTTTCAAGTTACATAGCCTCCTCCGATAGTAAGAGGAATTACAGAGAAGAGAAACTCTCAGAAAATTGGACTAAGACCCAGACTTTAATGATTCTACTGTCATACAAAGGTCTCAGAAAATTGACTCGACCACTCGGGAAATTCCTCCGGGAGTCATCTCGCGCTGGAATAATTGATACCGGCTGAAAGTAAAAACGGTTTTAAATAAAGTAAATATAGCGCATTGGCGGCGGACGGTTATCCAAGCAGACACATGCCTACAACTCAAACTACACCATTTTTTTCTGTTCACAGCCCCTTTTCCCCCCGGTGTCTAGCGTGAAATTGGTCTAAAAACATCATTACCACTGTGCAATGATTAAATAATTTTGAATTTGACACTGACTTTGTCCAGTTCTCCACTGCTCCACGGGACTGTCTTTAATGTAGTTTGTACACCAGACAATGCAGCCTGAGTCTATTGGTCTGAGCTTATGGTTTTGTCAGGGATTTATGTGAATTCATACTTGCACTGGGCCATGGTTGAAATTTGTCGCCATTTCACCAGAGATCTCCCCAGAACGCGTCTTTCCCAGATCCACTGTGAAATGCAACATTTCCAACAAGTCCTCAAACCGACTTAACAAAATAGGTGTTTTTTTTTAGACCGGCTAAATGATTGTCATCAGGAGATTGTATTTGTTCAGGTGTTATGGAAATTGTACATATTCAAATCTCCATTTTTTTAATTTCTGGAGCATTTTAGGGACTTCTCATCCATGAAGGCTCAAAAATTGAGCTTCAAAGTTCAATCTTGACAATGGACAAATCAAGTTGACGAATCAATATCACCTTAAAGCATCTATAATCAATGAATCAGCTGAATCTACAGCTCCCCTCGGCTTTACTGAGCTTTTATAATGAGTTTTAGCTCTTTTGTTTATCTTTTGTTTATTGCTCTGGTTCACAGTCATGACTCTCATAGTGTCATCACTGTTCTCACTAAAACAGCTGTAAAAATTCACTGTCCACGACCTGCTCGGCAGCAAATGGCAGACAGACACAGTCAGAGACCAGCTGGTGAACATAGTGGAGCATCCAGCTGCTAAAGAGCCAGAGATTTCCCTCAGGAGCTGGTGGAGCCCAAAAGCAGAGATAAAAGAGTGCAAACATTGGACTTCGGTTCATCAGGTGGATACAAACATGGTTCCAAATGAATGATAATGTTTCTCTATAACTTCTTGATATGTACATAAATAAGATTTTTTTTCCCAACAAGTATGTCAACTTAAAATCGTTGGGCTCACAACTTGTTTCCGCTACCCCCAAGTGGTCCAAAAATTTTTGTTATCGCAGGTTTAAGTTAGCTTAGGAGTTTTCAATCATATAAAATGATACTCAGCAGAAAACTAGGCTGCTGTTTCCATAGCCAAGTAACTTTGAAACTTTACTTTTAACGTTCTATGTGCATTGATGAGAAGTTTTTAAGGTGCCTCTAAAATAATAGATGCTTGAATATATACAATTTGCATAATTCAGTGACCTCCATCTGCCGCTGAAAATCACATTTACTGTTGTAAGCTCCAAAAAAAGTAAATGGACATTGCGGTGAAACTGTCTTGCCATTGACTAATATGCATGATTCTGGATCTGGCGCTCCCACTGTCTGGATGACATGACCAACACTTAACAATTAATGCTCCACCTCTCTAATACCTCACTAGTACCCAATGATTGACCAGGTTCAAGGCCCTGGCTAAGGCTCCCCCCGGAGGGGTTCTCAGATTGGCTGCTCTTCAAAGGGCTCTATCCCTACACATCTCTTTAACTGATGGGGTCCACGCCAAAGTCCTCATTAAATAAAGTTTCTGCAATCATGTTAATTAGTTTCTTGCTTTTTCGTGCCCGTCTGCACAGGTTTTGCACCAATAGTGTCTGTTTGGAAAAGAAAAAATCATGACCTAGAGGGTGCTATCTGTCACAGCAACTAAGATTTGAATGCCTCAATTTTTTCGAAATACTATTTTGGATATATTGGTTGCTCTTGGACATCAATGATGCGCAGATGATGAAGGAAACTTTGCTGACGCCGTCTCGATTGCATAAAATAGTTTTATCACAAAGAAGACCAGTGTCGATCAGGCACCATGGTTTGCCTGGGAGATGACTCGGAGCCAGAATGAGTCTCTCCCTGAATCACAGCTCAAAACTCACTTATATAGGTTTGTGTATAGGCCACATGTTTATAAAAAACAGATCATAACTTATGGTTCCCGTCACTAACAAGGTCCCACTTCCCAAGGCAAAGGGTCACGAGTTCCTGCACCCCCCAGGAATAGGGATCTCTCTAACATAAACATTCCAGAACAATGGGGAAGGTAACATAAATCACATATCAGAAACTACAATGTAAAAAATATTTCTATGCAAAAAAATGCATTATAAATTCATTTTGACTATAAGAAACTGTTGTTAGGCATGCTACCAGGTTCTCCATTGTATTTTCCATTGCAGGGAGTCCTTTAGGTTTTCAGCTACAGCGTACACACTCACAGCTGCGTACATGGTTTCTGTCATGCACCGTAAACTTGTGAAAGCGGAGCGAGGATGAAGTGACACATATTTACATGAAGCCTTCGTACAGTGTGAAAACACATCGGCCTCCCTGACGTCGAACTCCCCTCAAGTGCTTTATGGCTTGTTCATAAACCCAGATTTAAACATTGTGGTGGTGTCAGCATACTGTAAAATGGAAGGAGCCAATTCTCGTTCAGAAAGTATCACTAGTCTTCTAATATTTTTTCCTTGTTTTATTCATTCTAATTCTTATTTTTTGTTATTAGTGATTTATTTTTCATTTCATGCAACTATTGCATTATATTTTTAATCCCATTTACTCTGCAGTAAGAACACCTGGGACAGAGGTGTGGTGGAAACCACATACTTTGAATAATTAAAATGTAATGAAATCATGATTTCGCAGATGCCTTTTCGCTCTTAAAGTTTAACTTTTTTTTAAGGAACATGAATTATTTGATAAAAAGTATTGTTCTGATATACACAAAGCCATTTCTTAACTAAACAAACAAACAAACAAAAAAAACAGGCTGGTTTGATCAACATTTTATCTCAACTAATTCTCATTCCAATTTGTATGGGTGTCTTGCCCCAGGAGAGGAATTACAGAGAGAAACCTATTCATCATCAACATAAAGATGAGGTTTTTTGATCATTACGTTTGATAAACAGTGGCAAGTATGTCTGTGTCAGGGCTGAGTCCATTTGTAATTCAGAGTTTTCTTTTTTTATATATATATTTTAAAAGATGATAATTTTGTTATGCTTGACTGAGAAAATTCAGACTAAAATTAATGCAGCTCAGGCACAGGGTAGAAAAAAAATGAGGTCTATTCATTTTTGATCGCACTGAGAAAGCAAATGTGAAGAAAAGGTAAACAAAAAATTTTTTTTTTTTATTCTTGAGATTGTAGTTGGAAACCAAATAATCACACACAACAAGGTCCATTAGTTACTGTCTCCAAGATCAAGGGCAAACTTTCAATCCAACATTTTTTTTAACCAGCATGGATGAGAAGTCCTTAAAATGCAGAGAAAATAAAAAAAATGGAAATTTGAACATTTACAATTCTCAAAAAACTCCAGAGGTGCCGGTACCACACCTTGTCATGAGACTGGTTTTTCCAAGTAACTGGCTAATTTAAATGTTTCATATGTGAACGGTCAATTCAGTATTGGTGCATTATCAATATTTATAAAGTCAACATCTGTCTGAAGATAGCAATGTGCGATTCCTGTACATTAAGTTATTTATATAAAATATCAATTCTAAGCCGATTGCTTTTTAGATATATGACACACAACATGATTTTCATGATCATAGTCACCTTTTATCATGCTAGATGTACTCGGAGGTTTTGTTTGCTCCATATTAAATAACATCAGCCCACCTTTCTTTAAAGAGTGAACACGGAGTCTCTGATGAATGTTGTTCTTTTCATTGATTAAAAAAAAAAAAATGTCCATGACACAACCCATTAGTTGTGGAAAGAAGTTAACATTTATTTTAACCATAGGCTGAAACAATTTTGTTATCCCAAATAAATATTTTTCTTCAGCCTGCTTTCTTCCAGTACTAGTAATCAAGTCCATCCCCCAATGTCCCACTCTGTCGCCAACTTTTCAGCCAGCCCCTCACGAAATTCGTCTCTCTGTCAATATAGATCTCTGGAGACATTTATATCAATCTGCTGCACTATGGGTAAAAGAGGAAACCCTAAAAAAGAACAAATAGGTTTTAAATATATAATGTATTGTATACTGGACATATATCTGTCATGTAATTAGCCTGCGCGTGGCCATTCGGGTGCGTAATCTGACCTTGAGCAAACATCGTTCTCTTGTTGTCGACTGTACTACAGGAGGTTGTGTTATTTGGGGAGCAGGCAGTGGTGAAACTTGTAGTCTAATTTAAAAAAACAAAAAAAACAAAAAACAAAACAGGGATTAAATGAATAAATGTACTTCTTCCTCGTAATGATGCAGCCAGTGAAAAGTCTCCACAGCCTTCAAGTTTGTTTTAAAGCAGTGAGCTACACTGGAGTGCACCTGATGCTCAGGTGTTGAGCGGTTTTTGCAACTCTTTTCTCTTGAGGCCTCTAAAATCCTCACTGTTCCATTTCAGTACATGAGCACCGATATGGAAATTAATATTTTCTTCTTGTTATAATTGAGATCATCTTTGTATCATTAAAATCTGCCCACTTATCTATAATTTTTTTCCCCTCTTATCTCATCAAACCTGATTAATGCATCCTCTACAGCTCTATTAAGTCACTAATGTCATCCAGCATCTGCAAAATAGCTCAAAAATATTCATATTAATAATTAAGTTATTAAGTTGTTCTAAATTTTTCTTTAAAAGGCATGGGTGTTTTTTTTTTTACCCTGCTAGTTTGTTCAGTCAGTGCCCCCCCCCAAAAAAAACGAGATTTAATATAAGATAAACGTTAATGTATAAGTGAGCCATATATTTACACACTTTTAGCTTCCTGTGTAAGAATTTTTTATCAAGTAGTTACCAGTAATTATTGTTTGTGGTATAATGGGATGTCACACACAGCATTTCAATGCTGAGGTAACTATAGGACAAGTTACTGCCTCTGAAAAATGTTTCACATCTCAAGCATTAAAGTTCAGTCTAGGCCTTGGAAATGGTGCCTTGACGTAATCAACACAGTGCTAAACTAAAATGGCACAAATATCATCGCAAATATTGATGAAAACGTTGATAAATGGCCTGTCTAGTAATGCTTTGGAAAGAGATTAAAACATAAAAAATTCCTGGAGTTGCCCCTTTGGCTGGTTCCAAGAAAAATTTCAGCGGGGTCTTCCCTGGGCCACGTCCCATCCCTCTGCCAAGTTTGGTCCAGGACTTTTTTTGTATAATCCCGCTGACAAATAAATAAACAATTGAACCGACAAATAAGCATAAACGGATGAAAACGTGACCTCCTTGGTGGAGGTTGATCAGTGGGGTCCACCAGGAGCATCTCAACACAGTAGGACCCATTCATGGGGCTGGACTTTTCTGAACATCAAGCCAAAGTCTTCAAATCACAGGGAATCAACACTTTCCAATAACCATCAAACACTTGAACATTTCTACTGGTGCAATATTTTGTAAAATTTAAGCGGTTAGTTCACCAATATTCTATAATAAAAACACATTTTATCCGTTCCCTCATCAGGTTTCGATACATGCCAAACACAGTAGGGATGACCATCGAGCTGTTTTCACTGGAACTGTTTCTTCATTAAAAAGTAGTTAAAAGCCGGCCATTGTTGGTGGAAAGATGTTTTTCTCTTCTATTTTTCAAATGTTTTGGGTACTGCTAATGAAATACCATCCACCTGTGCTGTGTTTGGGGTGATGACAGAAATCTCAAAACCTGTGCAACAATGTACATGACTAGATACGGCCATTGGTGAGAAAAGGATGTTGTTGGGAAACAGTTCGAAATAACCCTGTGGATTAATTTAATTTGTCTTCAAAAAAACTTTTTCCAATTTTCACATTAAAAAAAAACCTATTGTCTGAAAATCAGAACTGGTGAATGACATAACTATCATGTCCTGTACAAACTCATGGAAGACTTTCATGCTTTAAAATACTTTAAATCTTGTTTTCTTCACTAGCTTTCATGACTCTAATCTACCATCTACCTTTTGCTACACCCTTTATGGTGGTTCACAAGTATAAATCTGAGATTTGATGATATTGACTGGCCAATGCCAACGAGGTAACTGTGCTCAGTGGAGATCTGCTCTGGAAGATTGGATAGATTTCTTTAAAGGTAATTTAGGCGGGAAACTGATCAGGACCTGGTTGAGTTGGGATGCGTTTCTTAAAGGTGATCACTGACTGGTTGGAAAAAAAAAAGGAAGTAATTTTAAATATAATCACTCACGTGTGACTTTGTGAAATATGCGTTAAAAAGAGGAATAACAACTCTTACACTGGGCCTTATTGTGGGAATTAGGTTAGATTTAAGATATGATCCCCTTGGTCCACGATGGACACGTGGCTTCCAGCTCCTCAAATGAGATTTTAAGGATGGATGGATGATGGACTTTGACCACAATGAGTTGGTCAGAGAAGAGCTGCTGTCACAAGTTTCTCTGAGACCTGAGTTTAAGACAAACGTCATCATGATCTGCTGTAAATTATACAGGCCTGAACCGGGAACTCGAGGCTCTCAACCCAGTCACATAGTACAGACCAGACGCAGACACCCAGCAAGGTCGGAGGCGGCTTCCAACCAAAATGTATTGATGATAAAAGCATCAGTACACCAGATGTGCCTTTAATGCCTTGGCTTATTGTAGCAGCTTATTGAACTTGTTATGGCCTACAAACTAGAGTGGGACGAAAAAAAGGGACAGATGAGAAACTGAAGTCCTGTGGGCGTGACTGGAGCTCCCCCCTTCCGTGCTCCCTCTCCAAAAAGTGTTTTCAAACTTAACACAAATGAATCATTGAGTTATATTTGACATTGAATTAAAGGGAAAAACTTATTGAGGGTTGATTTTCAGTCCTTTTTTTTTTGGATTAAAGCCACTGCACAAGGTTAAAAACAACAATCCCTGCCAAGATAAGGAGTAATGAGACTGACTGAGAGGTTGCATTCTGTTTGCATGTATTTTGGGCTAAATGGGGATTTCAAAGGATTTTTCTCATTTTCTTAGTGCTTTTCCTTCCTCAATTTCTTCTTTTGGCTCCACTTCAGAATGGCCTGGAAATGAAACTCTGCTTTCCAAGAGGAGAAAACAGCAGAGGAGTAATGATTAGTCAATTAAAATCCAGGTCCTTTTCTTCTTCTTACATTGTAATAAATTGAAAATTGTTTTGGGATTCTGTTTTGGATTGTTGACCAGGCAAAACGAGACATTTAATGATGCCGCCTTGATGTGTCAACAAGACCTTGGACTTTAACTCTAACAGACTTCTGTCCACTTCCTATTTCCAGTCACCTGTCAACCTTGGTTTCCAGGACAACAATGTTTCCTGACCTTTAACCAAACCGTCATTTTAACCAAAGCCATGATCTTTCCCTGACCAGGTCATTTTTTGTGTCTATACCAAACCTATATTTATCTGCTGCTGGGTCCGATCAGAAATT
The DNA here is from genome assembly GCA_016859345.1 of Istiophorus platypterus. Classification (NCBI taxonomy): domain Eukaryota; kingdom Metazoa; phylum Chordata; class Actinopteri; order Istiophoriformes; family Istiophoridae; genus Istiophorus; species Istiophorus platypterus. The sequence continues at coordinate 22,104,678 of CM029113.1, read as the reverse complement.
GGTTTGACTTGTTATGAACGTCGTCCTGCCACTATCATGGTCAGAATGCTGTATTTTGTCTTTTAATCTGAAGAACTTGTTGGACGCACTTTTAACTAATCAATGTAGAGTATTTTTTACAAGTGTAAAATCTGACAGTAGGAATCGTTAAGTGTCTTTTGCCTTTGAGCTTAATATAAAACTCGTCCTTTCCTCCCTCTGATCTTTCTGTGTCTCTTTTGTCCTACCTGAAAAGTCCAGAGACACAGGAAGTCTGTTGCCTTGGCACTGTGGCCTTGCAAAACTGCTCCTCTCCTGCCCTTGTATTAGGAAGCACATCTTACCTCCTCCTCCTCCACATCATCATCATCATCCCTCTCTCTGTCAATATTCTGCACATTTTCAGAGGGCAGAGAAAATGAAATGAGAATGAGTGTGGAAGTGTTATAGGTGGCAATTGGCCCGCAAGATAATCCTTTAACGTTACGTTCGTCCCGTTAGGTTTATTTATTTTCAAATTGGAGAGAAATCTACTAGTCCTAGTGTCTTAGTATACTTTGGTCTCTTGTGATGTGTTGATCGTGACCCGAATTCAAATCGGCCTGCACTGACATATCCGAACATTAAAGTTTACATTGGTCGCAGACGGCGAAACACGGATGACTGATCTTGCTACTCCAATTACCTTGCAAAGGTTTTCTTGAACTGCGTGCAGATGCAGAAGTGTGGGCACATGTGAAGGTATTACACGATCAAAAAAAACCCTGATCTTGGATGTAAGGGCGGCCTGCAAACAAACACCTTTTCCATCGGTGTTGTATTTTCTTCAGTGAACAATTTACGTTTACTGCCATGGCCGTTTAGTTTGGTTTGTCCTGAGGAAATTACAGTGAGTGAGTAAGCGGAAAATAGTTCAATGCATAATTGTTATTATTACAAATCACAAAGAGAACAAATAACAATTTACATAATTCCCAGCTCAGGTATGCTCAAATATATTCCTGGGCTTTAATAAAATATAGGAAAATTTGCTTTGCATTTCTGTTTTCAATTTGTTATACGCTACCCGAACTTCATACATATAAATCTAAGTTAGATACTGTATATCCCTAACAATGAAAAATAAATAGGTCAGTCTGACTCATTTAAGGGTTTATTATGAGAAAAAGTTCAGTAGAAAACAAAGGGCTTGTATTCTTTCATTTTTCTTTTCAACTACCTCACTATTTATCTTCACTGATTCCTATTTTTGACATCCTCTTTTTTTTCTTTTTGTTCCTGCTCTTCTTTGTGTCTCTCTTCCTTGAGCCTGCACATAAACATACCTACATTACATTACAATAGAACACCTTACTACCCAACTTAAAACCGGCTGCTTTGTTAGCTCACTAAGGTTACCTTTGTTGTTTTTTTGTGGATTTTCCCTCCTCATTTCCCCTCTGTCTTTTTTTCCCAACTTGCATGGACACAAATGGCATATTAATGCCATAATACTCATTTTAAAAATGAATGGATGTTTCTGGGGGAGCACAAGACAAAAAGGCTATCAGGATTGAGGAATAAATAGCAGTCCTCTGCTTTAGCAAATTACAGTCGTGAAGTTATTTGTGAATAAGGCTGTGTATTTTTTTTTAACATTGTTTTTATGCTGATTTTAATATTTGCACTTCATCCAGGAAGACTACTTCTCTGTAGTGAGAAGCTTTCACAAACTTCATCAGTGAGTCTTATGATTGTTTTTCTTGCACATTGTGAAGTTCATTTTTAAAATGTTAGGCGGCAGTTTTGAGCAGAAAAACAATCAAAATTGTCACTAAGTTGGCTTTATGATGACTCATATTTCTTTCCGATAAACTACATAACTATAAAATTCTACAGATCGCATGGCCTGTTCAAGACACTGCAGCATGAAAGCAAAGTCAAGTTGAGAGTTGTTGTCACCTTTGTGAAAGTGCTGGCTTGAAATGCCACACTAATTTTTGTTTGATGTTGACAGACCAAGTAAAAATGGAGATAGGATCATATAGATTTGATTTAAAAAAAAAAAAGAAAAAAGAAAAAGAAATGGGATGGGGCTGCAGGCTGTTGCATTTATCTTAATATTGTTGGTAGGCCATGGAGCACTCAAAAAGACTTTTATCGAGACTCAACAACCATTAAAGAAATGTATGGCCCAACACAGGAGGGTCAGCTCCTGAGGACTCGCTAGTTTACCTACACCTAGAGGACAAAGGTCACTCATATGGAGTGAATGAAGGGATCTATGTCTAAGTAGAGAAACCAACCCTCAAAAGAGAGGAGGGTCTATGACATCACCTGCCCCCCCCAGAAATGAAGAAGCCTCTTGGATCAGAGGTGAAACTTCTTCAAGATCTACAACCAAGTCCAGTCGCCCCTGGACTTAATTTACCTTGGAAAACTACGACCAAGATGCCTGGAACAAACCAACAAAACACCATCAGTTTCAACGTGTACATGGGCAATACTCATATCTGGGGACTGGGTACCATATTTATATGGAGAATTTCCCCACCAGATTGGGGGGTGGGGTGGGGGGGCTGGTTCCCATCCTGCACTGTGGGATCAGCAACACACAGGTGAAGCACAGGACCCTGGTGTCAAAGCCTCGTAGAGTAGAGAAGACAGGAACCAACATTGACACGAGCACCGACCACGTTCCTATTGCCATCGCCATGGTTACAGATTCCAAGAGAAAAAGCCACATGAGGCTGCAGCATACATTTTTGGCCACACATGATTTTTGCTGCAAATAGCTGTTTATAATTTGATTTTACATCACTCTTACTTTTAACGTTACTATTGCACTATATGGGAACAACCCCCCCCCCACACACACACACACACACATACACACAACCTTTGGAATAAAAAACCTTGTTAGCGCTCTGTCTAGTCTTATTGTGGACTTAAAATATTTTGAAGAGTGTTATAGCTAGAAAAAGAAAAAAATGCCAATGGCTCAACCTCCTTTTGTTATGAATGGCTGTATATTGATTTTACCTTAATTTTACCATTATGTTTTCAATTTTTGTAACCTTAATAATGCTTCATTGAGCATTTTTGTCTTTTTTATAATAAAAAAAACGTAGTAGTTTTGAGACGGTTTCGAAAAGTTAGTTTTCAATTCCGATTTGATGTATTTTGTGTTTTTTTGGGAGGGGGGCAATATCTTGATAAAGATTGTCAAAGTGACAAAAATAATAATATTTAACATATAATATATAATAATGAAATACTAATTAGATCATATAGTTGATGTTGTGCTGACCAAACGTTGGCATGGTTAATATTTTTTTATGTGGTATTCAAAAGCAGAATCAAAATATTTAAAACGGCTAAGAAAGCCACCACCTCCTAAAGGTTGAGATTAAAAAATTCCGCCATGAAACTCACTGATTCAAGGGCATTGCGGTATCGGTGCTGAATTGACTACAGGATGTTTTTACTGCCAACACACTGTTTTTACTGCCAATGCCTATTTCAATAGGAAAAAAAAAAAACATATTCTTAATAGGATTGTTTTGTGAGTTAACTTTATATGTATTGTCAGCGGACGGTCTCCACTTTTTTCTCAGAATTTAATCCACTTTTTCTTATTAGTTCACAGTCTATGATATTACAGCTGTGAGGCTTGAGTTTACAAACACGACCATGACATCTAGTGGGGAAACGCTGGCAGCAAAGTCTGATATTCAGCAGACTGAACAGTGACAGTTCACACACGGCCTGAGTCTCGTCTAAATTCACTTACATTCAACCAAATGATGTTTTCCTATGATTTTACATAATGATTGATCTTCCTAAAACCGTTGATGGGCTTACTTAACTTCAATGAGGTCAACATTAAATTAAGTTCCAACATTATAGGTCACAAATAGGTTGAAGTGGTCAAAGGTCAAAGGCTAGTTTCCTTATGGCATTTGTAAAGGTTTGGTCAAGCGCTAAAAGAAGAACACATGGAGTCAACGGATCGCCTGGTGTATAATGTTGATTATTTTTATTTTAAAGAGACCAGATACAGTATGATGAAATTTCAATGCGCTGTCTGGCCTATAAAAGTTGTGTTTTTAAGAAGAAAATATGTGCAAAAATGGAAAAAAGTGGAAGAAAGGTAAATTTATTTTCATTCAGCATCAAACAGAAGAAAATAGAAGAAAATCTGTTGTATGTAGACTTGTCAAACATAGACTGGGCTACAATGGAGGCTCGAAAAACTATTTAAACCTACTTAATTTAGGATTTGTGACACTTTTATTCTATTCAATTTACAGTGGAAAAAAAAGAGAAAAACCAGCTAATTCTAATATTTGGATAACTGGAACCAACAATTTCTTTTACAATTTTGCTTCAAAATGCCTGAAAAAAATTAATCAATCAACACGAGAGTTTCCAATGATTTTTTTTAAATTGACCATCTGCTTAATCAATTTTATGTAAACAATAATCTGCAGATATTAAGAGATGGAGATTTTACTGCTTTTTTCTCCACAGAGACAATGACCAGGCCTATATGTAAAAAAACGACATTGTATTGTCAAACCTGGATAATTAGATGAGGGCTGCAACTAATTAATATTTTCTTTATCGATTAATCTAAGACGATTAGGATGATTTAAAAAAAAAATTAAATCAACATTTGTTTATGAAACATACAAAAAAAACTGCTAAGTGAATGCGACATCTTCAAATTAACTGTTTTGTTTCTCCGAATATCCAAAACCCTTCAAACCTCCGAGTATTTAGTTTAGAACAATAAATGGCACAGAAAAGCAGTAGAATTTGTCCCGAGCGGCTGACGTCAGTTTTTGATCGATCGATCGATAATTAAAGCAGTGGCGGGATTCTTTTGGTTGCTGATCGATTAACCGACTAATCGCTTCAGCTCTAAACGACTTCACAGACTCGGACTAGCGAAACCTGCGTAGATAACATTTGTATTTGTGAAAATGAAAACAACGGGGATTTCAGCGGGTTTAATCTCAAGATTAAAACAAAAAACGTTTTAGTCAGACTCGCCGAACTCGAAACAGACAATAATAATGTGGAATTAGATCCTTTACCGTCGTTTCCCCGCCGACAGATGGCGTCCGGGTCCGCCGTGGAGCCGGCGTTTTGAAGCTCCCTCCCCGGCGGAGGCTGACCTCTCCGCCGCGATGACGGCTTCCTGCGGGCCGGCGGAGACGGACCGGCCGCCCTCGCCTCGGCGGGACGCACTGAAGGGAAGGAGGGTGACACCGGAGGCTCCGTGGCCGGCGTGCGCCGACTCCATTCCGGTTCACCGCCCGAGAACGAGCGGATGTCGCAGGGGATCCCGGTGAGTGCGTCGGCGTCTCGGCGTCGAGCGACGACAAGTTGGAGGCTTTTCCCTTTTTTTCTTCGCTGGTGTTTTAGCGGTGAAGTCGTAGGGACCCGATACGTGTCAGTTTGCGGAGAACGTCACGACAGACTCCGTTTAAAAACCCGGCGCTTAAACGTTGCTCCACTCGGCGCGATGTTTCCCCACACCGTAAGCGAGGTCCTGGGGCGAACATATGGCGGAGTCTCCGCTGCTCCTCTGTTCGGCGCACACACGACCGCGTCATGCGACGCACATTTCGGTAGAAATTCTACTTTCACGACCGTTTCACACTTGTTGCCGCCCGCGGTCGCGGTGGCAGGAGATGGCGGCGCCGCCGTTTGAGGCACTTTTCGAAGTTAAAATGCCGCCGACGAAATTGCGTCGATGCGTGTTAGACATAAGCCGAACGGAAGAGCGGCTCCGAGCGCTTCCAGACATACATTAAGCTCCAATCTTTCGAGTACGCGGCGCTGCCGGGAACAAAAGTAAGAATAAGCGGACGTTTTTGCGAGGGAGATTCGTATGACGCCCTCCCTACACCAGGGTGGACGCTGGGATGACAGCTCAGCCGCCGCGTCTCTGTGAAAACACCGGTAGACTCAACAAATATTCTGTTGTAGCCGTCACATGCACAGTGGGACTTAAGAGTTATCCGACTCACTAAGGCTCTTTTTAATGATCAAACTAGCTAATGTGGATCTGTCTGTGGATTTCGTTCATTTAATCGACCAACTTTTAACTGTCTTCTTGTTGAAGGTAAACTCTGACATGGCCCATCTGGGGCACCGTCTTTTACTAGACCTTTTGCTACTTAATTATACGTCTTGTTATTTTTCTGATATTTTAATTTTTGGATTTGCTGTAATACATACTTAGCTCCTTTCTATTTTTACAGCAGTTTTAATAAACCTGAAAGTTGTTTTTCCTCAGATTTCTAATAACAGCGTGGGACATTAAAAAACCTGGCCTTGTTACCGGGCTCCTCTTGGGAAGGAAAACCAAGTACATTTCTCAGTGCAGTATATCACTGCACATCTAATCAGTGTCGCCATGAAATAATTATTAATGAAGAATCATATGGTATTTTTGTGGGGGTTAAATGGCGAGTTTGATGTGACTATGTCAGGCCTAATGTTGTTTTATCCCCGTGGTTCTAATTATGGCATGTTTTTGATATAATTGGTTGACCTTTTTGGACCCGTGGATATGATAAAAAAAATTGCAGCAGGAAGCTTTTGCTTTTCAGTCGTGGAACAATTACCCTTTTTTTGCTGCCATGCTGGACGGGACACTGACATGTGCTGCAATTGTCCGTCTAAATTGTCTATTCCAGAAGGGAAATGAGTAACAGGATGGAGGGTTTGGCGGGACCAGGTGTCAGGGCGAACGGACCCGTTGCGGCGGCCAGCAGCCCGGCGAGCTCCGCCGTGGCCGCGCCTCTGTCTCCGGAGGAGCTGGACGACGATCAGCAGTCGTCGCTGACGGATGTCACGCAAATGTGGATTAAATTCGCTAAGACATTCGCCATCATCTTCCCGATCTACGTCCTGGGGTACTTTGAGTTCAGCTTCAGCTGGGTTCTGATCGGACTCGCCATGCTGTTCTACTGGAGGAGGAACCATGGCAGTAAGGACTACAGGATAAACCGTGCCCTAGCGTTCCTGGAGCACGAGGAGAAGGTAGCGAGGCGGAGTGTGCCTACCACTGAGCTGCCACCATGGGTAAGCCCCTCCAACATTATTACATTCCTGGTATCATCGCTTCCTTGTCTTGTCACGATTGCTTCACCCCTCCCTTGGGCTGTCCTCCCAGCCAACATCGAGTATAGGGTGTCAACACCGGCTGGTCGGCTGCCAAAACCGACTGATAGCGATAGCTGAGTTCCCCGCCGCGTCTTCCCACTGATTTTTTTTTTTTTTCCACAGCTTCTTCACTGAAAATACAAATGCCTTGATGAGTTTTTCTTTGGGAAACTCGAGATCAGTCCTCATCCTCTGTGAGGGTTAGAGGCCAACATTTCCCAACTCTTGCATGTGAGGTGTCGAAACCGCGTCGGAAGATTTAGCCATAAATAATACACGCCACAAGACTCGCCACTGGCTTCTGTTGAGACATGCAGGATTTGAAATAGGTGACTAACACTCACTTTTTCATGGGATGAGATACCGCCGTCATCTGGAGTCGTTAGACGAGGGACGCTTGGCGGGTGTAGCTGCCAACCAGCGGTGGAAATTGATAGTTCATGGCAGTTGGATGATCCAGAAATGGCTTGGCAGCACGAGGCCCAAGCTGTTCTGCCTCACGTCACCACACTCAGCCTCTGAAAAATGATGCTCAGGTGGTGTTTCTTGAACCACATTAAAAACCATTGCAGTGCACCATCAGGGGGAACCGAGGGGTAAACAGAAGCAGGATTGCTGACGTTTGATACCTTGACTCTTTCATTTTAATCTGCGGGACAAAAACAAACTTTGTCGCTTGTTAGCTGCTGGGGAAAGGTCACACGTTCTCCCCCCTTTGTTGACGGCACGCAGGCTCGCTGTCGGTTTTTTAGTAATATAGCCTGTGCTAGAATCTGTTATGACCATTTCAAACCTGTCAACCGCCTGAGGGAGTCCACGTCCTCGATGAATAATTTACGCGATGGCCCCCGGGGCCCTTGGGGCTGGCACCGTCAAGCCTGAGAGTCATCAGGGCCCTTTTTTGCTAATTTTCTCTTTTGGTATTAACCCCTTTGGTTTGATGTTGTTAGCCGTCACCGTGCTCGTCAGGCCCCACAATAGGGAAACCGACCTGGGGATGGAGGAGACATAGCTGCCATCCCCTCTCTGTTTAGGTCCTCCAGTCAACATCACCAGTTCCCAGCATGCTCGGTGTGAAGGTTAACAGTGGGCACGTGCACAGAAGGAGGTGTATGTGTGTGTGTGTGTGTGTGGGTGTGGGTGTGGTAGAGTGTGAACCGGTAACATCGGCTTGTGGGAGCTAAATCTGCCAATCAGCTCCTTGGCGAGTGGAAGCAGAGAGAACTAAGAGCGCAGTGTTTTTCCCAAGAAGCTTTTTTTAGAGCAAGACAAAGGATGGAAAAAAAATCTGGTTCGGTGACGCACTGCTCCAGTTCCAATTTTCAGTCTTTATTAAACACACACAACTTTGGCATATTTAGGGGGAAAGTTTTGATCTAAGGTCACTGTTATTTTTTATGTTTTCGTGTCTGGCAACGCAACAAAGCATTCAGGGCAAATTGCTGTTCGCGTCTATCAGCTGTCTGTTTAGCCTCAGCCCCAGTGCGACAGATAATCAAAGTCCGGATTAGATTTCGGAAGACTGACATGCATTGATTTTCGTGTTAGCGAGGAAGATATTTGAAATAAGTAAAGATGGAAATGACTCTTTAATCCTTGCTGTTGATATCAAACCCATGATAAGAAGACTGACTTAGAGTTAAAGAAATATTTGCTGCGGGCAATATGTGTTTGTTGCCCTCGGCAAAAATGGGTGCGGCGTTTTCATGAAGCTGACACCCGTGTTAAGGGGAGTGTAGGGTTCAGAAAAGTCATCGTTTTTTCTTTTTCCCTAATTTGAATTCATGACTTGGGATCTCAGAGTTTAGTTCAGGCCATACCAACTTTCACCAACAATATTCCAATGATTAATAGCTGACAGTTACTGTTCACGGTAGAGCTGCAACGATTAGTCAATAAATCAACCAGTAGAGTGAAAGAAAATTGATCAGCAGCCTTTTTTTTCCTAATGAACAATTTATCTTTTCAGTCATTTTTTTCTTGCAAAAATTGCCAAAACTTTGTCGGCTCCGGCTTCTCAAATGCTGGAGGTTTTTCTGTTTTTGTTTTTGTTTTTTTTTCATTGTGTATCATTGTAAATTTAATACCTCAAGGCTCTGGACTGTAGGTCGGAGAAACAATACATCTGAGGAAGTAACTTTGGATGTTTTTTTTCTACTTTATGACATATCATTGACTAAACGATCAATAGATTAATTGAGGATTTAGTTAATTAGTCAGTAATGCAAATAATTGTTAGTTGCAGGTGTTGTTCACAACAACAAATTCCACGATTGACTTTTGATCTATCTTAGATTTGTCTTTTAAATTTTTTAAATTATGGCTTATCTAGTTTCCACCTCTTGGAATCATCTTGAGGTTTCCACACAGAAACGTATCGCCCTTGTACTGAAGAGGCCTCCAGCCTCTGCAATAACATAATGTAATAGATGACGATGGCAGAAAAACGGTCGAGAGGCTCAGTGAATGGCAGGATGCCAGCCAGACCCATCAACCCCCCCCCCCCCCCCCCAAATCGCAGGTCATCCCATCAATACAACCATTATCACACAGAGACCTTGAGGAAAAATGCTGAAAAATGCAAAAAAAGGCTTTGCTGTACGCAGAGATACAGCGATGTGTTGCAAACTTTTGTTTGTGATGCTACATGTTTGGCCAAATCCGTGTCTCAGATGTTTTAGTCCATAAAGCAATGCATCTAAACACGTCTTGACGCGCATGAGCGGCAGGACAGTGCTGATGGATGGCACTTTGTTGATCAAATGGTGAACGGAGAAGCCGGTGAAAGGATGTCGATGGCATCTGATAATATGCGCGACGTTGGCCCAGGAATAAGCAGTGAACTTTCAACCCTCCCCATCCGGGTTGACACACGGACGCCGTCAGTCCGTCCCTCATCCTTCTCCCCAGATACCTTTATCTAGCTTTCACCTCTGCCACACTGACCTCGAAACTCAGTGATTAGACGCTTGCTTGAAGTCCCTGAGTTACTGGAACTCAGTCCTTGGCTGAAATCAAAACTCCGCATTTCAGTAGCTGGAATTAGGAGCCATGTTGTATCAATGCCTCTGGCTGGTACAATAGTAGTATTAATTTTTTTTCAGGCTGTAAAATTTCCAAAATTAATATAGAGCACAATGTGAAGCCTACGAATTGTTTTATTTGACCAGCAGACCAAAACCAGGTCATTTAAAAGGCTGCAAATTGAGTGTGTTTGAATTTTTTTTTTTTTGCACTGGTTACTATTCTTTTCAGTGATTAGTTGATTAATCACCCGATTGTATTCCTAACAACTGGAGACACACCAATGAATGGCAAATAAAATGCTACCACTGCTGGCAAAAGGGCATAAATGAGGTCGTGTTCATTGGCCGGTAACTATTAGAAAATTCTCCAGATTTTCAGCATAGATAGATAGATAGATTTCCAAATGAGGGCTGACTATTGCTGGAGTGGTTAATATTGATGCTTTATTACCCCCCCCCCCCCAAAAAAAAAGGAACTGTGTCACAGCCTGTGTAATGGAAATAGATTTGTATGGTTTCAGAAGCAGAAATACTTTGTTATTCATCAAATACAAGTAAAGTTTGTGTGTGTTAAGATGGACTCTGCTACTCTGCCGAATCAGGAGGCAACAAGTCGATTTCTTTATTATCTGGAGGTGTCAATGGCTTTCATTGTCCTGTTAAACACTGGGCTCATTTGATATAATCTGCATTATGGACAGAATGCGAAATACGGTATTGAAAAGGTCCATTCAGTCTATATGTATGTAAGAATCAACAAAATGAACCGCATCTGCATCATACTGGCAGGCAGCAAGCCTGTCGTCTCCTCCTGGCCCTCGCTCTCCCGGCAAATATGCCTGGAATGAGGCTGGATAGGCGGCGTGGGCAGCGGCTCGTGGTTAACGGGGCCCAGAGTGCCAGAAGTAATGGTTCGGTTTTATCTTTCTGAAGGACAAACCGACGCAATACAAACACCCTCGCTGCTGCCAGGCACAAAAAGAAAAAACAAAAAAGATGCATCCGTGCAGGCTTTTTCCCAGGGAAGGATGGAGGAGTTGTTGTTGTTGTTGTTGTTGTTGTTGTTGTTGTCCCACCCGAGAGCATTTCATTTAATCGGGAAGTGCCTCATCCGTGAGTCACGATCTTCACTGGACGTGGGCACAAGCATGACCACTTTCTAACATGGAAAAGGAGCACGCGTGTTTGGCGCTAAAGAGGCGTCTCAGATGTGCGTGACACCGTTAAAATCCTTTTTTAACACTTTTCACTCTTTTTCTTATCACCCAAACATTCTTTTTTTAACATGGGGCAGCGTCAAACAAGGTCAAATAGTTGTTTGTGGCCAATACAAAGTTTACGTATATGTCATCTATGTACTGGACATAATACAATACTGCAATAAATATTATCAAGTTTACACTTTCAAGTAAAATTTGACGATCAAAATTCTGCTATAAAACTTTGTTAATTAAAATAGAAGTACTGTGTATTAAAGCAGTAGCTGGTCTTTTCTTTATTAGTTATTCTGTCAGTGGATGGATCAGTACTTTAGTTTGTCATCTTTTCATTCACTGATTTCCTTCACCGTGCCTGTCTCTGATTACTCAATAGTGCCCTGATCCATACGAGACAGAAAATCAGAGAGTTTCTGCCCAATGGATCGAAGCTAAGCGGAGTAAGATGCCTATCTGCCTTCTTTTAAATACATTAATCTGATTAACAATGCATTGAATAAACTGTAATTGCCCCCCCCCGACATCATCATCATCATTGCTAAATCGAGAAATTAACTGCAGCCTCCAGTCACAAATCGGCTTTCAAATTAGTTTAAAATGTTGTCGTCTCTCTAAGCCTCTTTGGCATCAATTTGGCTGAAATTAAAATAATATTAGAGGGGAATTTTATTTGTCACATACTAGTAGTTACAGAGAAAAAGAAACCCCTAATTTTTCAAATGATCATTCTTTCCTGCTCAAAAAGTGACCTTTTCAGTGTTTGTCATCATTTCAGATCATCTGAACTTTGACAAAACAATTCAGTCAACTGTTAAAATATTCAAACCCCTTTGTTAAATTCAGGCTTAAGTCCACAGAAGTCATTCGAGGTCACCGCCGGCTAACGAACCGTCTGCAGCACAATAGCATTACTGAAAAAGGATGAGGTCTGGCCAGTAAACCCGGGCTCCGGATGTTTTACTCATCAAGGCGGCAGGAAAAGCATTTTGACTGGATGTGATTTAATTGGACCTTCCTGCCTCAGTGTAGCAATAAGCACCTGTGTGGCCAGTGGGGAGTGTTACCTGGAGTGTGTTTTAAGGTTTAAAGAATTTATTCTTTCAACTGAGATCCAGACCAAGGTGGTGTTGGGGAGGGGTGAAACAGTGAGGATGTTGCAGTTAAATGATTGGGGTCTTACACCACCAAGGCTCCCAGCCTCCTTTTTAATCTGTTTAATATGTCAACGCCTTAATGCCGACGTCTGGCTGTTGACTTCAGACCAGTTCAACTGCCTTTGATTGCTTTATCACACTTAAACTAATCAGAAGAAGTGACAGTGGAGCAAAGGGGAACCAGGTGATGCCAAAGTGGATAATGTAAAGGCAGCACTGTGATGCAAAGCTGCCCCCCTCCCAATTATTGCCCAGGTAAGACATAAGTATATACAGAACTGCAGCTATATGTACTATACTTGCATAATTTATTATTGTATCAGTGATTATGAAATCCTCCACTGAAAAAAAAAAAAAAACAATTATCAACCGCAACTTTACAGTCTGAAGTGATGTCTTCAAGTTGTTTGGTTTATTTGAACACCGAAAAAAGCAAAAAAAAAAAAAGAAAACCCCAAAAGTTATTAAATTTACTAGATGAAACAGAGAAAAGAAAGCAAGAAAATTCAGTGTTTTTACTTAAACATGGCTCATAGACTTCACACTCTTCTGGACAGTCTGACCCTTTATCTCACGTAAAGCTGGGGTGCAGTTATGTAAAATCCTGACTCGCACGGCGTTCATCATTCATCAGTGTTGTTTACTCTTTAAAAAACAAACAGAGGTCACTCCCAGCTGTAGTGTTGACTGTAGGACAACCGCAATGAGAAGTAATTGATATATGCAACATATCTAAAAAAAAATTTTTTCTTCTTCTTCTTGCTTTATTTTGTAGTAGTCTCTCTAAATTTTGCCTCATAATTTTAAGGAGAGGTCTTTGTATTCTTTTTTAAAGACATTAGCTTCCTGCCTCTCTTGCACAAACATTTGTTTATTTCAAATCCATGTATATCTGAGTTTAAAGTGTCTCTATATTTGTGAATGTCCTCATGTACATATATATATCTATAATAATTATAACCAGCAAACAAACAAAATCTAATGATACCAGCACCAGTTATCACCATTGTATTTTGAATAATTAATCAGTCGGTTTTTTTGGAGGTCTGCATACTTTTTTTTTTTTTTCATTTAACCAGACTATTAAACAGAGGAGCATTGAATCCGGATTATTTGGCGCTTTATATGTAGGGTTGGTAGGTGTGAATGTGTGACCGTGAATAAGAAAACAGGTGGTGCCGGAAATGTTCGGGCGAGGCAGAAAAAGGCTCTTTCCCTCAGCAGCTGAACGCTGAAACAACCTGGTTCGAAACAGTCTGGTTCTCTCATCAGCCTTTCAAAAAAAAAACAAAAACAAACCAGACGAGGAAAGACATTATGACCACGGTTGGACTGTTTCTCTCTCCTCCTCCTCCTCCTCCTCCTCATTCTTTTCGTCTCCGTGTACTCGTACGACATGGTATGGGTGGGGTTTCCCCTGTTCTTTTGATGTGTCAAAGGGCAGGGCTCTGCTCCACCGCAGAGGGGGCGGGGGGGAACAGAAAGGCTTTGTGCTGCTCTGCTCTGCTTCTACCTGCAGAGTTGGGACAGACCAAAAACCAAAAACAATGTTTGCCCAACTGCTTCTCAGAATTTATCCTGGGGACTTAAATTTCTTTTGCATTCAACAAGTCTGCGGCGCTGGTGTTTCCTTGAATATAGCACTGCGAAAAGTCCCATTTCAGGTTAAATTAGAAAACACATTTGCCAGTTTAAAAAAAGTGTGGCAAGTTCTATGGCAGGTGCAAAACAACTTAAACCTGATGTATGAATATTTCTTAGGGCCTAGATTTGCAAAAAAAAACCTGCACCAGGAACAAGCATCATCATTATGCATTTTTTCAGTGAGTCCATCTCGTAGATGCGACCTCCGGGGTTGGCTTTCGGCAGCTCATACAGCCAGTTATCGTTAAAATAACCTTTTTTTTGCACATTGTAATAACTTTAATAAAGACATACGTTTACTGAAAAAAGGTGCAATTGCAAATATCGGTCTCGAAATTTTTAAGAGTTGATATTGGATCATCCAAATAAAATTGCAATTAATAGAAAAGTGACCTACAATTTACACACCCAGAGGGGAAAAGGGGGCCAGCCTTGACCACTATTGCGTTTGAGTAGATCCAAAATATTTTATGCAGGATTTGTGCTTCTTGTGGCGTTCACATGCCACTGTGTTGGGTTCCTTCGCCGCCGTTTTTCGCACTTCAAAACGATTGCGACCAGAACCTAGCAGATCTTGAGCCGATAGATGTCGAACAGTGGTTAGTTTTCCTGAATTTGCTGCAATGCAGAAAACGAAAGACAACGTCAGAGGAGACGGTCTGTGCGACGGCGGTGAAGAAGGTGGGAGACCAATCACAGCTCTTGCGGTCAGCATCTCCAGGACTTGTAGTTACATTTTTGGGAGGTGCCCGTCAGGCTATGGCTTTTCATGTTGACAGGTTGCCCTGCGTTGGGGCTCCAGAGCACCATAACGGTCAGAGTAGCCCCCATTGATCCCCTTCCGAGATCCTACAATGGGCACGCGAGCATCAGAACTGGACCATGGTGCAGTGGAAGAAGCTGGCCTGGTCTGATGATGGGTCACGCTTCCTTTTACCTCATGTGGACAGCCAGGTCCGGGACGAGGGCAGATCGGCGGAGGCAGTGCGACGCCCTGGGCGGTGTTCTACAGGGAAACCCCGGGTCCTGGCGTTCACGTGGATGTTACTTTGACACGTACCACCTACCTTAACTTCAGTGTAGGTCACATACAGCCCTCCATGGCAACGGTATTCCCTGGTGGCAGTGGCGTCTTTCGGCAGGATGACACACCCCACCACGCCCCGAGAATTGTCCAGGAAGGTTTGGAGGAACGTGACAAAGACCCCAAGGTGTTGAGTCAGCCTCCACATTCCCCAGACTTGATGGAGCAACAGTGGGATGTGCTGGGGGGGTGGGTCTGATCCATTGGGGGCCCGCTTCAAAACTTACAGGACCTGATGTTGACATCTTAGTGCCTGATATAACAGGACATCCTTGGACGTCTTTAGGAGTCCACGCCTTGATCTGTTAGAGCTGTTTTGGCAGCATGGGGAGGGTCACAATATCAGGAAGGTGGTTTTAATGTGTCTGGCTGACTGGTGTGTAATTAAAGCCATTAATCATCAAAATCTAGTGTCTTTCCGCGGCGATTGCCTCGACTTGTCTCCGTGTCCCCGGGCCTATATATAGGTGTCGGGCGACACCATCTTGTCCCTTAGGTTTCCTGTTTCTGCACCTTTCAACGCCTTCCGCAGGCCGGGGGAAAGCTGACCGAGCAGCTTTCCCCTGGGCTGTTTTTGTTGTCAACCTTGCCGAGGAGGATCTCTGCCCTCCCATCGGAAAACGGAGGCTGAATATTTATTCGGCCTGCAGTACCGGGGCGTGAACTGAGGATGCAGTTTTATTTTAATTTTAGTCAGCTGCAGTCTAATTCCATCTATTTAAGCAGTACTAAACAGAATTATTCCCCCTCTCCATGTCTCTCTCTCTGTCTCTCTTCACGCGCACACATGCTTTTTGTTGGGGGGGCAGAAAGGGAGATTAGGATTTCCAAACAGCTGTTACATAGTTGAACTGAGAGCCTCGCCCACTTGACATGCTTTGACACAGAGAAACACACAGGGATGCTCTATGCCAATACTGATCGCCAGTGGTTTCCTGTTTCAACACAAGTTTACAGAAAGCTCTCAACCTCTCATACCAAATAAAAGGCTCTGCAGAAGACTTGTCTTTGCCTTTAGCCTGATCCACTTAGTGTTTGTTTTGTTTTTTTTTGTTTTGTTTTTCTTAACGTCGCTGCATGAAAAAGAAAAAGAAGGGTCTGTGCTGGTGTGGGCGTGTTGCTACAGGCAGACGAAATGTGATCTAAGGAGGCCAGTTTGAATAATGCATCCATAACTTTGCAGGTTTATTAGACGCACCGTGCAGCAGGTTTATAATACCATCGGATGAGATTTTACAAGTTATAATATCTAATCTCGACAGCTGTGAGATTAGTAGGTGGAATTAAACGGTTCAAACCCAGTCATCCAGCTGGAACAGATGCTTGCGAGTATTCGTTTCGCTAGTTCTTGTGCTGAAGTGAATAATTTCATGATTTTCTCGATCAATCTATTCGGTTTGGCAAGACTATTGGGTGTTTACCTAAACAATTGCTAATTTTATCAGAGTAGTTGCAGACTTACTTCTTTAAAATGTGGTGTGGTGTGTGCCTTCTTCAGTACTGCAAACATTTTAAAAGTGTCTTAGAGCTGCAGCGATTACTCCATTGATCAATCAGTGACGTCAAACCACAGAAAATTAATTGCCCTCTATTTTATTTAATAAGAAAAAGCCAGGTTATCTAGTTGCGACTTCACTAATTTGAGTATTTGTCGGTTTGTAAACTGAATATTGTCGGGTTTCAGGCTGTTGATGAGACAAAATGATACATCACATGGCTTCAGTAAGGACCCCGTTAGTTTCTTATATTTCATAGATTAATCATTTGAGAAAAGATGAATCAATAATGAAACTAATTGTTAGATGCAGCACTAAAGTGATTCTTTACATCCCCTCAAATCCATTATATCAGTGTGGATGTGTCCATGGTCACCAAACCGGTAGCAGAGCTGTGTTGTAAAAAAAATGCTGGATCTTGGCGCTGTGGTTCAAAGACTTTTGCATGTATCCTGAAAGTTAGCTCTGAACTTTGTTCGCTTATATGGTTCATTAGCTCCCTTAGCTTGTAACATGCTAACATGGGCACCGTGTGCTCGCTAGCAAGTAGAAACCCGAGGATTCTTCCTGCCCCAAGTTTATTTATCAGCCTCGGAAATGTTTTATGACGTCATCATTCACAATGAACAAGCAGGCGTGCAGGTTTTTCTACACCACAGAGTTCCATAGAAATCGGACGATGCTAGGTGTTGCTAGGCTATTTGTGGTTGGCACGTTGGGAACAAATTCACTTGGAGACATCGGCAAGAGCCCGTGACTGAGGAGATTATCAGGGGGCCTCCACACTGCACTGATTCCATTGTCGACCGTGGTTTGTAACGGGGAGGAATTCTGCAGGCAGAGGGCGCTGTTCCAAAGCCAAAAGCTCCCAGATTTTCCGCTGAGAGCAGATGGAAAGAATGACTGGCTTGTGGTGAAATGGCCATTGTTGCCGAAAAAGAGGGGGAAAATATTACCCCACTTTATTTAGGACATAGATCAATTTCCTTTCTTTGTCACTGTGGACCATAAAGTATTGTATATCATGGATGATTAAGTTGATGGACCCTTGTGTCGATGTCTCTAGTTTCGGTCTTCCTTTCGGTTTTGTTCATACTCCTTCATCTCCTTCTCTTTCAGCTCTCTCATTGGTTTCCTCTTTTTCTGAGTGCTGAGCCATGTGCCCCCCCCCCCAGTGTTATTTCCTGTTAACTTCATGTGAATGACTGTCATTTGTTTTTTATTTATTCTGTTCTGGTTTTTTTAACCGTACTTCTTTGTACCACACTTTTTTTTTTGATCCACACACCATGTTTTTCTGTCGTTTACCCTAAAAGGGGAAAAAACTGTTCTACCGACGCTGCCTGTTTTATAGGCCAGATGATTCATTCTTTCCCCCTTTTTTAATCCCTCGTTCCCACTCCATTGTTTTGTTTTTAACATCAGTCAAGTTGCAACAGATGCAGCCGGCGCAGCTGCCTGCCGTAATTAGGGCGATTACCTACCAGAGAACATGGCGGGGACAGACCGCAGCAACATCTGGCGCACCTTTATGTCAAGTTTTACCTTGAATAAACTTGCAGATGGAGTGTGTAAACGTACACAACCCAAATTTTTTTATTCCATTTACATGTTTGGCTGCGTTCTGGGGACTTAGACCTCCCTCCCAGGCCTCCAGCACCCAAGTCGGACACGGTGATAATAAATGATGCTACTTAGATTTTTCCCTTCCTCACTGCTCACGCTGCTTCACGTATGAGTTCCCATGGCATCGCACTGGACATCGGTGCTGTTGGGATCGACCTGTGTAAGCCTGAGATGCCAGGCTTGACGGTATAACGTCCCCAAAGATGGCACAAGAAAGCGCATGATGAGATGACATGGAAGGAGTTAACGTCTTCATTCCTGATGGCTGTATTTTGTTTCTACCCTTTTTTTGTCCCCCTTGTATGGTATAATAGAGCTGAAAGTTGATTAATCAGTCGTCGGAAGATTCATCTCCCAACTCATCATCGTTGAATTGGTGAATTGGTGAATCCAGACTCAAAATCATCCATATCTTAGGCGGAGTGTTTGCGCATGAAGAACGGGGCCCATGCAGCACGCGCTGCTTAAATATAAACGCGTCGCCCGACGGTGTCATGCCTCGTGAAGACCATTCCCCACGTGCTTGGAATAGATCTAAAAACGACACCTTGTTGTCAGTGTCGTAAAGATAGCGATTGGAATTTTCAGCCCAAAGAGAAAACACCACGTGACGCCGGTGTCTTCATCGGTGCGAGCCTGTTGCTGTGTTTGTTGTTGTCGGTTCTTTACGCGGACCGCTCGGCGTTGTATTTCCTGGATGCCGCTGCACGTCCGGACGTGTCTGAGTGGTTTGTCCCTCGTGTGCGAGAGACACCATCGAGCCACAGTAATAGTTAGGAGACCTGAAGGGCAGTCATGTAAAATGGCAGCTTTTTGTGGTTATAATTACTATTAAAGCTACAGTTGAGTGCACTGAACTGAAACAATTATTGAGTATAATTAAAAAAAAAAATGTTAAAGTAAATTGTACAGTACGTTAAATTGAAACAAAAATGATGCAAAATTGTAGAAATAAGCGTCTTCTAAAACCTGACATTTAAACTCTTACATTGATTGGTTTGTTTTTAACCATTTACACTTTGGGTGTATCCGCATGTATTATTGATTAGTTTGATTTACACACAGAGATTAAGCATTTTTGTGTGTCTCAACTAATTGTAATTTCAAAAGAGCCCCTGCTTTTTACTCCTGTGTTTAAGCACATAAGAAACATTTTCTTAAATCTCTTTAGAAACCTGGACTTAGTCAGGGTTTAACGTTTGTCCCATTATGAAAGTGATAGCAGACTCCAATTGTGTGTTTTAAATTTTGGGCTCTTAACAGTTTTGAAAGTGCCTCATTAACAAAATTATTTATTGTAAAAGTTTCTGAAAAAACAAAAATATGGAAAGTTTTCTAGCAAATGGTGAATGAATAGGTGGACTCAAGGCTCAGTACAATGTAAGTCCATATCTTTTTGCATTTTTACATGACATATAGTCCTTACATCATTTGTGCAATTTATGTATTTTTGTCTTGTTTTTCTGTCTCTTCTTCCTTTTTTTTAACCCAGACTTACTGTTGAATTTGCTGATTGCAATAACACGTATTGTATGTTTCATTTTTTGGTGTTGAGGAATTTGATCTTTGATCCTCTAAATGTGCATAAAAGCAAAGCACTTGATCGAGGAAGTGCACGCACAGGGGACAGGCCCTTTTATTTGTGTATGCAATTAGAGCGGAAAGCCTTCCCAGTCCTCCTGAACTTTGGGCTGTATTTAAAGTAGTTGCATTTATGGCTGTATCCACAGGCACTTATTCATGTGCATCTGCCCCCCCCCCCCCCGGCCTAAGTGCTTGTGCAGGATCCTCCTCAGTGCGTTGGTTATGTAACACGTCTGTCACAGTCGGTTCCCAGTCCTCGACAGCAGCTTTGAGGCCACTGCACTGACGTCGGGTAGGGAGCGAGGTGCCCATGCAGCCTGGATACACCACCTTAAAGAGCTTCGTTTCTCTGTGAGATATCCATCGTTATCCAGAACACTATGCCTGAGCTTAACAAAGCAAGCAGTGGTCACTTCTTAGCCAAGCTTGAGGCATGACTCTTGGGATGATTTTGTTATCTCGACAACTATTGCGACGGACTAGGTTAAACATTCATGTTCCCCAGAGGAGGAACCCTAATGAGTTTGGTTACCTGCTGACCTTTCCAGTAGCGCTTTCATGGGACTGTCATTTGTGGTTGTGAGTGGAATGTCCATTAAAAGTTATGGGATGGATTTTCCAAAAAAAGACCACCCTCACCTTTTTATTTTGAATTTCCAGAATTTTCTTTTTCCTTTTTCTTTTTTTTTTGTCCATTCTCCCCAGGGTGGTGGACAATTCTCAGTGTAGGTTTTTTCCGTTTTGTTTTTCCCATTTTTTTCCCTGTTTTTTTTGTTTTTTTGTTTTTTTTGTTTTGTTTTTCTTTTTCCTTTTCATACAGCTGAGGCCCTGCGCAAAAAGCCTAGGTGCTAAATCTCGGTAGGGAAACCTCTGTATATCGCGGTGCTGTCAGTGTGGCAGTGCGGCCTGCTAAAGGGAACTGGCATGAATAGAGGGGAAAGGGCAAGAAAGATAATTCTGTGTCTAAACAGAGGGTTGGCAATGTGTTTATCTGTGGTAATTAGGATTTACGAAGGAGCCTTGCACACACACTCAGCTGTAATTACAGTTTGCTGAATAATTACAGAGCGGAGAGTAATTTTTTTTATATATTGCTCATTTAAATTCCTTAACAAAGTTTTACCTTTTTATTGCATCACGCTCTAATATTTAGGGTCACATCTCTGTTTAACACAATACAATTCAACAGCACCACGAATCTTAAGCCTCCAAAATGTTAATAGTTGATTAGTTGAATCAACAGCTCTCTAACAGAATTTAAGTAAAAACTGAACGTTATAACCTTCATGAAGGAGGATTTACCACAGGACTGTTGTATTAGACTTCATCGGTACTACTGAGGTCTAACTAACAGACTCAGAAGTATTTTTTCCCCATGGCTCAGACTTTTGACCTCCTTACATTTTATCTCCTAAATGACCCTTTACAATAGTCCATTTGAACTTCACTTCCATTTTTAAATCATACTCAGTGACGGTTGAACAAGTTAGATAGGAAATTCATCCCACTGTTTTTTGAATTTTTTGGATATTTGAGGAATTGTTTGCACAAGTTGGTCACTTCTAACAGGAATTGTTTCTTGAGTCTTCTGCAGCATTCGATGCTGCTGGATGTGACAAAGATAAGTTTTAGTCCTTGTTTGTAGGTTGGCAACTAGCAATTACTTAATTATCAGTTGATCTGCTGACTGTTTTCTTGGTTGTTTAGTGTATGAAATGTGAAAAGGGGGAAAAAGGGTCAACACAACTTCCAAGAGTCCAGGTGACGTCTCTTTCCCTCTACTACCCCCCCCCCGAACAAGATCGAGTTGGAAAAAAAAAAAAGCTGCCATGAAAACCAGTAGGGTGCATATGTTAGAAGAAAAAGTCATTAGCCAACATGGAATTTACATCAGTTCATTGATGTATTTTGTATATACTTTAGATTATGATCCTAACGCTCGTCTTTCTGTCTTTGTTTCCAGGTCCATTATCCAGATGTGGAGAGAGTGGAGTGGCTGAACAAGGTACATGCACAGACACATAAACACATTCATCCGCTTCCTCTCTCCATCCTCACAAACTCGTCTGCTCTGCAGTACATCAGGCACTGTTAGCCTGTTAGCCAGCAGAGGCAGACGGGTAGAGTATATAAATAGGATCTGGATCTGGAGCTCTGATAGACCCTGACCCAGTAGTGCCACCTCCCTGGAGAGAGAGAGAGAGATGGAGGAGGATGGTAGGGAGATGGAGGAGCAGAGAGAGTGATAGAGAGATAAAGAGAGTGAACTGGAGAGAGAGACTCTGGCACATGGAGGAGCATCACTTACTGTAAATGTTTACACATTGATTACTTCCTGTAAAAAGTTGATGGATGTTGATTACCAGGAAGATAGCTTTTTAGAATCCGAATCTGACATTATCTCACATTATTATCTAAGGGATCTTCATGTGTTGTTTTTTTTTTTTTTCTTTTATGGTGCAGAGATTTTTTGTAAACTTTAATTAATTTATACTTTTTCAAAGCACAGAAATGTACGTGCATGTATGTAAGTAAAGAAAAGAATTAAGAATTAAGAATTAATAAGACATCACAAGGTAAACAAAATGAAAAGAAAATTATGCTAATGGAGAAATTATGTTCTGTTATGTTAGTGTCAACTGTAGTGATGAAAGCAATTATCTCACTGATATTGGATTTTTTAGAGTAAAAAAAACTGTCAATAACAATATAGAAGTAATAATTTAATAACAATACATGAGCCGATGACTTTTCTTTTTTGGCACCATTGAGAGAGAGCTAAACGCTTACATCACCGTGCTAACATGTTCACAACTAGCAGACACAATCTAAGGTTTGGCTTGTTAGCATGATGAGGTTAGCTTTTAGCTAACATGCAAACGTTTAGCATTTTAGCACGGTTATGTTAGCATTTAGCTCTCAGCTAAAGGTCGAGGGACCACACCCCAAATACACCACGTCAGGTAACAATCAGCATTGAGAACATTCCTGCCTGCTCACTCACGTATAATTGCACCGTCTCCTCCCTCACAAGCTTATTCTGGGTCACTGTGCAGCAGACAATAGACTGAGGAGAGGAACACTCTGAACTCACAGGCCTTACTGAGCCAGTATGTGCGGCTGTAGCACAAGCTAAACGAATGAGTCCTAATTATTTCTTTCTCAATCAAATTCCAATCTGCAGCTGGAGGAACACTATGCTGTAGCCATGCTGCGATTTTTGGGTTTGGGGTTTTTTTTTTTGGTCGTATTTACATTTATTACTCAACTTTAGATTTATAAAAGAAAACTCCATCGTGTACACCAGGTCGTCTTTGCAGTTACAGTAAAAACAAAGTGTGAAAGTTTTTTTCCAGGAACTGCTGGAAAACTGCAGGATTTTTAAGCCTGTGGATAAAGAGCGGATTTTATCGCTGTAGAAATTCTCTGTGCAAGAGAAAAAAATTTGGCTCAAATCTGACAGTGATACACTGCGATTGTTAACCACGCACACATAACATGAAAAATTTTTGGTGAGGATCCCTAAGATTTGGTCAGTAAAACAACTGTGAGCAAGATACGCACAAAAGCAAACATCTTAAAGTTAAAGGGTGAACTTGCCCCTGGAGGGTTTCGGCAGGTCTTGAAATTTCTAAAAGCACTGAATTAAGTTTCCTTCAGGAAAAAAAGGCCTAAAAAGTCTTAAAAAGTCTTAAACTCAATTTAAATATCTTTAAATATTTTCTCATGCTTGCTGTAGGTAGTAATGTTGGTTATGAAATGTGTTTGCATCTAATCCCGTGGTGTAGGGAGGTGTCCCACACCTGTGAACTAGAAGTGTTAATGTTGCGACGGTGGATTTTGCTGCAGGAGGCCGCTCGGTCTTTCTTTTTTTTTCTTTTGATGTAGAGTTTCAGTCAGAACCATCGGACTTGCAGCAAACGCCGTCTCTGCTGCTGCTGCAGGAGCTCAGAGGCTCCTCAGCCCACCGTTACCGGAGAAGTAGCAGCTTCAGGAGACATTGATAGAACAAATCGCTTTTAATCGGCTGCGCCATCCATCCGTTTTCATCTGGCTGTCCAGGACACATTAATTTCATCGGTTACGTCATCAGAAATTATGGTTATGTAACACTGGGTAGAATTGGAATAAAGCATCATGGTCGAGAATTATTTACTATAATGTCGTCTGGCCTGGGTTCTCTGTCATACTTTATTATTTTAGCCAGTAGGAAAATTACACATTAGATGAATTCAATTGTATGTGGTTTTTAAGAAGGTCATAGAACCTCTTGCAATGAACATACAGTAGCTGAAAAGCCAAAGTCAGATGATAATACCGGTCTGATGAGGTTCTGCGTAGAATTACTCACACCTTAACTCAGGGTACCTGCCAGTGCAGAGAACTTACCCACTTCCGGTTCTCCTGTACACCATATTTTATTAATTTTCAATAAAGTGACACGAGGCCATGATGTGGCACCGATCCGTCGGGTCCCAGCGCCTTCAGGACAGACCCCCCCCCCCGCTCCGTTGTGTAATTGTGTCAGTGCTGGAACGATCAGTTTATCTCTTCATCTGAGAATGAATGGACCAGTGATCGGTGCTGATGAGTTTCCCGACATTATAACTTTTTTTTAATTTTCGCTTGAGGAAATAACGATATGAAAAACACAAGCATGGGCATTGAAACTGGAAGAGAAAATTAAAATGAAAGAGAGGGACTGGACAAAAAAATAAAAACAACTTCCAGTGGTCGTAAGTTATGTATGTATGTTGTGTTTGCTGGAGGAGGTGGAGATGGATTGCATCAGTATAGTGCTGGATCAACTGGGGGTATTGTAAGTCTATGTTACCTTTTTTTTAAAAAAAATATTTTATTTGCTATCTGACTTAGAATGTACACATTATTTAGACTTTATTTATTTATTTATTTATTTTTAGCTGTTTCTCGGATATATTGAGAAAATGCCGCCGTGCATCAGACAGAAGGGCAGAGCGAGGCTTGTGGTCTGACCCCTGGCTCCTCCCAACAGAGTGTCCTTGAACTCCTCATGTGTACAGGAAGGGAAAAGATAAATTCCCCTTTTAGAGGAAAGTGTTTGTCTAGTAACAAGTTTAAATATTTGTTAAGTTTTAGCCCCAAAGATTGTAAGGGTATGATGCTCAGCGCGATCTGGACCATTTCTCAACCCCCCACCCGCCAATTCTTCTGTCTACTTCTGTCTTATTTCTGTCCTCCCGCAGACGGTGAAGCAGATGTGGCCGTTCATCTGCCAGTTTGTGGACAAGCTGTTCAGGGAGACCATCGAGCCGGCGGTGAGGGGTGCCAACCCCCACCTCAGCTCCTTCTGCTTCACAAAGATCGACATGGGCGACAAGGTGACGGAATAAGAAAAACGCTGAGGGCCGTGGTGGTAACGCTAATACATACGTACCACCTGCTTAGGTAGTTTGTGAATCTGAAAGCTCAGGCAAAACAACAAAAGACAAGAAGAAGAGAGCAGAAGCTACAAGTAAACAACAGAACAAACAGGAAGATGCTCTCACCTTTATTAGTTGCACAGTTTACAACTGCTGCTGCTGCCACATTTTAGTTTGTTTTTTTTTAAGTGGAAGAGTGCGTTACAATCAGAAATCTAAGGAAATTCAAAAACCCTTCATTTAGAAATTGAAAGTTGATTGAAAGTTGATCCAGACTTTGTTTTGCTGGGAGTCTGAGGTCCATATAATAATGTGAGACAGAAGAAAGAGAGTCTGCAGCTCCTTGTTCTGTAAATAACAAGGAAATTGGAAAAGAAAAAGAGAGCCTACACACATTCTACTAGATTCAAAGGAAATGGAGAAAGTGTTACCTGCTCGCTGTGTTTTGGTTTTTAAAAACAAGGAAATTATGTAGTAGCCAAGGGAGAAAATAGTTCATAAACAGACATCAGTATACATCAGAGTGTCCTGGAAAAACTAACAGAAAGGTTCGGCTCTGCCTCTGTTGACTATGCTACTCAGCAGTGCTCCTGGGAGCCGGTCAGTTACTGGTCAATAAAGGGGGGAAAAGAAAAAGGAACATTTTGTGTCGCATGCAGCGGTGATAAGGACCAGAATTGTCTGCAGTTATGCATAATCTGCATAAGTCTACAGCACGAAATGAACAAAAGCAACAAAAGTAGAAGTGATATTCACTCTGAAGGGTCGTCTCTAAAAACGGATGGAGAATAAAGCACCAAACAGGTTTTGGTGCCTGAAACAAAAAGCAGTAAGAGCATCCGTGGGAAGTATGAATTATTTTCACCAGTTTTGGACTGAAACGTGCAAATTTGCTGTCGTGGTTCTTTAACTCTGCCGCTCGCGGCTTCCTTATTTCTTTATTTTTTCTAAGCGTAGGTGTTTAGATCTTTCATTTGGTGCGTTTCTATTTTTGTACACTTATATAGTGTTTGATTTCCATGACTCGCGTGAACCGAATCTTCTGCTCTATCTCCATTTTTTTTCCTTTCCAGGGCTTTGTTTGCAGGAGAACAAAGCAGTGAAAATGAATCAGAGCTGTAAATCTTTCCCCTTGTTTTACTACCAAGCCGTCTGTTGCCCCCCCCCCCCCCCCCCCCAAATCTTAAACCACATTCTGACCCAGATTTCAGAGCAGGGCTTTACATGTAGGTGATCAGCGACAGCAGATCCTGGAAAGGTTTTAACCCAGATCCCGGGCCTGACCCGGGAGGGATCAACTGACTCGTACCTGTCTTAATGTGCCCGTGTGTTTCCGCAGCCGCTGAGAGTGAACGGGGTCAAAGTTTACACTGAGAACGTGGACAAGAGGCAGGTCATCATGGACCTGCAGATCAGGTAAACAGTGAACCACTCACCAAAACACAAACTCTTATCTTCAACACAGACTGATTATGATTTCTAAAAGATAAAGCTGGTTATAATATATCTATATCTTGCCCTCAGCAAATCCCATTAAAAAAGACAACAACTAAGTCTGTCAACACTTCCTGACTTTCTTACCCGTGTGTGTAGCCCCTAGCTTCAATCCCACTGGTTCCTACTGAAGATTTAAGTCTTTTACAAACTGAATATCAAATTTCCTTTTTCTTCTTTATAAAAAGGCTTTGTTTCTTAAAGCAGCTGGGTGTTGGTAAACAGTGCTTTTATTGTCAGAGACAGTTGGATCACACGTCAGATTTTACACTTTAGAATAAAAGCACCTTTGCTATTTCTCGGTGCGGTTTGGATCGACGGCGGAGCATTAACCCCCGGGAAACCGCGGCCCGTGCTCCCCTCTCTGCCCATGTTGCAATGCGAATCCTTCACCGGCGTTTTCTCCTTGGTCTTCCTTGCAGCTTCGTGGGGAATACGGAGATTGACGTGGACATCAAGAAATACTATTGCAGAGCTGGGATCAAAAGTATACAGGTAGGGGAGTAGCGTGGATGGATCGTGACCTCTAGTGCATGAAATGCCCCTTTCCTGCTCTGTTAGTAGATCTACTTGCCCATTCGCTGCTCTGCCTGTCATTCAGTCAGCCGACAGAAAATTCTTCAACAGCGGTTTTGTTAAACTATGAATTGCCACCACACCAAATGTTTCCAGCTTCTCGAATATGAGGATTTGCTGAAAACATCAGATTTTGATCTTGGAACTGGTGATGGGCAGTTTAGCCTTTTTCTGACATTTTGAAAGTTCTTAAATAATCAACAGATGAACTGATAGCGTAAATAATCACCAGTTGCAGCTCCAGTGTGATTTCCTGACAAATGCCACCTGTCCAGTGTTTGTAAAGCGAGAATACTCTTATTTCTTTTTTTGTAAATTATATTTTCATTTAGTTTTGTGAAATATTAATCACACAATCACAAAAAAGTTGTTGATTCCAAACATGATAAATGTTTGGAAACCTGTAAAGAATCATTTAACTGAGGAAGATATTCTCATATTGTCAGTATTTCTTTTAATTAATCAAGTAATTGTAAATAAAAGTTGTTTATTATGTCAGTAAATATTGCAAAATGTCCATCAATAAGGTAATGTCTTCAGATTTTTTAGTCCGAAACTTTATTCAGTAGAGATAAATTAACAGTGATGTAAAACAGAGACAACTAGCAAAGCCTCACATTTGCCTTGATTAACAACAAAAATAATTAATCTGATATCAAATCAGTTGATGATTCTTTTTCTGTTGATCAGTTTATTAATCAATCAAATTCAAATATCAGTGCAAAACCTCCTTAAACACACTAATGAAGCACGTTTATTTTAATGTATTTAGACAACAAGAGATACTACAGTACTTTCAGACAGATGTGCGACTGGTGGAAGCCCTCATTCCTTCAACCATGACCACCAGATTAAGCTGTGCCCCCTTGACCCCCCCAAGGAGACAGTTTTTACATAATGTGTTGACACAGCACTGATAAAGGAGACGTTATCCACTCGGCTGCTGGCACAGGATCAGGCCATATTTGCTGTTCAGAGATCAGAGAGGGGAGAGAGTGAGTGGAGGGAGAAGAGCTGGTGGGATTTGCAGGGGGGGGCAACAAGCACGAGGCAAGAGTTGGTGTTTGCCTTTTGTGTTTGGCTTAGGTTTTACAGCTGCAGTCCCAGGTGGCGTGTCAGCTCCTCACTGGCTGCTGGAGGAATAAGTGGCTCAGGCACCAGATGCATTAAGTCACAGCTCACCGGGAATGAAGAGACACACCGTCGGACGAGTTCTCCTCTCGTTGGCCGTCAGACGTCAGCTTTGTTTCTTTTTCTTTCTTTTTTTTTGTCAACTCTTCAGTAACACTGATAAATAAAGCTTCCCTCCCCTGGTTGAACTGATCCCGATGCAGCTTTGTCTGGCCCACGGGATTCATGGAAGCATCCTCCTTTCGGGCAGGAATGAGCCGCGGGAGGATAAACAACGGCCTATCTTCGATCTTTCCACTTCAGCCTGTTTTGATGAGCAAAATGTTGGTATTTGATTACTCAGAGTGAGCTACGACCAAATTTGGTGCTGCAGACAGGCAGTCTACATATCTGAGGTTTGAGTCACTGCAGCCGCTGAGAAAGCAGCGTCCCCCAGTAAATGAAAAAAGCTCTGAGGGGGAAACATCCATCCAACATTTTTCTTCAGAATCGAAAGCTGCGCGTGTAATTTCAGTTTAACACGCTCTGATGGTTGGTTTAAATCCCAGATTCCCTCCCTCTCTGAGTCTTGGCAACACGGTGGGGTTTTGCAACGACAGCATTTTTGTGGCCCGGTGACAGTGGAGACGGCCAAACGCTGAAGAGTCTGGTCCTGCCTGTGCGTGAAAAATGAGGGGTGAAGTCACAAAACGAGATAAACAAGGACACGCGGCGAAAAAGAGGACAAGGATGAGCGGCAGCAGTCGAGCAGAAAGCCGCGATCAGGCCGTGGAGTGTCGGACCGATGCCAGCATGACCCAATGGGAGCAAATCGAGTGTCATTTGCGACAGTTGGACTTTTTATCATCAGTGATGTTGCGCATGGTCGGAGCGTGTTGCTCGGAGATGATTGCAAAAGAGCATCATTCAGAAACAATTAGTGTGCTTGACACACAGTTCTAGGTGTTGTGAGCCATGCTGTTGAAACCAGCACTTCCCCGCACAGAACCACAATCATTTCTGCATGTACCACTTGGGGACCATAATTGCAGCCGTAGTGGAAAACATCCAGCTCTGTGTCCGGGGGGGGGGGTGGAAAATCTTGGTGCCTTTTGATCTCGACACATGGCAGAGTTTCAAAACAGATATGTGTTTCCTATTCTTTTACCATACTCCTCCTGGTTTGAGACCCAATCTTTGCTGATTTAAACGGAATTTGGCTTCTTTTATATATAAAACGCAGGGTTTTGTAGGGAAACCTGTTTCTATTTCACAGAGGAAGGTATCAGAAGGCGGAGGGCTTAAGCAGCAATACCGAAACCTCGTGCACAGAATCAAACAATACCCAGCCCCACTCACAAGGCCCATTTCCAACATAACGTCAGAATTTTTGGCCTTTTCCTAACTAGCTTGACAACATCTGTGACACCTCCCTTATGCCGGGGCTGTTGACATTCCTGATCCCTGATGGCTTTCTCTGCCCTCTCCTGCTTTTTTTCGTGGCCACGGGAGATCACAAGTAGTGATTGGTTGGGGCTCAGTCTGTAGTCTCAAGTATCTATTGGCCAACATTCAGCAGGAAAAAACGGCACCTGATGATCACCTAATCAGACAAAGTGATAAAAAAAACACCTTTAAATACTGTTGAAAGGGCAACGGGCACAAATTTCAATAAAAATATTGGTCATTTGCACTTTGTGGTCACGTTTGACCACAAAGTGCGAACCAAGACCCCTCGGGATCATCAGGTCACTGAGGATCCCTGGAGGTTAATATGGCAGCAGAGAAGACACTGAGTTGGCTGATTTCATAATGGGTTTTTTCCTTTTCCCCCCACCCCCCTACCCCCTCCCGTCCAGCTTCACGGAGTGATGAGAGTGGTGATGGAACCGCTGCTGGGGGACATGCCTCTGATCGGTGCCCTGTCTGTCTTCTTCCTCAAGAAACCAGTGAGTACCTCAGCCTTTGACCCTTATCCTCCCCCTCTTAGACTGTGGCTGAATCCAAATGTCCACCCCCGGGACTTGCAGGCTGAGCTCTTGTGGACTACTTATGTAATCGAGTCTGCGAGGCTGCTGGACTGCAGGGGATAATATTGTGATGCTATGAGAAGGGACTTTTAGGACCTTTATGTGTTTACAGCAGACCTACAGATTATTACAAATCCAGATTATTCAGCCTGTTTGCACTGTGTGCGTGAAATATTAAACCTTACTATGTCAATAACCTCATAAAGAAAAAAAAAAATATAGTACAAACACTATAATCATCATAAATTTAGTTGCTTTTTGTTAACCTCGTCACATCCGCATCGCCATGGATGCTGTAAACAATAAACTCCACATTACTGTAAACTTCTACAATATTATGATGCACTTTAGACTCCCTGAACGCCGCCTGGCTGCAGTCCTCCTTTATCTGCGCATTCCTTCCTGATGCCCGCCTTCTTCCTTCCTATGCCTCGGCACATTTTATCTTCTGATTCAGGCTTTGATACCAGCATCCATGGGCAAAAGGATCACCATCAAAAGCCTGCAAAAATGGGATGCGAAAATTGTCCCTTCTCCTCGCGAAATGTTTATTTTGGTCTGAAATTAGGCGAAGGGGGAGGAGAGGCATCAATTATGACGGCGGCGGTGATTTGTGGTGAAAACTCAAGCGAACGTTTCCGGATTCTGATATAAACAAACAAACAAAAAAGCAGTATTTTTTTAAAGGGTTGTAAAGAAATTTGTCTCTGGAATGAGCCAAAAATATTTAGAAAACTTGTTCAAAGGCATCCTGGATACCATCACTCTTAATCCTCCTATGTATTGCCCTGTTCATATCTGGCATTAATATGCATCATAAGGGATCTGATCACAAGTGGACAGCAAACGCGCCCAAGACGCACTGAAGATGCATCGAGATTCGATCGCTCGGACCACTTTCGGGCCACGTTCTTGTCAGAGTGTTAACGTGAATGTGTCCTGGTCCACACTGAAGGCCCGGGACCACCTACTCAACTGACGTCCTCTGAGTAAACAGATGTACCTGTTCATTCACAAACGAACACGATATGACAGCAGAAGGCCACTTTCTCCACAAACTCTGAAAGTTTCAAAAAGCCCGTAGAGATATATTATGAGTGCATCAAACATCTTAAATGATGGAAAGGTTGGATGACCCCTTGGATGTCGCATCAAATCCAATCAATATGGCGACACTGTAACACTAAGGCTGGTTGTACATGTTTTCAGCTTGAACTGTACCAGCCGTAAAAGTTTTATTTGCAGTTGGCGGTGAATTCCTTGAAAGTTGCCAAAACAGCATCGGATGTCCTGAGCCGACTGGTAACCATAGTATGCTGTTGTGGCGCATTGCGTTCGTGATATCATCTCATTGTCATACCAGTCATAGACCTGGCTTTATCTGGTATGCATTATTTGAACATCTTGGCTCTGTGGCCACCCGCAATAATATAAGGTTTGATAAGAGATGAGCGGTTTTTGCTCTGAATGAAGAGCATGTGCATCTCTTGTTTGCAAAGTCCGGCCCTGTTTAGTCCAAGAATACGTGGGCCAAGTGCGGCTGTGGAGCAATTTTGCAAGGGGATATCTGTGATTTATTGTCATTTGTCTTGGTCTTCATCTGCTGAGCAAAACGACATGATGCAGCTGAAAGCTCCAGAAAAACCCCAGCAAGTGAACTTTGAGTCAAGATTATTTTTGTCGGTCATGGAGCTAGAAAATGTTCATGATTGCGAAATCAAGAAAAACATTGTGCTTCCAAACTTGCTCTGTTCATTGGAGTGTTTGGCTCAAGCGCTCCTAGAAAGAAAGTTCACAGTAACACGAGGAACCCTTATTAAAATCTACATCTAAATGTCAACCAGACTTGGTTTGTTGTCCCGCTGTTATTCTGCCGGCCACTTAAGTTTAACAGCAGCTGCAGATGCCAGATACAGTCGTAAAGAACAACGACGACAACAACAACACTAGGATAATACGAGTAGAGCAGCGAGAGGCGGACTAGTGGACCGTGGGCCAAGTACAACCCTCTCACCAAAATTATTTGTGCCCTTGACGAAAACCCAAAGTTTCCCTTTAATAGTTTACATTAAAAGAAATTACACATTTCTTAATAAAAAAAAATAAATCTACTTGAGACTACAATCAAAATTCATGGCTCATTTGAATCTGGACAGCAAATCTGCCCCCATGTGAAGGTTCGGGTTGTGTTTCTAGCACGGTGCTGGAGTGAAGCTAATAAACTTAAAGCTCTGTTAAAACAGATGAATAACACAGATATTATGAATTCACTTCACTTAATTGAGACAGTTACCCCCAGGGATTCAGACGACTAAAACCTGTCTGAGGAAAAAACATAAATAGATAAACTACAAAACGAGCGGACAGCACATGACATACATTTGCTCATAGTAATTTTTTGCCAAAGGATTATCAACAAACAAGACCTTTTGAAAAGTCGTTTTTACTGTGCATGTACAGTAAAATGTGCCCCCCCCCATGACCAATCCTGATTATAAACTGTTCCATGGTTTAATCTAATTACTGACCCCTGCTGTGGCGTAATACCCCGAGAAAAACCTACGGTCGACCGAGGCTTAGCACAGTCTTGGGTTGGAGAAGAATGAAAAATGGCTGTTGTCATACCGTTTGTTCACTATGATTCCTGATACCGTCGCTTCCATAATCAGAGAGGGAACCTCAGAGCAATTTTTCACATACACTCCTGAGTTTGTCTTTATGCCAGAAGGGAAAGCATTATTGGATCTTATGTAATGTTATTTTGTGGCTGCAGTGAGTGAGTCATTCTGTGACACCACCCCCCCAGCTTACATTCTCTTCCTGTGCCAGGCTGGCAGAGCGGCATTGCGGTCTACGTCTACATCTATTGCTTGGCAAACTAGGCCACGAAAAAGACATGTGCCCACTCTACTGTGAACACACACACTCAAACACACACACACACACTCAAATACGCATGCACACACACTCACACACAGACACACACACACACACAAAATCACTCACCAGCAGTCACATTTACGTACATACTGTACATTGTCATTTGTCTGTCACTTCTCCATGCAGACTAACACACACAGACATGGGGGGATGTTTCAACAGTTTCACATATCAATATTAATTTACTGGTCATACATAAAACAGTCCTACAAGGTCTTGGGTAGGGTTTTAAAACAGTGTTACAGGAGCTTGATCCGTACCAAGGATTAAAAATCTGAATATTTTTGCCTGCGCAGCACTGATTTTGACCTTTTTTTTCTCTATAATTTCTCTAAGCCCCCCCCCCAAATCAGTTTCCTGTTGTTCTGACTGAGAAAGGAAACTTGACGGATGTGTAAACGCTCATAAAGTTTCCGCGGTCGTGAGCTCTCAGTCCAACCGAATTCCAAATTGCCTTATTTTCCTGCTGACTTGATTTTCATTGAAATAGTTACGATAGCTCTGCCTGTTAAAGCCTTCCTGCAGAGCTAACTCAAGCCAGGTTGCACATACTTCTGTTTAATCCTTAATGCCTTCTCCTGTGCACATCACAGAACCATGATTAAAGGCTTGAATTTACGAGGACACCTCTATCATTAAACGTACACGTATAAACCATTCAGTTTATTTATCTCCATGAAAATATAGGACATTGAATGCATAGATTTGAATGTGAAAAAAATTCACACACCTCATTCTTTTTGTTTTACAGTGAACCGACTGAAATGTGAATTATAAAGTTCTTTAAATTTTAGGCCTAATGCTTCCTTCACTTGTTGTCCACAAATGTACCAGATGCGTGGTTGAATGTAAAAACACTACAGTTTTACAGGACGGTTAGTAAGCGGAGTACCTAGGTGTCCTCTTCTGTGCCAAACCTCAAGATGGCAGAATCGTGATTTTCCAATTTTTCAAGAAATATGGTTTTTATTTTTTTGTTATTAGCAGATAATCACCTGTAAGGACAAACGGTTTGTAAGTGCACCAACAACCACAAAATGGGGCACTTTCAGTTTGGTATAGAAAGTATTTGCCCAAGAACCTGCATCAGATATGCATCCAAAAAAAACAGTATGAAGCAGGTTTGTCCATTTGAAAGAAGAATTACATCTCGTGGTGGTGCTGGTGATGTAATGAAGGAAAAATTACAGGCTCTTTAATGCTATGAAATCTTTAATAACCTCCTACACTGCCTGAGGATTTACTCTCTGAACTGTAAACAAAACATCGATGTGCGATCACATTTCGTTCATATTCAACATAAAAAAAACAAAAACGTGATAAACTGCCATACTCTGCGGTGTTTTCGTGTCTTCTCTTTAGTTTCTGTTTCCCAGTAGAAGCCAATGTTTTCTCCCATTTTTGATAAATGGATTGTTGGAGGCTGTAATGCTGCAGGTAGAAAACCTCTGTCTGGACTGTGCAGGACTGGACCTTGATCTCAGCAGAGACCTGAGATCTAAACCAGGCCTTTACCTATTAAATTCTGCCGGTGTTCAACATGCAGCTCCATATAACAAAGGTGTGTTGAGCGACTAAACACCGTTCTGGTCATTGCAGGCCACATGAGAGTATTTTCCAGACATAAATATATGTGATAATATTTAGGATTTTCCATTTGAGATAATATTGTGGTTGAAAATAGTGAGTGTGTGCATGTGTCATCATGGCTAAATCTGGCCCTGGAGCATGAACTACCACAGAGGTGGGGTTGAGTACTTTGACAGCTGTCTGTCTGCCTGCATGTCTGCCTGTCCGCCCGTCTGTCTGCCTGTCTGTCTGTCTGTCAAAACTCATTCGTGTAGTAAAGTAGTAAAGACTACTGAGTATTCGTGTAGTAACGACTACTGAGTACTCATGTAATAATGTAGTATGGCTACTCTGTAAACATAAAATAAAGTGGTAATAATCACTCAGTACTTGTTTAATAATGCAGTAATAACTACTGAGTACTCATAATAATGCTATTAATAACTACTGAGTACTGATGAAATAATGTAGTAATAACTACTTAGTTTGGCTTAAGTGGCTGTTTTTTTATCTATTTGATTTTGACTTTTACTATACTTGACTTGATAGAGCTTCTCAGTAAAATCAGCAATTCTTCTACTGACAGTAACAACAACAACTGGTGCTGTTGTCATTTTCTGACACGTGCAGACATTTCATCGGTTTCTCTCGCTGGTTTTTCCTCGTTGCTCTTCATTTGCCTCGGCAGCAATAACAACTTCCAGCGCTTTAACATTTTAAGCCTCTTTTATGACCTTATTTTCAGGCTCTGTGGTCACTTTTAATTTCAGATATACTCAAACACATACTCAAACACACACACTCACTCCTTGTCTCTCTCGGACATGTCTACCTGACATTGCGGGCGATGCGTTTTTAAGCAGAGTCACACTGACATAAGGTCACTCTGTTGTCTATATGTCAGCCTTGACAGCTGGCGCCCGCTGACGCTCCTTTTGGGGTCGGTGGACCACTGTTGTTATTTTGAGCCGGGTGCCCTCCCACAACGACTGCGTTGATTGTCTTGCGGACTAAACGGTACAGTTTGTTTGTGTGTGTGTGTGTGTGTGTGTGTGTGTGTGTGTGTGTGTGTGTGTGTGTGATGCCTGAGCACAGTGACCAGCAGTGAGTCAACATCTGCTGCACGATTTGGTTCATGGTACAAAACAAATATGTTTGCTCCTGGGCCCTGACTGATTTGTTTATTCTGTGAAAATCAAATCTACCTGTTTACCAGGCCAAGAGCCTCCGTTTCTTGGCCTGTCTCACTCAGGCCCGACCGTCGCTGTTTGCTGCTCCGCCTTGACTCCCTTATCACCACACATCCGGTTTTAAAAGGGGGGGGCGCTTCTAACTCCATGCACTGACTGACTGTGGCTGCTGCTACTGATTCGGCTGCTGCAGGTCAAGCTGAACGCAGAACCGAAGTTATTTTTTTATGGTGACGTTTCGCAGCTGTGAAAACCTCAGCTCATTCTGGCAGAGGCTATCATAGCCAGTCCTGGGTTTTCGGGGCTGCAGCCAACGATTGTTTTCATTATCGATCGATCGGTGAATTATTTGGTCTATAAAACAGTGGAAAAAATGTCCAACGCACTTTCCAGGAGCCTGGGACGATGTCAGGATGTCATTTGTTTTGTCCAAAGAACAGTTTAGGGGAAAAAAAAAAACCTAAATATTTGATTTATTTTTTGTCAGACAAGGAAAAGCTGCAAATTCTCAAATTTGAGTGCAAGGGACTGTCTGCATTCTTTATTTACTTATTTCGTCATCCCTGCAAAATGATCATTGTAATGGACTCAAAACCCCCCGAGCAGCCTAATCCCAGAAGGGTCGCCGTTTTCGCGGCTATTTCCGTTGCTTCACCTTATCGACAGGTGAACAGGTGACTCCTCAGACCAGTTGCTTGGTCAGGAAATGTCTTTTTTCCAACTGGTGGGCCGAAAAAAAAAAAAAAAAGAAACTGCAGAGATGTGATGCCGATGGCGAGGAGGCGGTGAAAACTGGACAGGAATGTTGAAGGTTTTTGTAGGATTTCAGATCTCCACAACAAAACCTTTCATCTATTTTGAAAATATTTCTGCTGCGGTGGAACATAGTTGACTTGATTATATGGAGGTTTTGAATGATTCAGGCTTTTGAAGGCTGAACTACAACTACTTAGTTGTAGTAGAAGTTCAGTTCCTTCCCAGAAATCCTCAACATACATAAACAAAATCTCGTTTTGTTTTTGCTTTTGTTTTTTTTTTCCTGACAAAAAGTCCATGAAAAAAATGTAATATTGTGAGGGACATTTTTGGCAGTAAATATCTCACATTACTTTAATCAGAAACGATAAATGTTTTAGAAATGTCGTTGCTGCATGAAATTACTGATTTGAAATTTAATTGCCCCAGTAAACAAAAGTGTAATGTTGACTCATATCTCTAAAAATTTAAATAAATATGTCTTATACAGTACCATTAAGTTTCTCTGTGTAAATGTCAGTTCTTCTGGTGCCTTTGGATGTTGGATATTTCACTTCTTAAGCAGAAAACTCTTTGCTTTCCTCAGTCTGAATTGTGTTTCCTCCATCTTGCAGTTGCTGGACATCAATTGGACAGGACTCACAAACATGCTGGACATTCCCGGGGTCAAGTAAGTTACTGTGTGTGTGTGTGTGTGTGTGTGTGTGTGTGTGTGTGTAATGTTGTAGGTCTGAGTCAGAACAGCGTGTATCTGTGTATTTGTTTTTTGTTTTTTTTAATCTTAAAGTAATCTATTTGCATTTGCAAGTGTATGTGTCATCTGTTGTTGTTGTCTGTGCATCTGCTGGGATTAATTAGGATGAATCAGTTCACCATGTTGTAAAGAGCCACATCCTGAGTGAGCAAACACACACACACGTACAGATGCTTTCACTAATGCCAGCCAGTTTTCTGAGGAACTGTGTGAAGCCACCTGGTCATGATTATCAAAGAAATCTGTAGGGGTGTGTGTGTGTGTGTGTGTGTGTGTGTATTTATGTGTGTGTGTGTGTGTGTATTTATGTGTGTGTGTATGTGTGTGTGTGTGTGTGTGAGTAATAGAGAAATGATGTCATGACTGTGATTATTTTGTCTCCATGGTGACGTTCTCTCCCACACTGTGTCTTACATAGTGCACATACTGTAAACACACACACACACACACACACACACACACACACACACACACACACACACACGCAAACACATTAGTTTAAGAGTAACTGTTGCCTCCTCTGACCTTCGACCTCTCAACACGCTGCAGAGGCCAGAGGTCACCGTCACTGTCACATGAAAGTTGAGGTGGAGCATTGCATTGTGGGAGTATTTAACCCTCATGAAAAGGGGGCTTGATGAAAACATTATCATGGCTTGGTTCCACAGGCACCGACTGTAAACCGGAGTGTGTGGATCAGTCTTCATTGGAAACTGATCAACACAGACACACCTAACGTACCTACATTCCTCCGCCCTCTGAAACCACCTTTAACGGCTTTTTAAAAAATATATCATACCAATGGGGGAAAAGAAAAAAAATTTAGAGGGTCTTCTTCGTTGTGTTTTCCATCGAGGAGGTGTTGAGTTTGTCCGTTGAGCTAATGGAAATGTTGATAGAGCCAGAAATGGCACAGTGAGGCTTGTAACCCCCCCCCCCCAAACTGTGGTCAACTGTGGTACTGCAACAAATACATGCCTGTGGCAGAAAATGCATCTCCCCTCAGACTACTATTAAAAAAAAAAAACAGACTGTAAAACTGTAGACAAGTGACCCTGGGGGCCTCACGCGGTCATTTATTACCCTTTGCTTTTGTGAATGTTTATCACTTGTAAAATCACTTGTAAAATCACGTCATTGGCGGGTCTGCGGTGCAGAGACATCGATCCAGGTCTTGGGACATGCAAACAGGCAACAGGACTGATTTGCATATTGAAAGAGGGATGTTGATGTTTTTGTGCTTTCAATTTTTTTTAATTAATTAATTTTTTTCTCTAAAGAAAACAGAAATGGAAACAAGTTGCGCCGTCTAACGCCATCCCATCCTCCGTCCCACCCTCCATCCCACGCCGTCCCATGCCGTCCCACCCTCCGTCTCCATCGCCTTTGTCCGTCTCTTCCTCTACCACAGTTGCTTTTGTCATTCAGCCATTTCAAGATGAAACCTGGTGGTTAAAGTTTCAGTTTGCTCAATTCTTTTTGGGAGTCAGCTCTCGCCGTCTGTCATATTCTTCTTCTTCTTCTTCTCCTTCTTCTCCTTCTTCTCCTTCTTCTCCTTCTCCTTCTTCTTCTTCTTCTTCTTCTTCTCCTTCTTCTTCTCCTTCTCCTTCTTCTTCTCCTTCTTCTTCTTCTTCTTCTTCTCCCCCCCCGGCCAGTGCATCGACCCTTCACCTTTTAGGGGACGAGTCCTAGTAGTAGTGACTCCAATGTCTTTAACTTTGTTGCTTCTGCATTGTTAATTATTTAATATTGCCATGTCCACAAGAATATATTTGCAGAACTGTTCAGTAGTTGACAGAGATACACAGTGATTTACATTTTTGTTGTCAGAAAAAAAATCTGGCATTTCACTTAAAAGCAACTTTGCTCAGCTGTTGTGCCACATTTTTAACATAAAGAAATAACTGATGAGTCTTTTGAAGCAGCAAAGCGGAAGTATTTTACCAAATTTACTGTTGTGTATCATCGAGCAGGAAAAAAATAAAAGCAGTTTGCTTTGATCTTCATTGGAAATTATCACATCCGATCACTCTGAGCCATTCCGCTGCAGGAAAAACCAAATTCCGAGAGCTTTTGGATGCATGCGGCGGGAGCACGTCCTTCCCGTCCTGGCGTAATGAGAAAATGACGCTGGCGCTTTGAAGAGACGATCCCGGCGGACACGTGGCCGCTGGAGCTGGTCCGTCGGGCTCTCGGGCTCCGCCGCTGACACCATTACATTAACCACAAGATCACAGGGTGGATTAAGACCTTTTATCCCCACCTCCACCTCTCCACTATGTGTTGTTATTTTTAGTTACGTGATTATGAAAGGAGAGCCGCCACGGACGAGAGACGGGACGGTGGGTGGTGGATTCGGGATGAGCTTTTCCCCGCCAGGACTCCCTCCAGGGCCCCGTCAATCACGAGGAAAGATGCTAAGACCTTCAGTTTTTATGTTTTAGGGTCGAAAGTGGACAATATACTTGCCAGGTCCATCTGACTGTTTCTCATTCTGTTGCGGAAAAGAAACGACTGAAGGTGTTTTGCAGGGTCTTTCCCAGGCCCGAGCGTCCTTGCTGATCATCATCATCCTGTGATATCTCCGTAAATCCAAAACGTCGTTTTCAAACATCTGTCCGTCGGAGTCGCCGGTACAGGGTCACATCCGTCCAAGTCTTTGGGCGTCGCACACTCAGGACCTGAGGGCTGGGATTGTCTTGGAAGCTACTTCAGCTGTTCCGTTGTCAGAGTTTT
The DNA here is from genome assembly GCA_016859345.1 of Istiophorus platypterus. Taxonomy (NCBI): domain Eukaryota; kingdom Metazoa; phylum Chordata; class Actinopteri; order Istiophoriformes; family Istiophoridae; genus Istiophorus; species Istiophorus platypterus. Next base: position 22,064,150 of record CM029113.1, on the reverse strand, counting down.
TGAGGGAGGCAAAGTGAAACTAAAGCGCCGTGGTTTCTGATTTCAGAAGAAAGGAAAACCTCATTCTGAGCCACGCGGAAATGAGATAACCATAAAAAAAAACCAAACAAAAAAAACGAGCCCTACAAATGTAGCCTCACTCA